>JAPQRQ010000022.1:13457823-13504377 GCA_037367365.1 Apogon talboti | reverse complement strand
TCTGTACATTTTCTGATGAACTTTAGCTTCATATTTTTGGGAAAGTCAGTGCCTTTATATTTTGTTATGTGCATTAGTTTAAGGAAATGTTTTGCTTTGAGATACACAAATGGTACCAAGTCTAGTTAACTGATGATCAGGGTCACAGTCACTGAATCCAAAATATTACCAAACAGACAATCTGGTTATTAATTATTTTTTTGGCCTGCTCATTGGCATCCATACCAGATATGTATATTGCCTACACAGAAACCAACCAGTCTCTTCTCATAGCCATAGTTAATAAAGCAGATTACACATACAGAATAGGCTGATATATTTGCATGTGTACTTCCCATTTAATTAAATTGTAGCCTCTGTGATGTCAATTAATTGTGCAATTCGAGCAGATGTTCAATTATTTTACAAAAAAATTATGCAGTCTGTGTAAACATGCGTCTGCTGGTGCCTGTGAAAAACACCTGTTTTCAAATGTGAAAGGAAATGGTTAAATATATTCAGTTATTTTAAATGACTGGGAAAAGGATAAATCTGGATGTAGATGTTTTTCTAACTTACTGAATCAGGTTTTGCTTTGAGATGCTTTTAAGGAACATTTTTGTTATACTTTTAGTACCTTTTAAATTATTGATGATGTTTTATATGCATGTTTATAGTTTAGTGCTTTATGTAAGGTTTTAGAACTGAGTTTTATTATGCGTTTTATGTACTTTTTTTATTGTAAATATATGGATGAAATCTCTATTGTTTACAACTTCTGCTGCTGCAACTGTCTTGGCCTGGACACTTGTGCAAAAGAGATTATTAATCTAGATTAATCTAGATGTGATATGTAGTATATTTATGATGGAAGTTTCTGTTGGAATGAGTTATGCCAAAGCAAATTCCAACAACCTCAGTCAACTCAGACCCTAGTCTTATTTTTGACCTTACACTGTACAGTATTTTCGGTAAATGTGAGTTGGAATTAAATGCCAAATGTGTCCACAAACCACCTTTCACTACATCTCAATACAAATCTGCTTTAAAAAGCTTAACAGTTAAATTTTTCCACTGCTGAATGCCTACCAAAAGAAGTCTTTAAAAATATATTTGGTCACATTTCAGTCTTTGCAACATGAACGCAGGGCTGGCCCTTCTAATGTGTGTAATGACAAACTTAATCCTTGTCAAATCTATTCTCTAAGACTTTGTAACTAACGTTACAATGTCAGGAACATTTATCTTGAAGTCATTCCCTACTATGTTTAAGAAAAACTCAGATTATAAAAAAAATAAAAGGTTCAGATCTGCAACTATTTTTTCCCTCATTAAAAGTTAGAATACTGTTTTTATTTTTAGACTCCATCTTGACTTGATTTTTAAAATACACCTATAGCAACTGCAAGGTTTACAACAAACAATGATCCTTTAATAGCTGTCCTTGATCTGTCTGTTGTGCATTCATTTTATGCTCTAGCTTTTTTTTTTTTTTTTTAAATGTCTATGTTTGATTGGTTTCACTGTCTGTTTCATCTGTACTCAACTGTTTTAAAGGGCTGTTGAAATTAGGCCTTTAATCAGTTCTTTCAGCTCTTCCTCCAACTTCCTCGAGCACTCCAGCATACTTGAATCTATCACTGCTATCACAACCATCTTGCCCCCATTCGTGAGTCTGAGTGACAGCCACATTCTCCCGCGGCCCCTGACAGTGTCGTGGCAGCCTCTATGCCTCGTGTATCAACAGCAGGAGGGCGTTCAATTGAAGGAGCGCTAATTATCACTAACCACCTGCCAGGAAGAGAGCCCTGGCATATCTTTATCTCCATGGTCATAAAAGCTATCTCTGATTATCATCAGGACATTAAGCTGACAAGACACCTGGAATGGGCTGATTACTCCACGTGATGACACTTAGAGTGAAGGCAATCATTTGAAGGGAGCTTTGTAAGAAAATTTAACATTTATTGTACAGCATATTCCCTGGAATACCTCAGAGAAAGTCTACTTTGTTATTCTCGGACACATCCTAAAAAAACATTTTACTATTTGCCTCTGGCCAACTAAAAGAATAACATTAGAGAAATTCACTTGCTTTTCTGGTGT
This sequence comes from Apogon talboti, assembly GCA_037367365.1. Taxonomy (NCBI): domain Eukaryota; kingdom Metazoa; phylum Chordata; class Actinopteri; order Kurtiformes; family Apogonidae; genus Apogon; species Apogon talboti. The sequence continues at coordinate 13,502,292 of JAPQRQ010000022.1, read as the reverse complement.
AGAGTTTATAAAACTGTTGTTAGGTACAACAGCCTTGGGATGAAATAACTTAGATGACAGACCTCTTAACATATACATATTTATCATGGTAGATCAGCTACTACTGGTTTAATATTTAAAACAGATCATGTCATGTGTATAGCCGTCTTCATTCCAATTAACTAGACAAAACCCCCAAATTTTAATTTTACAAACTGGAACTACATTTGTGTTTTTTCTTTAAAATCAAAAGTTACCAATAATGTTCCATTACCCTTTAAACTGATTAATCATCCTATTGTTTCAGTAGTACCTTAAACACCATTTTTTTTACATGTTACTGTATATTCCAAGCTTGATGTAGCATCTCAATAAAACACTGAGAATAAAATTATTCTCTTGAAAGTGTAACATGAATAGGGGTTGTTAAATTGTGTTAGACTTTTCTCACTTTATTTGCCTCTCCATGAGATACCTAAATGATCGATTTCTTTAAAACACGTCAAAGTTAATTGGGAAAATCATGATTCATCATAGTATAATAAACTCATTAAGACAGCAATGATACCTGATGAATGGACTGAAAACATTATCAGTGGGTTTCAATCTCTAGTTATACGGACAAATCAGAAGCTGGTTTTAGTCAGCTGTAAAAATAATCCTGGTCTTTGTGTTGAGCATCAGTTTACTGTCATTACTGTACCTCTGATGATGGTCATAGCGATGCCTCGTCGGATCAAACTCTCCTCCTACATCCACAACAATATCACACACTGCCAGCTGGGCTGGATCTCTGGTCCGAATGATCTCAGCATCCTGTGGAATGAATAGACAAATTTGTTGATCTGCAATCATTTATCATCAAGCATCTGGTAGAGTGGGAGAGCGCATTTTCATTGAAGAAATTACATCTGGTCTTCATGTATAGGCCTCATTTATGTTATCCAAATCTTTTACATCTATGATCCAAATGAATTAAAATAATTTCCACTAAGCCCAATTAAACCAGTATGGTGCTAATTGGACCCACCGGAAGCAGGAATGCGGCCAGTTTTGGGCTTGGTGCTTTCGTTAATCAAATCAAATTTTATTTACATAGCGCCAAATCATAACAAAAGTTATCTCATGACACTTTACATGCAGAGCTGGTCGAAACCAGACTCTCAATGGCATTGATAAGTCATTGAGACCATAGAATAAGCTTAAAAAGATTTAATAACGTTTATAATTAAACACTTTATAACATGATTCCGTCTCTAACGCCACTAACAGATTGAGTAGAGATTTTTGTTGTAACTTTTCATTAAAAACAGATTATGTTATGGTCAAAAATTCTCAGAGTTACAGTTTGGCTCTGTTTCAATACTCGGTTAAAATGGAAGATCTATGACTGTACTGTCATTATTGCAGATCCATGTGGCTCTTAGGAGACTTTTCTATCTGTGCAACAGCACCCCCATCTAGTGTGTTACGATATTACATGGAACTAATTACAAATAAAAGTGAGTACACGTGTGTCCAAAACATGTATAGTAAATATTTCTTTAAAGCGTGTATTGTGTTAATTCGGGTCGAACAATATAAGAACAGTGGATCATTTTGGTGTAAATGTAACAACAAAACTGAATGACATTTTCAGCGGGACGAGAACACGACAAATCCCGTTTTCATCCACACTGTGTCGGCGTATTGTCCCACCTTATACTCAGGTAACTGCCGGAGGAAGAAACAGGCCAGAACCTCGTCACAGTGAAAGGTCCCGTTATGTGTCCCGATCTTTTTTACCGTCATGTTGTCGGTGCAGAGTCTCTTAGGGTCAGTCGACATGTATCTTTGTGCAGAACGAGTGCGCTCAACTGAGAACAAACAGAAATTAACGTTAGCAGGTAGCACTCGCAAAACGACGTTGTTTCTGAATAATGAAAACGATGCCTTGACTAAACTGACAGGTTTCATACGAACAAACCAAGAACGAGCATGAATTTAGTTACATGCGACGGTGCACCGGTGGCGGACAGATTTGGCAGCCGGACCGGATGTGGTGTGTCTGTGTTTAGGAACCGGAGAAAACACGGAGAGGTTTATGCACAGCCCCACCACTTCCTGAATTTAAATCAGCTCCTTTATTTCCTGTCTTTCATTATTGGAAACAGTGATTAATCCAGGTGTGCATGACCACAATAGTCACAACGAGAAGTAGCAGGCACACCTGGATTAATCAGTGTGTCCAATAATGGAAGACAGGAAATAAAGGAGCTGGTTTACGTTCAGGAAGTAGTGGGGCTGTGCATAAATCCCATTGAGATAACTGTGAGAATTCATACGTACATTTCGGTATTATTTATGATTTTTCTTTCATATTTATTGGATAGTACACAAATATTTTTTGTAATATTGAATCACCGTGTGTTGTCAAAATGCAATATCTGATCTGTTTAATATGTTTACGTAAATTTTTAATTTTGGGAGTGGAAGGTTGTTATACATGTAACCCTTAGGAGCTGCTTTCATTATTCATTTATTCATTTATTTACATAATTTTGGCCATGTTCATGCAAATAACATAACATTTGGCAAGATTGTGTATTTTTACTTTATGTTATTTCCAGCTCAAGTTCAGGTAAGTCCGAAATACACCGTCTATAAACAAAAGTTACACTCATACTGTTCAAAATGTGACATTGAAACCCGTTTAAATCAATTTATAAATCACACATTTTTTGAACGTAAGTTTGAGAGTGAGTATTTGACACTGCACAAAATTTAATAGTGCATAAAAATTTATGTTGCTGCTAGTCATACACAAAAAATTACTTTGCATGAAGTATATTGAAAATATGTCTTTTTCTTTTTTCATCTAAAAACATAGTAGCATCATGACAAAAATGGTAATTTAAAGGGTGGAAATATTTGTAATATTAGTATTACAGTAATAGTAGTAGTAGTAGTAGTATTAGATAGCAATAATTAGGTTACCTTTAGGTTAAAAAAAATTACATAATGAAAGTAGAATATAATATTAATGTTGCCTATAATATATATAAGAGCTTGTGTTTAAGTACCACTAAGTAGCGGTATAGGTGTAGCTTATATTATTACCCTAAGGGGTAATATTAATTTACAGGCAACCATATAACTGACGGCCACTTAATGCACAATGTACAGTCACAACCTACAAATAAAAGGAAGAACTTGTCAATCGTTAAAGAGGTTAAATGCCAGGGGAAAAAACGGGTCTTTGACAATGTTACATCTGCAAAAATTTGTCTAGAGTTGGAGAGTAAGAAAACAGTTTTGTGTATTAGAGTAAGATTAAGCAGTCTACATTCATTTAATGTTGCAGTAGGATATATAAGATCTTTTTAGGCACATTTTATAGGGCATCTTGTCACCTGTAAACTAGGGCTATTGACTGGCTTACTGTCCTTTAGAAATAAACTAAGAGCTACTCACGCGAATTACATTTCTAATTATTGATATTTTTATATTTTTCTGTCTTATAAATAGTAGAGCCTTCTGTCAATCACGGGAGGATGAAGTCTCGCCTCCAACTCTCGTTCTCGCGGTACTGCTGCAGGTATATTGAGAGGCTAATTACCGCTGGACTACTGGGTTTTCTGGCGTGAGAAGACAGCTGCCCTCATTTATTTACAAACCGACCCACCCGTGGAGACCAAAGAGTGTGTCACATCAATCTAAAACATCTGACTGCAAAGGGTAGGCTTTGGTTTTTCTTTTTGAAATTACATTCTTTTGGAAATGATTCATTCACCCGATTGCTGGGAATCCTGTTTAGTGTAGATGCAGTAGTCTGACACTGAATACTGAACATTGTCTAATCTACTCACGTGAGCATCAAACAGGTATGATGATGTGTGTTGTTAGGATTCTGTCAGGATCTTTGCTACTTATGTTTGGACAAAGCCTTTCCAAGCATACAGCATTTGAATCAGTCAGTCTACTGGGATTAGACTGTAGGTGTTTTGGTTGGATGCAGATCAGATTTGCAACCACCAGGTGGCGTCACAGGTTAATCATTTTAGCGGGGCTGCTAGACTTATTAACCCTCCTTTATCGTGGATGCAGACATAACCTTATCTCAAGTTAATGAAATCGATAAACATTGATTAAAGACTCCATTTTCTTGAGAGGGTATGGTGATTTGTGCTGAAAAAGACCCCTTAAGATCGACCCCCAGCGTCCTTCTACTGCTTCTAGTAGCTTCGTTTTCTTTTTGATTTTCCTGAAATAAGTTACCAAAGGTATATAAAGCGAAAATTAAGCATGGAAGGTTGTGAGTTTGGACAGATGTGTTAAGAGTGTAAAATAGCATTTCGGTTCATTTTAGATTTATTTTTTTTTTTTTTACGATTTAGTTTATCTTTTTTCATTGATTTAAAACCAGGAGCCCACTTATTTAATTCGCTCAGTTTCAGGTTAGCATGCATGCTCAGTGTTTGAAATACTTTTTTCCCCCACTCATCTAAACAGTTCTTGATCAGCACCATGGACAGCGCACTGCACTGAACACCTCTGGGACTAAACATGCCTCATGACTGTGGATGTTTCCTTTATGTCGTCTGCTTGTATTGGGGGAAACAAGCTGTTGTCCCCTGGCATTATAAATATACCCCCACAACCGTTCTGTTTGATACTTGTCTTTGTACTTCAGCTGAATTAATGATGCTTTACATCTAATATGCCATCCAGTCAAGTGGGTAATTAGCATAACTCTGTATAATTGGTGACTGTTCAACCAGAATACAAATTTGGGAAACAATGCCACTACCTATTAGCATTCTGAATAAATTCATAATAAATAAATCAGATTTTTTTGGCAACTTATTTGTTAACAGGACATTGCCATGGATACATACACCAACTAAAGAAATCAGATTAAAAGTGACACTCATGGAATAATAATTTTGACATCCTTCATGTAATATTTCTTATTTCCCTTGTGAAATATATTTTCTTCACAAATATAAGTCCACGCTATCTGTTTCTATAGTATTTATTAGCAGCTGTTAGCATGGCTTCATTATGAATAGTTTTAAAGTTAATTTAGATTGACTCACACTGGCAGGGGACAAAAGGAGCACTAGGGGTACAGTATTACGTTTTTGTTTCCCAAAAACCAAATGAGTCATGGTCACAGGCCAACTGAAATAAACAAGCTTGAAGATTATTTGCCAGCCTCCTACACTGCTGACCAGCCACGCTGTATCACACATCGAGCATTGTTCCCATTGGCTTTCCACAAACCACGAGATACTGTTATGGGTGGTGCAGGGAAAACGTCAAAATGCCTGTGATTTCCCCTGTCGCTTCCAGTTTTTCATGTGGCAATGCTGGGAAATGAGCCTGCCCTAGTATGCCTTAAAAGGAAGAGCAGAGCAGCGTTCAATCAAATAGTCGATTCTTAGCTATAGGGTGAGTCTACGTCACATTCTCCGGTGTTCTACTGCAGTGGCAGCAGCAAAGAGCAGAAAGTGGGGTTTCTTGCCTGTGATTGTGAAGTAGTAAATTAAAAACAAAACCGGGATTTTATTATAAGGACACAGTTAAATGAAGAGCTAGGAAACAATGTGATGTATTCGAGCAATGTCTAAAACATCTCATTGTTTGTTCATTAGTGATGTATTCAAATCTCTTCCCTGGATAATGGTAATATTATTATTTTACTAACAAGAGGAATCCCTTTATTCCCATAACAATTAAATCAGTTGACAAGTCTTCTCTAAAATTGAAAAAAAAAATGCCTTAGTTGATGTAAACCTATATTTGACAGATAACCTTTATATTATCATGAAACATGTGGAACACGGGTTATTTCAGTCCCATTCATATTCTTTTGCATAAGCTACATTCAAAATCTGAATATTAAAGGAATCCTGAAATATGTGAATGTATTGATTAATTATGCACATCTGCATTAATGTACAGATTTTGGTGGTCTCATAGTCAATGCTTAGTGTGTTGGCAATGAGAGTATGTTTATTTTATCAGTGCTGCATTATGGGTCTGATATTTTTGGATAATATCTGTTTACTTCTGCTTCTGTTTTGTTGTCCTGCACCCTCAGAGAAAGTTCATTAACATTTCCCTAAACCAGACCTAATGAGATCCAAACTGTCTTCCCTACAGCCAAAGGAAAGACCTTCAAAACAACAGCCTAAAAATCATCAGCATAATTACGAACACTTCCCCTGTAACAGCTGGTGAGCTGCTACACTCAAGGGCATTTGGGAAGTGTAGTTAATCCAATGATAATCTTGATCGTGGTTTACACATATTATCGCTTTAATTGGTACGTGCGCTAGGCAATTATACCATCACCAATTACATGGCTGTAGTTTACTGGGTTGTCTAAGCTTTTGGTTCCCTCTAATAAATGCCCTTTATCAGCAAGTGAAGCCACCAAAATGTACACTAATGGACTTTTCATTGACATAATGAATTAATTATACCCTGTGAGGTAGAGTGGTGAAGGATAATGCTGAGCCATGCTGTTTAATAGTAGATATACACTAATAATTAGAAACAACAGCCTCTAAAAGAAGACGGCACAGTGGATTGAACGTTCAAGATGATGTAGTGTGTGTATGTGAGAGTGGAGTACTGTATGTGTATGTGTGAGTGCACACATGTGTGCATCCATTAGAATGCATAGTGCATCCTCCAGTGTGAGTCACCCCCTCTCCTCTCCCCTCCCTCCCTCCCCACCCATCCACCCACCTCACACTACCAGCAGCATCTAACTGCAGTCACCGCCTAATATTACGCCTCTGACTTCACACCGGCCAACTGAGGATTCTGTTTCTACGGCAACCTGCTACAGGCTCCACCCCCTCACGTCCCTACCACCCCTCCTTCGCTCCACTTCTCTGCCCCCCTTCCCGGCACAGACCATGTGACTTTCAGGAAGGCTTCTCCAACCTCCCTTTATTGTTATTAACCCTCTCCTGACCGGCCTGCTGCCAGAGGCTCTCTACAGGCTGCCTGGCTGGCTTCTCGCCTCTCAAAGGTTTCAAAGGGAAATCAGAAGCATCTCTAATCTCCCTGGAAGATCAAAGCAGTGCTTGATCTAAATGTTATATTAGCATATTTTTTGAACATGCCAGAATGAGTCACTGTGTTTCTTAATCCGTGTGGCATTATTCTTGTAACTGTCAAAAAGAAAGTTGAAGTAAATTTTGAGAAGTTTTAAACATATATATATATGCATGTCTTGCAATTTGTATACTGTTATCCTCTAAATTTTATGTCAGTTCTCCATGATGACATCTCATTTCTGACTGTGAAGTGTAGCTTCACTGTCTGAAAATTTTGCAAGGTCAACTGGTGAGAGGCAACAATCAATCATCCTTTACAGATTTCAGAAATAGAAAGAGGAACCTCAGGTCCGGTTGTGATCTCACCTGAATATTGCCTCATTGGCTCAGTTGCTTCCTCCACATCCCAGTGGGAGACATGTTGGTTGTGTGTGTGTGTGTGCGTGTGCGTGTGCATGTGATTGGAGATGCACAAATGTGAATGAATGAACTTTATGAATGAAAATTCCTCTTCCTGAGCTGCAGACAAGAGGTGAGATCATCTTGTGTATTGAAATGGAGAATCCTCCATCCCCTCACCCACCATCCATCCATAAACACTGGTTGGCGCCTGGCTTAATGAATCCATCAGGGGTCAGTATGGATGAGGCATGCAGTAGTGGCAGCCTGGCTGATGACAATACTTCCTCTCTCCAATGGACATAGATATATAGACAAACACAGACAATGAACATACATACACAAACACACACTTACCTTTGTACTTTCACTGGAAATCTGAAAGAATTTCTGTGCTATTCAGCCTCTAGGTTTTAGCCAGTATGATGGTGAAGCAAAGTGCCAATTAGATTTGCTTCTTTTGTTCACAATCCTTTTAGAAACAGAGTTGAGTGGATTTGATGATTGGCCACCTATTCAGCAATGCATGAGTGAAAGTGACAATGAGTAACATGAGGGGCTCTTGATGAGGATCCATAAATAGGCTTTCCAAAGTGCCAGAAGCTGCCCCACCACCACCACCACCTCACCCCCCATGCATGCATCCAACCACACACAGACACCTTCTCCTTCCCCCTTTGACTAAGACAATCTGTGACCATTGGCACCAAGCCTTTCACAACATGTTCATATTCACTGGCATGTTTACACATATGCACAGTTATGTTAATGCATAGCATTCTTCTCAGCATCATTTGCTGGAGGCCTCTGTTAAATCCCTCCTACAGATTATAAGGCATGTTGCCAAACAATGCAGCATTTTACATCAGCCATTGAACTGGATACTGCAGAGTGTCTGTGATACATCCATTCCTTTAGTATTCACATTAAGACTTTGTAGGTGTGATTCTGTCAACAAGGATTTAACTTCTTAAAGTCTGAAAAACTGTGTTTCCATGGTGCATGATCTATAAAAACAGCAGTCTCTCTGGACACACTGTTAACAAAGCTGTCACTTTAGATTTCACCTTATACCCTTCTTTTCGATTTCTCCTACGTGAAAAGCAGAAGAAGCTGCAGTACTGATCCTTAGAGGCATGAACATCCATGACAAGGAGCTTTACTATACGCACTAATAAATAAATCATGAAGAAAGTTTTAAGAAAAAGATAGAAACAGAACAGAGACTGTTTCCCATTTAGACTGCCTTAAGACAGAGAAGAAGCGAGGAGTGGTAGAGACGACATACGATAGCAAGAATGATTAAAGCGGATAATCTTTGCCAAGTTTTTCTGTTTCATGTAATATAAAAACCTACATTAAACATTTATAAATCACAATGGCTGGAGTTCTTTTCATATTAAACTTGGAGAGGAAAATGGATAATATAGAATTGAAGAAGAAGGTTACAAATGCAGTTATAAATGTAGAAAATGATAGACAAGGTTAATCTCTGACAGTGTAACAATTGTTAAATTTAAACATTTAAATGCTGTGTACTCCCCTTTGGTGACTCTAAACTTCAGCCTGCTGCAGGCAGGCTGACAGTTTCCACTATATAAACTGGGCAGTTTATATAGTGGAAACTGCCCAGAGGAAATAATTCTTTTATTACTGTTTTTTCATTTAGTCAGGTATTATTCATTTTTACTCAACCAGATTTAATAAAATATAAAAAGTAGAAGCGGCTTTGTAGGCTTGTGTGCAGTTTTGTCTCACGTGGTTTGTGCACTAGTTAGGGTTTCCCCGCCGTCTACAAGCTCGATGAGGTCATCGTAAGGGTTTAAATCCAACTCGAGCTTAATCTGGGAGATAAAGGCAGGATTTGGATTTGGCACTCAAAAAGGGTCATGTACAAGCTACAATCATTTACACTCACTGTTAATATAATGCTCAGACATGAGGTCCTCAGCTGTCTGACAAACACACATCAGCCAAATAGTTTGACTCTTGGAAGGATCCTCTGTGTTTACACTTATGTCATTCTCTCCCAGTGGGCCTGAGAATTAAACTGACATCCAGTCCTCATGCAGGGTTTGTCTGGCTTTTCTAAAGGCGAGAATTTAGAGATAACACTTTATGATGAGATACAGTATATTTAAACTGACGCCTTGAGGAACAGGCTCTGGTGGTTATTAGAATATCAAGAAATAATAAAAGTAGTTGAGATTTGTGTTGAAAATGACAGCTTTCTTAAACTGGTCTGATATTTTACTTCATTCAGGTTAATTAAAGTCGCTGAGGGAAACAAATCACGCCTGGGGAAAGTCACATTTAGGTCCTGTGCTGTCCCACTCTTCCTATTTCTCACAGAAATGGGTCAGTAGAGATTGGAGATGATTATTATTAAAAAAAAAAAAAAAACGACCTGCCGTCCTTCTTTCATGTCCCATTCTGTGACAGACGGGATGCTCACAGATTATGCAGCAATTACACTGATACAGAGGGCGTTAATAGGGTTTGAAGGGATTTACACGGCGCTGCCCTGTCAAATGCTGGATGCTTTGGAGATGACATCATTCCGATCACCTCACATACCGGCTGACCCCCTCCCTGCCTGCCTAAAAGTAACCTCACTCACACATAACACCCGTTTTACCTGCGGTTGTCCCGTGTCTCACCGGACTGGACTCGTCACAGTTTCTTCCTGCTCTGATAGGACAGCAGCATCCCTCCTTCCCTCCCTCCCTCTGCATCCTTCCTCCTCTTCCTCTCTCCTCTCCTCTCTCATCTCCCGTCCTGTTTACTATAGGTGAGATAGCCCTATAAATTCCTGAGTGTGCGCAGATCGCATCCTCAGAGGAGAATGGCAAAGGAGGAGGTGTAGCGACAGGAAAACAAGCGAACCGAGGGAGGGTGGCTCTGGCTGTGTTTACCGCTGAAATTACACGCAGCAGAGACGCAGACCTCCACTGATCCACGGCTACGACTGGATCCGAGGAAGGAAGGGGGGAGGCTGGCGTGGATACCGATTACGCATGAAATAACAGAAAATAACAATATTCCTAACCGATTGCTTTTCGTATAATAAAAGTGGAATAAGCTTTTTGCAGTCACCAGCGATGGACTTAAGACAGTGAAGGTAAGAAACACTGTTTTTTTTTTTATGTCGCTAGTGTTGTGAGATAGACACGATGAAGGCAATAAAAACACACCCTGTTTTATTTACTCTGCTGTAAAACAACAACCGACTGTGTTGGACTGTAACTTCACGGCACTCAGTGATGCGCCGGATCTGAACCGCAGGAGGTACGAGGAGAAGCGATGCACCCCCCCCACCCCCCATTTACCCCTCCAACCCCATGCATCCACAATGCACTGGCCTGTAACAGACCATAGCCTGCTCCTGCAGCTTCCACAGCTGATACCTCGAAATAAAGTGAGCCTGAGCAAGACTATGAACAGACAGGATCAGTCGGATGTGAATGATGTGTGATTATTCCAGACAGCAGATGTGTCTCAGTGGTTTGGTGTGCGCAGAAAATTCTAATGAGGATGGTTCTTCTAGACTTTCAGCTTGATGGTTGTGGTTTCCTTAATGAATCCTCCCAGGCTGTCTGTCATCCTCTTTTATGCATATTTTGGAAATGTATGTTGTTGACAATGCTATATATGTGTGTGTAGATGGTATAGTAAAACCGTTTTCATCAGATAGGATGCATTTCAGTCTTAATCAGAGTCATTATCACATTAGGCTGGTTAGAATAATGAACTGACATGCAGTATGATGAGTAACACTGACCTTTAAACAGGAGGATATGGAACGGATAAGTGCACCTCACAAGCAGATTATCTCCACGTTGGAGTGTTTTTGATATGAACACACTTTGTTTACTTTATTTCTTACTATACTAAAAATGCGTTGATGCTAGCCTTTTAAATATGATTTTATATTGTGTTTTATTAAAGTCATAGAACCTGGCACTTAGTGTTGCTTGCCACTTACAATAGAGCAGAAATGATCAGTACTCAAGGCTCTGACAAGCAATCATTTTCACTCTTGGCTGAACATGTACACAGTAGTGATCTTGAAGAAATGACATTCTTTAAAAAAACTCACACTCTCATAATTCATCATTATTTGATCCATTGTAATGTACGAATGATCTTGCACCAATCAGGACGCATAATATGAGGCATTATTCAGCTTTCAGCCTCCTTATTTTCATACACAGTAAAGCTGCAGCAATACGAAGCTATCTGAGGTGTAATGCTGTGTAAATTATAAGGCTGTCACTTCAGCCTAAGAAGTGGTGAAGCATATTATTGGTTGTGCACTTTGTAAAGGTACTGCTGAAAGGAGGTTTACTTGGATTTATCACCACATGAGCGAAAATGTTACATATTCAAGGATTGATTTGATATCTTAAAGCATACTTTATGGCGTATTAGTAAATATTAATGCTCGTCACGGGGTATATGTCTCTTTTACCCATACTGGTCAGTTAATAAAACTGCCAGTGGTGTTAGAGGTGACATTTAATTAGAAATGCTTCATTGTAGCAGTTTTGTTCTTGATGGTCCATGTCTCTACATGTTGATAAGTCATTTTAACAGTTTTTCCCCCAAATTATCTTTTCTATGTGCATTGATACAGAAATTGTCAGTAGGTGATATCAGCTTATCAGATTTAGTATGGTGAACTTTTGACAAACACAAGCCAGTGTACATTATGCATTTCATACAAATACACTGAATGAGGTGTATAAACCTACTGTCTTGGCAGCCTTCCTGTTTTCTGTGGAAATAATTGCTTCAGTACTGACTCATTTCACCTTCCAATATAATAATTGCTTAGATTTTTTTAATACTAAGATGTAGTTGTGTGCTGTCAGTTACTCCCCACTGTACCGAATTTGCCGTTACCCAGTAGTGTGTGGTAAGAATAGTGGTACTATACTGCTGACTTGAACTAAGGTATCATATGAAGTCCATTTCTGTCACTGCTCAAGTTAAATGTCCCGGTATTTGCAGATATGTCAGAGCTGCTTGGTACAAAATTGGGCAATAGTATTTCTATCCAATATATATTAATTCAGTAACTCTGTCTACATTTTCTTCTCTCAGTGAGCTTAAATCATCCACTTCTGAAGGAGGTGACAGTCAATTTTCAGACTAAGTGTTATAGATTACCTATAGCTAAATCTAGCTACAGCTGGATTTAACCATAGCTGTCACTGTAGTCAAAGCTGTTCATTGCTTTCATTGAAAGTTGTCAATTTTTGTTGCATTTTCAGCTCCCAAAGTAATTTGGTTTGTAACAATTTCCATTCTCTTTCCTTGTCTCTTTGTTCTGTCTCTTCAAGGCTCCCAGATTTCTAGTTGTTTTGATGACTGCAGTCTGTCATGGCGCTCATCCATGAACCTCGTGCCCCCTCGCCCTCTCTGTCCGGCTTTAACACACCACTCTCGGACCCTCCGTCCTTTCGACGGCTTGATGCGGAAACACCGTGCACTCCGGAAATGGACCTTACCCCGACCCAGTGTGTCCTTCGAAACGTCCTCTCCATAGATACAGGGAGCGCTGTGGAGCCCGGCGGCGGAGGAGGAGAAGGGCATACTGCCGGGCACAACCAGTCTCCAAGTGAGGAACAACAAGAGCACTTTGCCAACAGCGTTTTGAAACTCCACGAGCATGATGGGAGTCCTGGAAGGACAGAGGGAGAGGGACAGGAGCTGGACAGCAGTGCAATCAGAAGCCAGGCCGATGATGCCAGGCTACAGTGCCAGTCTAACGGAGGGGGTGGAGGGTTTCTGGAGGGGTTGTTTGGGTGTCTACGGCCTGTCTGGACTATGATTGGCAAAGCGTATTCCACAGAGCATAAACATGACCTGGATGGTAAGTCCAACAATAAAATTCATTTCAATTCATTCTGTAAAGTACAATACACATAAAACACATATACACAAACAGGAATCAATGGCTGCTTTTAGTATGCTAATAAAATCAACCACTGGCTCAATTTAAATTTTAGTCTATGCTTTGATATGCTAATGAAATGATCGTATCCACCAATTTAATTGCATTAAACAGCTGATAGAGAAATGACTCCCACAAAGGCCATGTTGTAAACAAACACTTCCTTGACGTGAAAGAGACGCAGCCAGAGAGAGACTCTATCAAAGCTGGAAAGGGATAATTCTCCCCTGATATTTTCCCCCCATCTTTTTTTCCTGCTTGTGCCCACCCCACCTCCTTCGCTCTGCTACCCCCCAATGAAACTAGCTCCCTGTGACGCTGTGTTGTTTATGGCTGCAGCCACTACAATAGCGCAGAGCTCCCCCGGGACTCCTCTGCCAAATCTGCTTCATGAATTATGCATGGCCATGCTCTGACCCTGTGCCTCTCATCTCTATTAACGCAAACCTGACACACGAACACACACACATACCATATAAGGACGAAATAAATTAATACACACACAATTCCACAAATAGAAACACTACAATTTAGCGCTGACTTGAGCGTATTCATTTGGATAAGATGCCACTTACAAACTTGATAAAAACAAATAAAGTGTCGGCCATAAAGGTGCCAGTTTTACACCTCTCCTTGTCTTTATAGCCTACTGATATTTAAGCACCCGTTTGACTTCCACATCTCCATCCACTCCCCTCCTTCTTCCATCTCATTGTCTCCTTTTCATCCTGTGCTGTTATCACTCCCAGCCCATCTGTACCTCTCTGCTCGCCTCCTCAGTGCAGCATGACAAGGAGACATACAGACTGATCAGGAAAACGGATATTGTAAGGGTAAAAAAAAATGGGGCTATCACACCTGAATGTCTGCCTACCATATCAGAGTGGCTTTTTTAAAGCTGTGATAGAAAAGAACAATGAACCACAGGGGCAGCCTGGAAAACTGTCAGCCTTGTATTGATTGTGGAGGACTGTGTGCTGCCTGGCGAGGGTCTCAAATAATTTTTCAGATCACACACAAAGCAGACAGGGGATTCTGGTGTCTGGTGTCAGGTATGGTCTTGTGTCTAGATCATGGGATATTTGAAGGGCTTATTAGAAACCAGGCCCATAATCAATCAGTGGATGTCATTAATCATTCATATCACCCTTATTAATATGATAAATGTGTCTGAATCTTCTTTCCTCCGGTTAAGGACAGCAGCAAAGCCGGCTGTATATTTTCTCTGTATTAACAGTCTGTCTTCAGCCACATGGACCCCCTACTGCCCCTTTGGGAATCCCCCTACCCTCTTTTTTTCTTTACACACACCCTCAGATCTTCCCCCGTCACTACCCCTCCACCTTCCCATTCACCATGCAACCACATTAGGCTCTCAAATCCCCTCTCTCTTCCAACCCCCTCTTGAGCGTTGGACCCCTGTTTCGCGTCAGCCCCACAAAGGCACTAAGAAGGATTTAGGAGGCTGAGGGAGTATTACCCGCAGGAGATTAGAGCTCCCTGTCTGTTTGCCTGTACATCCCCAGTTGTAGGTTAAGGTGAGGTTCAAATACATAACAAGATATCAGCCCGATACTTAGAAAACCAGTGCTTAAAACAGATTTATTTATTGCTAGAAGTTTAAGCTGTTATATCTGGTCCCAGTTTCACCCTTTTCTTTTCCAGTATACCAGATGGTTTTATGCTATTTTGCTATGATTCTTTGCAATATAAAGAAATATACACTTTCATTTTGTAAGCTTTAAAGTGTATACTGCTGCTTCAAAAGAATCACACAATGGTCTTCACCAAAAAAATCTTGATGTACCAAAATGATGTAGCTACAAAGAATGGAAAGTGCATATAAATGTGTCTAATGAGCAATTTGGGTATTTAATTGTAGTCTAAACAGATGTTATGCCATTAAAAAATCAGCTGCACTTCGGTCCAAACCCCACTTTCCTCTGCATGAGTAGCTCACATGTTACTACACTGGTAAACTCAACATCTATATTGTCCTCACCTTCTCCTCTTTGTAGAATGCTGGGAGGTTCCTTTCGAGGAGATATCAGACCTGCAGTGGGTGGGCAGCGGAGCTCAAGGTGCTGTATTCCTTGGCAAACTGCATGGACAAGAAGTAGCTGTGAAGAAAGTGAGAAATATCAAAGAAACAGATATCAAGCACCTGCGCAAGCTCAAACACCCCAACATCATCACATTCAAGTTAGTATCGGTTGTCTTATATTCTATGTTTGGTACTACTATTGTAGGTGTATATATGGTTGGTGTTATTAACTATCTAGATAGGAACTGTGCCCTCCTTTGAAAGTTATTAACTTTGTCCTTAAAATGTCAATCTTAGTTCACTTTTCCCCATCATAAGGCAGTGAAGCGTTTGTCATAGTAACACTTGAACTTAATACAGTTAACAATGATTTTTCTGTTCACTTAAAAGCCGTTTCTGGTCCATGTGCCTAGAAAATATATTGCCTTGGGATAAACAATTGGGTTTTTAAGCTTCCTGTTTATTAGTTATTACGTGTTTTCAACCCAAGGAGGACAATATGATTACTGTTATTAATTTTTCACGTTTAATAACCAGTGTTGTAATATACTGTGCATACTTCTCCACATCCTCAGGGGTATCTGCACTCAGGCTCCATGTTACTGCATCATTATGGAATACTGTGCCCAAGGACAGCTGTACGAAGTGCTGAGAGCAGGCAGGAAGATCACCCCATCGCTGCTCATGGACTGGGCCATGGGCATCGCTGGGGGCATGAATTATCTTCATCTTCACAAGATCATCCACAGAGACCTCAAGTCACCCAAGTGAGTTTACTCTATAGCAACTAAGTTTAGATCCAATACAGGCAGGTCAGAGTACATGACTGACTTTGTGGCTGGTTTACCACTACAAAACCAGTTCATAGTTATAGTGTACGTATGTCCTGGAGTACATAGGGAATGCAGTTGATTATATGTTAATGGCCTCCACAATGAATATGAAACATGTCAGAATTAAAAATACTTATAGCAGCTGCAACTCTCTATAGTTTGACATCAGTGTGTAGTATATTCTGAGGTTACCTTTTGTCCTACTAAATATAAAGTGAAAGTTTACTTGTGTTGATATGACAAAGACAAATATATGAGATATTTTTGGTATGATTGGGAAGAAAACTGGAACGATGAATGTTACAGATACAGATGAGTTTTATTGATCTCCAGGGGGAAATGCAGTTTCTTAATCAGGTCAATAAAATAAAAGACAAAGAATGAATCACTTTACTGAAGTGTAGCAGACTCCAGTGTTTATGACAGATGTTCTTTACCTCTCAGTCCTGCATCTTAATGAGGTTAGACGCCCACTGCAGCTGCTCTTTTGATTTGTCAAAATGAGATGTAGAGGACAATCTAAATCCTTGTTGTACAAGTTTTTTATTCTGCATTACATTGTACAGATCAATCTTTTTGGCATGCTTTCATTTTTAGATAAATTACCTACAAGGTTAATTACCCGAACTGCAAAACCATAGCTCAGGTGGTAGAGTGACAGTGTCTTACTACTGACTGGCTCAATGAATAGGTTTATTATAAGAAATGATGTCAACATGTTCAGTGAATGCAGCATTTCTTGAACAGGTGAACTAAAACACTTTTTAACATATTGGTAATATTTCATTCCAGCATGCTAATCACCTATGATGACGCAGTGAAGATTTCTGATTTCGGCACATCCAAAGAGCTTAGTGACAAGAGCACCAAGATGTCCTTCGCAGGGACAGTCGCCTGGATGGCTCCAGAGGTTATTCGCAATGAGCCGGTCTCTGAAAAGGTTGACATTTGGTAGGTGTCATGACACTTTAACACTGTCTTTTTGATTTTGTGAACCTCTGTTTTGATTATTTTTATTATTTTTTTTATTATTATTATTATTATTATTATTATTATTATTATTATTACTACATGTCAAAACAAATAGTGTAAATTCCACTTCCATTAAACCATTCCCGAAACACACACATTGTTTCAGGAAATTAACAATTCTCTCTTATATTTATTAAATCTAAAATATATATTTAATTTTCATGTTTGTTTGTAATTAAGTAATCTGCATATTTAATGTTGTTAATTCAGTTCAGACATTAACACAAACATAGAATTCATTAATTCCATTCACATCTTATATAATGCAATGTCATTAAATATCTCTGCTTTTGTACACTTATGTAATTTTCCCTAAACATCTATCACCTGTCATTGAATCAACATAAAACCTCATTAGTCACAGCCTCCTACTACAGTATAGAGTGCAGGATCCTATTTCCAGAAAATCTATACAGTATTATGTACAATATCTCATTACGTGAAATTCTATAGGTCCTCTGCCATATCTGATGGGATGCCCTGTGTTAAACCCCAATCTCTCCCACTACATTCTCCCTCCTTCTCTTTCTTACCCTATGTCCCTCATCATCACTCTTCCACTCCGTCCTGAAAGGAACGCTGGCTAATTTAATAATTGATTTGCCAGATGCTGCAGTGCTCGGGAGAGGCTGGAATAACCTTCCAAGCCTGTGGACGGTTTGGCCGAGGGCCAGCAGTGCATTAGCAGAGAAGTGAAAATAGAATTAAAAAGCTTTGATGTAAAAAGATACCAAAACCTGGGTGTATACTATACAGTTTTGAATACATTTATGTAAATCATTTTATAGTAGTCCCTTCTATATAAAGAGAGTCAGAAAGAAAGACCGGGGTCAAAAACTGTCTTATGGATGTTTGTAGTTAGGTTTGTTTTTAATATCATATAGTACATACAGGTTAAATGACTATATGACACATTTTCATAAGGAATGCAGTAACACAGGCGGACGTAAACACACTGTGTAGTAATACAAAGCAAAATATAATTGTACATAACAATTATATTAACAAGTGTATTCACTATTTTATCTCTGCAAACACTTAGCAGTTGGTCATAGACATCAGCAGATCATGTAAATGAAAGAAAATAGAATAAAACAGTGAATTAATAATTACCTTAAAGGCTACATGTTTAAGCGCTATATTCTGCACAGGAACAAAGAAATACAGATTCTCAAACTCAAAAATATTTGCCTTTGTTTCACACTTATTTAATATCCATAGTTGCAGTTTCTGAAACACATTATATAGCAAAATTCCTTATATAATAAGTGATGAATTTTGTGAAGGGTATAAACATCTTACTGTATCTGACAATGAAATGATTCAATTCAGTTGTACTCTTCTGGATTGCTTATAATGTATTGAAGACTGCTAAAAAATGAATATAACATACACTTAAAAATGGGGATGGAGCCATTCTAAAAATAAACATGTAAACATAACTTGGCACACCCCCACAGTGCTCTTTGTGATGCTCCTGGCACCTTGGATACTGTATATGGTAGCTGTGGCAACCACAGACTCATCAGCAGCGTTTTCCGTAGTTAACTTCCCATGGGCAGGTTCACGACTGACTCTGGATTCTGTGCAAAACATACAGTACATAGAGCCTGGACTCATCAATGAAATTCCTATATTTATAAAATGCAAGTTAATATTTTGGCAAAAAGAAAATGTCATCATTCATGTTCAGATGCTGCGGTTTACTTGGAGGTGTATCTAATGTAATATACAGTCAAATATAGTACCACAACCTTCCAAGCTTGATAATACTAGTTTGACAAATACTTTTACATGAAAAATCCTCAAGTATCCATCTGATATAACAACTGTTCTATCTCACTGGCAATTTATTTCCTCCAAAGTTAAAAGTGTGACATTTCATTCATTCCACCTGTCATCTGCTCACTTCACATTTTTATCCAACTGCCCAAAAGTAAATGTGTCTGGTGTCCCCACAGGTCATTTGGTGTCGTTCTGTGGGAGATGTTGACAGGAGAGGTGCCCTATAAGGATGTGGACTCCTCCGCTATCATCTGGGGAGTGGGCAACAACAGCCTACAGCTGCCTGTACCCGATAGCTGTCCTGACAGCTTTAAACTGCTTTTGAGGCAATGCTGGTGAGTTAGGTGAAGGAAAGACAAGGGCAAGGAGAAGCAGAATGATACAGAAAAAGAAGTTAAGGTGTTAGGAGGATGTTGATTTTATGAGATTTAGAACAAAAATATAGTTAAGGTACGCACCAAGAAAAACACAAACCTGGAAACTAAAGTGATGTTTTCAAGTGTGATAATATTAATAAGATTCACTACTGATGAATATGTGCTTTAACCGTTCACAGGAACTGCAAACCAAGGAACAGGCCTTCATTCCGTCAAATTCTCCTGCATCTCGACATTGCATCTGCAGACATCTTATCCACGCCACAAGAAACATATTTTCAGTCACAGGTAAACTCCTTCTTTACTTTTTATATGACTATTATCTATTGGTTTTAGTCACAGTCAGTGTCAGTTCAGAAACAACTATATGTGATGCGATTCACATTCTTAATTTCAATTCAAGTGCTAATTTTAATTACTTTTTTATGTCTGTTATAACTCACATTCATGTCAAGTCATGTTGTGTTCTCTTTATTTTCACATTTAGAGAGTAACACAGCAAATACAGGATGCTAGCAGCTTCCATGGTTAAAAAAAATGCTAAATAAACAGATAAATAATTTATTTAGAGAAAACATAACAACAACAAGTTGGATTAACCCCTGGTTGTAATTGTCTGACTATAACTCAGACATCTGACAAAGGCAGCAAATTGGCTCTATATGTCTCTCCACTAAAGAAAACTCTTGTCAGCAACATCCAGTATCTCTTATAGTCATTTTGCTGTCAAGCCATTTGTTTCCAGTCTACTGCAGTAACTAAGGGCAGCACAGAGCACGCAGCTGCACTGGGACCCCAGACCTCTTGGGATCTCACTAATAATACCTGTCCCTTCAATCACAACATATTATTACTGGTTCCTCGGCCTTACCAGCCTGTCATAGTGGTGTGAGTGGTGATTTCTGGTCAAATGGAGAACCATTTCGACCTCCATCATATCAGCGGATGATTGGGAAGGTCTGTGTGATGGAGAAAGAGGGTGTGTGTGTGTCTCTCTTTAATGGGGTGGGGGTTGGGAACAAAGAAAAAACACAAGGCCACCACAAACCCAAGGACAGGGCTTGAGAAATATTGATGTGTAGAAAATATGTCTTTACTCAGCCATGCAAAACCACAAATCTGTTTATAACTCAAGCCTGTAAATTAATAAGACACAAACACACAAACTGAATATGATTTGACTTCCTCTGCGCAGTAACCCATCACCTCTTCATCTGATTATACCGTATGATGCAAAACACAAAACCTCCATTGCACTCTCCACTTATTCTTGATCCTGTATTTCTCCCTGTTGTAGCCCTCCCCGGTTTCTTCCCTCTGTCTCATAATGGATTTTTCTTGTGACGTTTGAAAGAGGTATTTGCTGGTGGAGTGTATTGATTGCCTTAATGGTAGGCAGAGAGCAAAGAGAGGGAAAAAGAGGGGACTGGAGACGTAGAAGAGTGCGCACAGAGTCCATTAGCTTAATAAGAGCATCACTCGTGCACAGACTGCACATACACACACACAAACACAGATTGTGTGCATATTGGACTTCCTTTGTCTTTTGATATGACAGGTATCAGATGACAGCGGCCACGCTCCACTGTGTGCACCAAAATGCCCACACTGCATTTTTTGTGTATGTGCGTTCATGTCATGTCATGTCAGTTCATGTTCAGTTTTGCTCTCTCTGTATTGATTATTATCTGACAGCTTAATGGGTTTCATTTCACTGATACACAGTCTCTCTGCAAATTAAGGGCTTTTTTATGCCACACTGAGGTACAATTAACTTGATTCTCTGCAATATATTTATCTATTTGTAATATAACTCAAAATGAAGTCTAGTTTTGTTGTAGAACATTTCACATTGAGGAATGGAGGCAGTATATCAATAATGTGGGTCTACAATTTATGACAAGGGATGTTTGATTAATATTTTCCAGGTATATAATAAAGTGTCATTACATGCACCATACACATAAGTTTATTATATAATAGATTTATAAATGTAACACTAGGCTGAAAGTGAAAATTGAACGTATTTTAATGTGTAGATGGTGTTTTGAAGCAGAACTGGTAGCTCAGAGACACAAATCATTTAATTAATATCAGTTCTCATATTAATACATAGAATTTCGCATTTTGACCCAGTACTGTGTCTTAAAAACTACAGCCTACAAGCACTCTTGACTTCATTTTTCTTCATTGGTGACCCAAATTTGGTAAAGTCGCACTACTTTTACTCTGGAAACATTATGCATACAGACCAGTGTACTAATACAATACGGCAATGACAGATGTAACTGCAGCATCTATTAAAAAAACAAATGAATAATTGAGAAAAAGTGCAAGTTTTACCATGGGCACTTTTATCATGGACACCCATTAGCTTGTCGGCTGAAAGATCGTGTAATAGTAAAATGCTCCTGTGATTGATGAAGTCATTAATACCTGCTGTGATGGATGTGTTGTTTGCTTCCTGGTAGGCGGAGTGGAGAGACGAGGTCAGGCACCACTTTGAAAAGATCAAATCTGAGGGGACGTGTCTCCACAGACTGGATGAGGAGCTGATCAAACGACGCAGGGAAGAACTGAGGTTAGAAAACCCATTAAGTATTTAGGTGGTTTTAAAAAATGCCAAATAATCCCCTTTTTGTCACTGTCAAGACAAAGAAAAGGGGAATCTTTGGATTTTCAACTGGTTTGTCAAAATAAACATTCTGAAGACATCACTTAATTCTCAGAAATTACAAGAGGCTTTTGCGCTATTTCACATTTTATTCATTAATTCCCTGAGAAAATTATTTGCAGATTCTTTGATAATGAAAATAAGTGGTCATTTCAGCCCTAATAAGTGTAGAAACAACAAAAACAAAGAGGATAAAAGTGTCTCTACTTATTGATTTCCCCCCCTCTACCCACTCAGACATGCACTAGACATCCGAGAGCATTATGAGAGGAAACTGGAGCGAGCCAACAACCTCTACATGGAGCTCAACGCTATCATGCTACAGCTGGAAATCAAAGAGAAAGAGCTGCTAAGGTATGATAACTGATAAATGTTTATCTTTTATTAGTACTGATTTGTTTTGTTTTTTTAAAAAGGTTTCAAATCAATTAAACCTGAGGTAGAGTGTTGGAATTAAAGAGAAATTAGTCCCACTGTAACCTGAGGAAAACAACTGCTTCACTTATTGCTTGTTATCCAACCACAGTAGCTGAACAGTGTATGTGTAAAGCACAAGTGTTCCCTCTTCAATGTGAAGCACTTGGTCATTAGATCCAGTCATGTAAAGCCATTGTATGTAACTGTGCTCTTTTATGCCACGGTAAGTATTCACCAACCTCCATTAAACAAGTATTGACTTTGTGTTTAATTGTCAGGAGGGAGCAGTCGTTGGACAGGAAGTACCCGGGCTGCTTCAAGCACCACAGTTCCAGACAGTCGGCCTCCTCCAACTCGATGGAGAAACTCATGAAAAAACGCAATGTACCTCAGAAACTGCCCTCACACAGCAAGAGGTGAGACAGTAACGACATTCACAACCTACTGGATATGAAGGTGTTTTACACCAGAGATTGGTTTTGTAGTGTATTAGCAATGCACTTGTACTCAAAAATCAGCAAATTTAATGAATAAACCAAAGTGATATATTTATTTTACAAATATATCAGACCTCAGTTGTTTTTCAGAACTAATTTTTAACAAACTGCATTGAGCCACAATCTGAAACAGACACTACATGTTATTTTTCATATAGCCAACAACCATCATCCTGATGCCCAAAATACTCAGACTTGTATTAAACCATGTTCAATGCTTAAAACCAAATAATGGAGGTCTTCACTGTGAATTTTTGTACTAGTCTCAGGTTAAGCCTAATCCACATCAGGGAATCTGTCTCATACAGTATTTTCACTTGTTTGAGTACTGTACCGTATGTTAAATAGTCCACTGCCCAGCTATTTTACCAATTTTGTCATCTATAAAAGTTTGGGTTTGTATATTTCTGACACATTTTTAAGAATTTGCATCATTAGCAGTGGTTGGACTGAGAGCCACGGACCTGTGAGGGAACCTGAAAAATAACAAAAATATAGTTTAACCTGTGCATGTTTGTGTAAATCATGCAGGAAAGCTATCTAGCCTATTTTGCATTAAAAGGTAATAAATGTCTTATAATTTCCAATCAGGCCAGACCTCCTTAAGTCAGAAGTCATCCTCCCCAAACTGGACTCATCCATGACCCAGGTCACAATCCCCAACAAGGGCTCTACGTCCCCTGGCCGATCACGCAGAGGGAAACCGCGCTACAGGAAGGCCGGCAAAGGCAGCAGCGGGGACTTGGCTCAGCTGAAGGCAACACTGTCGTCCTCTTTGGCAATGGTCAGCGCCACGTCTTCTGTTCCCAGCAGCAAGCAGCATTTAGACCCCAGTGCAGCCCTCAGGGGTCTGCAGCACGACCTGCTGCTGAAGAAAATGTCCTCCTCCAGCCCCGATCTCATTTCAACCACCTTGGAGGCTGAAGGCCGGAGGAAGGGACAGATGAAACCGGGGCTGGACAGAGCAGGCAGTCAGAGCGCCTCAGCTGGGTTGGAGGAAAGCAGGACTGGAAGGGTGGAGGAGGGGGCAGATGTGGGTGTGGGGACTGATGACCTAGCAGAAACCCCTCCACGCAGTGACACGCCCAGCGAAGACGCAGCGTCTATTCCGTTCTCCAGCAGCCCAGACTCGCCCTGCGGCCGGGGAGCGGCTGCAGGGAGGGCCTCTGTGATCGGGAGTACCCGTGTTCCTCATGATGGTGAGGAGAAGGACGACGGGATGGTGATCACACGCTCACCCAGAAGTCAACGCCTCACGCCCTCAGCACTGCTCTACAGGGCAGCAGTCACACGGAGTCAGGTGAGACTGATAAATCTGCATATGTAGGATAAGACATTCAATTCAAAGAAGTATTCACCTGATAAACCCAAAGACCCAAACCCAGGAGTTTTAGGTGAAAAAAAAAATTTGTGCTCAGCGTCTAATCGTGATCCTATCTCATCAGTCAGCCTACAGTATCCGCTGAAGTCCAACATGTTTATTTTCTCAACAGAGACGTGGAGTGTCATCTGAGGAAGAGGAAGGAGAAGTGGACAGTGAAGTGGAGTTACCAAGAAGACGGTAAGTGACATACACTCTTTCACTGCATCTCCTTTTTTGGCATCTGTTGGGGTTTGTCATGTTAAAGTCTTATCCTTATCTTTCTACATAAACATAGAGGGCTTTTAATCCATCATATCAGCATCAGTATGAAGAATAAGAATCACAAAGTAACTACAACACTTCTGATGGGAATCATGAAAGATGAACTGACTGTAAATTGTAAGACAAAATTATAGTGTAACTGAAGAAGAAAAATACCATGCAAAACACAAAAAGTAGCAAATGCACTGCATTGTGGTGTTAGTTTCAACTCAGGTTTAACTCACACAAACACTGACTACAACTCCCATATCCTTAGCCTCATAACATAATTGCCTAAGTCATGTTTTTTCAACTTATAGCCAATGATGAAAAATCCATCAGCAGTATTAGGGGAGTAATGTTACATAGAGATAACAATTTGGCCAAAAATATGACGTACTAATTATGCTATGAGGCTAATGATATCTAAGAGAAGTGTCTCTGTTGATTTTACTACTAGTTTGTACCTGTACTGTATACGATACAATTACTTGGCATCAGTGTATCAATACATATCAGCAGGAAGCAATATACAGTATATCCCTGTATCAATATTTTGTCCCACCCCCAATCAGTATCAGCTTAACACAATATGATGTTGAAGCACATCATATTGCATTTTGCCATTATCACATTATACAAATTTCCACTTAAATGGTTAATTGAATATTATCATCGTAAGCTTGGTGATGCCCGGTGGTTTGTGGGTTTTGTTTTTTTTTTTTTTTAACTATATTTAATGAAGCAAAGTGAATATCTAATTACATATGTTACTGAATGTATGTATCCATTTTGTCCTGTTGTGTCCAGGCGTCCTGTGAGTATGTCCAAGTGTCAGTCCCTGTCGACCTTCAGTTCAGAGAACCTGTCCGTCTCGGACGGCGAGGAGGGAAACACCACGGACCACTCTCACAGCGGCACACCTGATGTGGTCAGCACCAACACTGATGAACGTCTGGACGATAAGAGCGATGACCTGTTGTCTCAGGGCTCTGAGATCCCCGCTGACCCGTCTGACCCGACCCAGCTGGGCTCTGATGGGTTATCTGAGAAAGAAGCTGCTCTAAGACAAGTCAAGACCCAGCTGGCTACAAATGACCACAGTTATGAGGTAAGATACAGTTGGTGTGTGAGTGAATGGAGACACACCACACTGCATGTTATAACTGATATGTACAGAAAGGAATCATTGTCATTAACTGTGAAAAAAAGGACTAGAGTTTAATGTTGAAAATGTATTTTTTTTCCCTAAACCAGGGTCTGTATGATGACTCAGACTGTGACAGTGCTGAGCTGGACCACTCTTGCAGTGCGGAGGCAAGCCAACCTTCAAACAACTGGTGAAAACTCATCACTTTACTCCACTCAGACATGCACAAACCAAAACCATCCCGCCTGGAAACATAAAAGACAGAATTCTAATCAGGGGCCTCACAAAGGGGCAGGAAATACTCACCTGTTTTCTCATTACAAACAGGAACAAAAAAAGAAACTAGAGAACCAGTGCGTGCTGATTTCATGTACCTGATATCCCAGACAGAACAGGAAAATCCCATTCCTGTTGACATAAATGGATCATAGGGATGTGAAACTGAATAAGGGGACTATCTTCAACGACAAAGCAACAGGCCCAAGATCAGCTTTGCAGCAAGACATCAAAAAACACCTCAGTAACAGACACCTCATTCAGATGAGGTCATCAACAACCAACTAATGTTTCATGTCAGTTAGTATTTTTATTCTGTCAGGAAAATGTGTGTCATGTCATTTTACATTGTGTCATACTTCTGCAAAATCTTTCTGTTGTGAACAAAACATAAAATCCTATCAGGGTGTCTTCAAGTGTCTATATTAAGTGCAGGAACCACTGACATTGCTGTTGCACTTAATTCATGATAAGTTCTGACGTCCGTGTAATCATTTTGTCATTTCCCCTCAGAACAACATGCACTGACTAATTTATTGTTACTTTACAGGGAATTTGTTGATCATTGTAAAACAATGTTTACATTATCAGTTTGAGTTGTTTACATTTTTTATTTATTACTGTCATGCATCACTGGTATGTTGCCATTTTCTACTTGTATGTTTTAATATCAATATAAATACTGTATGTGATGTTGTAAAATGAACAAATTTTTAAAATGTGAGATTGTATAATTTAAAGGTGCTGATGTTTTTAATTAAGTGGCGCTCCTTTTTTTTTTAAACCTCGAGAAGCTCATGGTCATAGAATGTACCTTTGTACCTGCTGAGCATCAGAACACAGGGAAAAAAAACGGAAAAAAAACATGTGAACAAAGAAGAAGCAATATGTCTGCTCTGGTCCCATCACAGGTCAAAGGAAAGGGCGCTGATTCATGCTGGGCAGATGTTTAAAGTATTGCAGTGTTTACTGTATTAAAATGCAATACCTGTGGAACAAATCCTTCTGAGCATTGAGGGGTTTATATAGCATCAAAAAGCATGAAAGTATGGATAACCTATTAAAAATTAAATGATTGAAGGCCTATGGATGACAGGGACATAAAACATTCAAAGGATGTCAGAAAAAATGCTAATTATAGTATGTGTTATGTGCCCTCACTTACTTGCTGAAACTGACAGTGTATTTACAGTGTATAACAATTACACTAGACTGATTTATGATTTTATGAATAAACCACTAACAAGTCATAAGCTTTAACTGTGGCAGAAACATTCAAAGATAGGACACTAGGAAACAAGGACTGGCAATTTTCAAGCATTATTGTTGAAAGGTTTTGAAGCTGGACAGTTTGACAAGTCTGTAAGGGCTCATTTGTGGTAGAGTACAGTACATACAGCCATACAACCCCAGTGTTGATGTTTTTGTCCCTCGACTAGCCTTCATCTGTGCATGTGGTTCAGCGTGACTACAACAGCACATCACATCTGTTCTTTAATTTATTGATCAGGTCCCACTTAATAAGCTACAAATGGCAGCTTCAGTTTAACTTTTCTTTGTTTTCTGTTATTTGGTGTTTGTTAAAAGCTTTCAAATGTTTTAAACTGAATGTCACCCCAGGATTTAATGCTAGAAATCCTCCTTGAAGGATAAGACGTTGCCAAAAAGCAAAACTACTGCCCTCTAGTGTCTCAATCACAGAGGTACTCATTTCCCATGATGCTGATTGAAACAACTCCGTATGAACTGAAATATTTGCTTTTTATACTGCATTACTGTAATTGTACAATAAATATATTTAAGAAACAGTTTAAAATAAAAAATAATCAAACCTTCAAGAGTCTAATCTGTGTGTGTTCACTACCTTTAAAAAACAAAAACACTACATCAAGACAATTTGTGGTTTGAGCATTTCACATCTTTATTTCTGTATTCTTTAAACAATGGTGTGGCACCCAAGTCTACAGTCTCAAAAACGTGCACAAAAGTTTTCTTTCCCGCAAAATAAAAAATAAAATAAAGTCTGACTTGAGCAAAGCAAAGACCAGGAAACTTGTGTCAACTCATAACCCTTTGTCTAGTTCCAGAACTTAAATGATTCAGTCCTCAGCCTCATCACTTAACAGATCAGTCAGTGTCCAGGGGTTATCCCCTTTGGTAATTAAAAGAAAATATTTAAACTGGCCGTTGGCTGCCAGTCCTGTGGCTTCGGAGGAAAGCCTGGAGACACAGAGATAGACACACCAGTAGACCATGGTGGGAGAGAGAATGAGGCATGCAATCAGACATAGAAGATCAATGTCAAACTCATATACTGTGCATTATAATAACAAAATTGTTTTTAGAATTAATGTGGGCTGGGAATATGCTCTCCAATGTAGAAAAGGGGTTACCAGATGGCCTATTGTTAAACATGTCAACTTCAGTTGACCAACAGAGTCAGGTCTCAAACTCATGAGACTGTCTGGTAATGGAGATGCATTAAATTGAAGCTGAAGTTGTTTGATGCCTTTCCATTTTGTCAGCATCTAAATGGAGGCTTTGCCTTTTTTAAACAATGTTGTGGCACTCAGGTCTACAGTCTCAAAAACGTGCACAAAAGTTTTCTTTCCTGCAAATAAAAAATAAAATAAATTCTGACTTGAGCAAAAAAAAAAAAAAAAAAAAAAAAAAAAAAAAACAGGAACTAGTGTTAACTCACAACCCTTTCTTTGTCTATTTCCAGAGCTTAAATGATTCAGTCCCCAGGCTCATCATATTTAACAGACAGATCAGTCAGTGTCCAAGAGTTATCCCCTTTGGTAGTTAAAAAAAAATATTTCCTCCGTTTAAAACAAATATTCCAACATTTTTAGTATATATCAGTCTTTACAAAAAAAGCGAGGGGAACCCTCTGCTTCTGATCCCTAGAGCCAAGCCCAACCCCAAAAACCTCCCATCCCAGCAAAATATCAACACATGATCTCAGGACCAGGAGGAGGGGGGGACAGGAATGACATGTAGAGGGAGAAAAAGTGACATGCGTCGTAATAAACATTTTAAATCATCTGGATAAATTCAATTGTGAGTTAGAACATTTTGTCATTGTAACTAAATATAACCAGTGACAGTGCATGTACAGCTACGTATTCTCCTTAGTGACACGAGTGTAATACATGATACAAGCACTTATATTGAAAACATGACAAGGGGGAAGAATGCTGTGTATATCTAAATCATCTGAGCATGGACACATGAAATGGAAAGACTGACTGGAACTGTGTGAGGATAATGGGGCATATATAAACACAGAGGAAAAACAGTCACTATTCTGTTTTTAGGTTTCCTTTTTTGTCTTTCCTTTTAAAGAAAAAAAAACGGACTGTACAGAACTAAATCTATATACCTATTCAGAGTTTTCCAACTCTACTCTGTGATGGTGAAGAAAGAAAAAAGGGAAGAGAGTGAGGGATCCAAAAAAAAAATATATATAAAATAAAAAAATCTAACAATAGAACATTAAAACCTCCAACTTGACTTAAAAGGGGAATTAAAAACCTAATTTTATGAGTCTTTAACACTAAAAACCAAAAACAAAATAAATATAAAACTCAGCGGATTAAATCAGTGGTGGTTGAGATGATTTCAAATGAGGAAGAGGCGCTATAATATATAAACTCTTAAGTTGGATAGTTCATTGACTGCTTTACGATAACCAATAGTATAAAAGTGAGATTTAGTGCAGATGCAGTGTCTTATCAGTTGGCTGTCAGTCCTGTGGCCTCGGAGGAAAGCCTGGAGACACAGAGATAGAGACACACCAGAACACCATGGTGGGAGAGAGAATAAGGCATGCAATCAGACATACACGATCAATGTCAAACTCATATACTGTGCATTATAATAACAAAATACTGTTTTAAGAAATCATGTAGGCTGTGAATATGTTTTCCAATGTAGAAAAAGGGTTACCAGATGGCCTATTGTTAAACATGTCAACTTCAGTTGACCAATAGAGTCAGGTCTCAAACTCATGAGACTGTCTGGTAATGGAGATGCATTAAATCGAAGCTGAACTTGTTTGATGCCTTTCCATTTTTCAGTATCTAAATGTAGATTTGGTGCCATTGGTACCTGAGGGGCCTTCAATTACAATTGTTTCTTAAAGGTTTAATACGTATGCATCATTCGTGCCCATGTGCTTACATAGTTGGACTCTGTTTCATGCTGGGAGCTGATCGTTCGATGATATTACCCGACTACATTTCTAAGCTAACAAAAGCTTAGGAATCAGGAAAGGAAAACAAAACAATTTATAAGTTTTTAGCATCACGTAAGCAACTGAGACTAGAGCCAGGTTGATTTCCTGCTTTGCTGGTCTGATCCGAAATAGAAGTTTAAACTGGTTTGAATAAATCAAGCACAATTGATATTTGTCAATACAAGAGGTCATGTCAAACATCACCAGTGTCAATGGCATCATGTTGCTAAATTCAATATGTTTTGCATCAGCAACATGACAATGAGATGAAATTTATTATACCATTAAATATCATATTGTCATTAACAAATTAATATGCCGCTGGCATTTGACAAAATATAAGTGATTTCCTGCCGAGGGTGGAGATGTACATAATGAACACTGTTTCCTAGAAAGTTAATGTGCTTTTGGGGTGACAAGGGAGACTACAATTACACCGATATGGCAACGTGGCCAATTTGAAGCTGACAAAAGACACAAGTTGAAAAATTAGGACAATGTAACTGCAGGTGTCATGGCAAACCTGATTATGGTGCAAATTTAGTCTCGAATAGCCAACCTCATTTTCAAAACTGTGCTGTTTCACCTCTTCCACTTCTTCCTGTTATTTAGTGTTTATTGGAGATAGTTAAACCAGCTTAGAGGTGCATTACTGCCACCAGGTGGACTGGAGTAACTACACTCTCAGTCATGAACTTTGGTAGTCTTGTTTTTTCTTCTGCCAAGTGAAACACCTCATAGTATAATCTTATATACTAATTGACAGGTTTGGCTTCACATCAAACTGGTTTTAAAACTTTAACACCAGCAAATCCCTAACCAGTAGATTGGTAACTTTGAAATGGAGCTAGCCTATATCAACAAATGACCAGCTGCCACAAACTAACTCCACATAAGCACACAAGCATGAATAAATGCTGCATATTGCTCCTTTAAATAGGCCAAAAATGAACCCAAATAAAAGGAAAAAAGATACATATTCTAATCAATGACACCTAACAACAGTCACTTAAAATTCACTACAAGAAAACTATTCCCACAAATACAATGTGACATCTTAAAGAGAGCCGCTACCTGAGCAGAGCTTACACAAAGAAATGCTTCAGTATATCAGTGAAATAATTCTCTGTCCATGCTAAGTTCAAAGTCTTTTAAAAAATAGAATGCACTCAACATGTCAGACAGGCCGAATCAAGCTACATATATCTATTTTATAAATATGGCAGCAACCATCTTTGTGGCTGTATAACACTTGTTTGTGTGCATTTGTTTTCTGTTGTAAGCGTGGCATGGCACAGCCAAATACAAAAGCAAGTGCAGGTACAGACAACAAAGAGCATCGTCAGTGCTTTAGTAGTAGATGACTTATGTTTCCATCATTAGTAAGGGGAGAGCCTTCGCCTTTTAGACTTGGAGCCCAGCTCAGAGGCGATTTTGGGCTCAGAGGGGATTGGGTGTGTGGGGTTACTGGCCCCGCTGACAACATGGAGGGCCAGGAGAGGGAGGGGCTTGAGACTGAGGAGACTTGACACACAGGCAGGAGAGCTGGGAAGCAGGGAGTCAGTGGAGGAAGAGGAGGAGGAGGAAGAGGAGGGAGGAGGCGGAACTGGAGCCAACAAGGATAGAGGGATGGAGGCTGAGGGGGGCACCACACAGGAGGAAGAGGAGGAGGAGGAAGAGAAGGAGGAGGTAGCAGCAGAGGAGGTGGTGGTACTAGTAGTAGTAGTAGTGGTAGTAGTAGTAGTAGAGGTGGAGGGAGGGCACAGGCTGGTCTGTTCAGGGTTCAAGGAGGAGGAGGAGGGAGGAGGTTTAGAGGACTCTACACTGTAGAAAGAGAGACAAGGAGAGAGGGACAACACAGTCGGGATGGGTCACAGGGCAGGCTGGTGAGAAATGAGAGGGAACGGGTACGGGGGTCAGGGTGGGGTCAAGGGGACGGAGGTCACTCAGGGATGTGATCAAAACACAGGACACAAAGCTTCATTAGAAATTAATGTGCCAATTTAAAAAATGAAAATCAAAACAAAATTAGTCTTCCAGTGATGGATCAAAGTGCAGCAGAGTGAAGTAAAGTCAAAGACAAGTGCAGACAGACAGCAAACATAAAACTGACGATTAGCAGTAGTGGGATTCATTTAACTGAATATTTTACAAGAAACCACTACAAAAGTGGATGATGATATGCATTTGTATATAATGTAATTTAATGAATTTTGTTTCCTCAGTGTACAAGCACAAGCTGCATATGGCCATGGCCAATGCTAGCAGATTACTACTTAAATGGTAAAAATGTAATGAGCAACTGTTTTAATTACTATAGAAGTAAATAACTTATTTTGTTCAATTGCATTTGTAACAAACCTTTCAAGCTGGTCAACAGAGCTGAAAAGCCCTAGAACACACCTACTAATACTAGAGCCCTCCTTCAGATTTCATAAAAATTGAGCTGAATTTCCAGCACTTAAAGATGTGCTTCTCTGACAGTTAAATCCCACAAACATCTGGGAAAAAATACAAACCAAAAATCCAGATAGGCCCTCCGCTTTATTGGAATACGTTTTTCCCTTTCAAATCAACTACGATTTTATCACACAAACAACTGCACTATAAATAAAAATCCAGACTACAGCTGGCACCAGTGTAACACTGGCTTTGTCATTTTCTAAAAGCTGAAGCTGAATGATTCAGCTGTGGGGGTAAGGTAGTTGAAGAAATTATCTCACCTGGCATTGATGAGGTACTCTGCCAGACTGATGCTTGCAGGAGAGCCTGTGATGGTGACCTGACGGTCAGTTGATCCATCGACTGGATTCGCAATCTTGATCTGGGCACCTGACATTTGCCTGATCTCATTGATCTTGGCCCCCTGGCGGCCGATGATGCATCCAATGAGCTAAAGAAAAGATGAACATAAAAGATATGCTTGTAATGCTGCTCTTAAATGTTGTAGCTTGGATTCATGCTTTCACATTTGTAACAAAAATCGGCTTACGTCATTTGGAATGGTCATCTCATGGGAACTGGTTTGAGCAGAAGCATCTATTCCTGGCAGACAAGAAATAATAATAATAATAATAATAATAATAACAAACAAGAAATCATAACCAACAATGGGTCATTAGTCACATAAAATATTTCAAGTTGAAAAATGCTTTTGTTTGCATATATCCGCTAACTAGCAATCTTTCCTTAAAATGTCAAGCGAACTGAAGCAAACTGTTGAAAACTCACAAAAAAGAAAATATATCCAAAATATAGTGCATGATTCCATGATGCATAATAGATGGCATCATGCCATAGTTTTAATAAACAACAACAGAGGGATCTATCCCTTCTACTTTGTATATCCAGAATCAATCAGCCAATCCCATCACTCTGTATTTGAAAAAAAATTAATTATTGAGGAACATTGTGAACACAATGTGAGCAATGATTTTAGTGGGAATGGCAATAACTACTGAAAAAAATATGAATATATTACACAAAACTAATCTCTTATGCATACAGAGAA
Source organism: Apogon talboti (assembly GCA_037367365.1). Taxonomy (NCBI): domain Eukaryota; kingdom Metazoa; phylum Chordata; class Actinopteri; order Kurtiformes; family Apogonidae; genus Apogon; species Apogon talboti. Next base: position 13,468,440 of record JAPQRQ010000022.1, on the reverse strand, counting down.
TATGATTTTTAGGATGGGGAATCTTAAAATGTTAAAGCACATTTTATGTCTCCAAAAAAGAAAAATGACACCTCCTCAGATTTGGGTATCACCCTGGACCATATCGCCCTTTTTAATAATATTTAGACAAATTATTCGCCTATACCCCTACTCTTTATGCTTGAGGTAAAATCTGTTTTATTCAAATAAATAAGATATCAAAACATGGGCAGGGTCTAAACGTCTGTGAATTTAACAAATTAGTACACTTCAAAGCCATGCATACCAGTAAATCCCTGGTTGCTTGGTGCAATGGGGAAGGGACTCTGCTGCATAGCCAGCTGGTGAAGCTTGGTGAGCTGTGGAGAGATAGCAGCAGAGGAAGACTGTGAGAGTGAGAGAGGAGGCAGGGAGAGAAATGGAGGAAATGGAAAACACAGGAAGAGGGAAAAAACAGATAACACAGTCAGTACAGACAACTACACAAAGAGCTTCCAAATCAACAGGCAGACTGTGGAATCATCAAATCTATTATGAGCAAATCTTTTATCCTTTTAGAAAGCTCTATATGGATCATTGGTGTCGGAATTGTCTTTGTATAGGTACCCAGCAGGTATTCCTCCAAAGTGCAGGCTGCATCCCTTGGTAAAGTTTTCTCACACTCTTCAGGAACAGGGAAAACTCTCAACATGCAGGGTATAGCCTGACCAACACGGATAAAACTGAAACGGCTTGGCGTTACACTACTGTTTAATATGCCAAATCTTACTATGCTGGTAGTTGGATAACATTTAAGAAAGAGGTGACATGTTTCTGTTGCATTCTTATGAACAGATTTTGGCTTTAATATCTGAAAGCTCAATTTATTCAAACAACCAAATAAACTTAAAAATTAAATCTAAAAATTGCACTGTTGCATATATTACATTTTTGTGGTCCTTCCCTCTTCTGGTCTCATTATTCAATGTCAGTGTGATTGAGAAAACTATTAAAATCTACGCGATGCTCCTGACAGAACATCTATAGCTCATTAAAAAAAGAGAAGGAAAGATTATTCAAGTCAAAAGACAAGTAGCAAAGCACAGAGTACCAACAAAGAGTTAATGAAGATGGAAATCCCTGCTTATCTAGGACACACGATTTGAAACGAGATGAAACAAAAAAGGAAAAACAGAAAGAATGAGCAGCAGGAACAGATTATTATTATTATTCATGGAACAGTGGAGATTCTGGACAAACACAAACAACAGTGTCAGTTTGATTAAAAACTGACTGCCAGTCAAATGAGCAACTATACATTCATGCAGTGCTGCACTCTCAACTGGTTACAAAGTCTGATAATATTAGGCTGAAGGTAGGCAAAATAAAATAAAATTAGAACAGTTCAGCGTGGTGTGGGAGGATGGGCGGCCGCACATTTTGGAAGGGGACATTTGTAATTATGGTCGGGGAGGGGGGTCATGTAAAAATGGCTACTGCACTTACATCTGGTTGTGGAATCGCGTGCTGTCCTTGTACGGCATATGCCTGAAACAAACGAAAACAAAGCTTTCATAGGCCCCTCATCAAGCTTCATCCCTCTGGATGTATCTATCCCTGAAGACTCAACAGCTACAGCTGCTACTGAATTTCAAAAGTGCATGTTATGCATATAAACATGCATGATCTGTCCAAAGTCTCCACATATCTGAGAAAAGACAAACCTTCAGAGACACTGCAGTGGAATTAGGAAAAAAAACAGAAGGATAGATTTATTTCAAAGAATAAAGGGTATTTAGTAAGCATAAAAGGTCCTTATTAGGCCAACAAGCATCAGACAGTGTTTTGTTCAGAGTAACAATAGTGGAAATTAGGCCACGTCACTTCAGGAACCTAATGCTCAAAACACTAACTCAAAATCTGGGATAAAACACAAAGAGAAGGCCATGTAAGCACCTCTTGGGAAAATGTTTTTATTTTCAGACTAGTTAAAGCCATTGACATTTAGAATTAGCCGTTTCTATCCAGCTATCTAAGCTAGAATATATTTTCCATCTGTTCCTTAACCATTATCTCCAATCCATACAACTAAGTTTGACTGAGTCTACGATATACAGTATGTAGGACCTTCCATCACATGAGCAGAAATACTTCCCCAAAAATATGCATTACAACCACGTTAGAGGTCAAATGGTACACAACAAAAGCAACACATAACATCAACACTCAAGCAGAACGTCATTCCCCCCTGAGCTGTTGTATGTACCTGTCCACCTGCAAAGATGACCGGGGATCCTGAAGGCTTGGGTCGGTAGGGGATTGTGACCCCCTTAGGGGGAGACTGTATAGAAAACAAAGTGTGATTATATTACTATCCACACCAAGGACAAAATATTACTCAAGTAAAATACTGGTTATTTTCCAGAGTTTTTGAATCAGTCAGTCCAGTGAAAATTACATTTATATGTTCCAGTGTTTTACAGCTGCATTATTTTTAGCATAGAATGATTAAAAAGAAACAGGAAACTAATATTCATTGGATAATAATCTTACATTGTTATATAATGTATTGTGCCACACCGTGTTTTTACAGTATCTTTGAGACACAACAGAGGTCGTTCCAGACTTAAGACTTATGCAAAAACCTTCACAGCACAGAAGTCACCGTTTTTCACACCGTTAACTTACAAGTCAACATCTGCCACTTCAGTTTGCTTCACTGCTTTCATGAGTCCACTTACCTCAAGCATGACCACACAGATCTGCTTTACACACTCGATTATAGACTGGGGAGTGCCAGCAATGGTGATGGCACGCTCTGTGGAGTTGGGGAGCATATCTCCCGCCACTTGTACCTGAGCACCGGTTGACTGAAACACAAAAATGAGGTGCAGTGTCATACAAGAGCAAGTGCTAATGTGAATCATCAGCTTGATCATTTCACAGGGAAAAAAAGGTGTATTTTTTTTGGTTTTCTATTACAGTCCTCTATTTACATACCTCTCGAATTTCCTTAATCTTGCAGCCACCTTTCCCAATGAGGGAGCCACATTGGCTGGCAGGCACCACAATGCGTAGGGTCACTGGGGGCTTGCTGGTGGCTGTGCTATTTGTCATTGAACTGCTTATGTCCTAAAAAGAATAAGAAAATACAAACATTAACCTCTCACCTAACTTCTGCTTATTAATTTTTGAAAGCATTTACTTTCATTGCATTGATTTGATATTACTATAACCTCTCACTCACCTCTTCCAGCTTTTCAATGATCATGGAGAATGCTTTAAAGATGGCGGTGGTTGGACCTGCCAAAGTAATGATCCTCTCAGGACAATTGCCCTCAGAGATGTTGATGCGAGCTCCACTCTAGAGACAATAAGAAAGGAAAGAAACTGAAGATGCTACTTGGAAGAAATCCGAGAGCAAAATCAAACTCTTAGGAACTGTACTGACATTTTCACTTTCCTTACGACTATAAGGGGCAGAAAAAAAAAGAAAAAAAAACACACGAAAATGGACCTCACCTCTTCCCTCATCTTCTTCACAGATTCACCTTTCTATTAGTAGAGAATCACAGCAAAGTTAGATTTTTCATAATTTGAGAACAGATCTTAAAATGGTAACAATTTATTTTTAGTGCATGGCAGCTTACCTTTCCGATAATACTTCCGACTTCCTGAAATAAGACAAGAGAGTTACATTCTCTTGATTAAATTACACTCCATGATTTAACACCTCAGAATTAACAATCAAACCAACACCTACAGTTCACCTTGCTTATCAGACAATGACAGCCATTCAGTAAATCAGGTTATATGCTTTCCCATTACTTGGACAAGATGACAAGCTGTCGGTACAAGTGCACAGCGCAGCTCATTCAGAAATTCTTCAGTGGTCATGGTTCGTTGATTTAATCCATTATAATAATTAAGAATGCTCAATTTGAGCAGGTTCTGATAAAATAGAGCGATGTTCATTAAAATTATTAAATTAGTACTCTTGACAGTTTTAAAAAGATAGCACTGCTGACAACAGTAACACATTTCAGCACAGAATATGAGAATGGTGCAAATGTGTGGCTACTGATAAGGTCTGGATAAGGATAAGTGTGTGGCATACATGCTAGCTTCGGCTGTTGGAGTCATTTTATAGTGGGTAATATGCATTGTCAGAATCACACTGACAGACATCTTCTTTCCTCATGGAAACTCACCTTTCTATACCACAATAGCAGGACCTGAACTGCAACAAGTGTGTGACCATATTGATGCTGTGAATGCCAGACTGATTAGCTATGGTGACAAATACAGTATCATGTATCTTGTATATTTTACAAACTCTGTGGTGTAGAAATGGTTCTGGTTTGGAAAGAAAACAAAGCAAACATGGTCTATAGTTAAAGCTCAGATGTCCAAACACCACTCACTTTGAGATACAAGAACCGATCAGTGAGTCCATTAGCCTTACATCAAAGACCCTGTTCTTAATAAATTCCTCAGAGACAATGTTACCATAAATATTATGCCACACAATATTATACAGCTGACGCAAGCTGCTGATGAGTGACTTTACCTTTCCGTGCATGAGAAGCCTAATGGTAAGGGTGACATTGAGCCCTCCTTCAATCACACCGGAGTCCATAACTGCAACTGTAATGTAGTTGTCCGTACTCAGTTGGGTCTTTGGTCACCAAGATGGATCTAAAATATATACAGACCAAATACACAAAATTGTATAGTTAATGATATTATGTGTCAAGACTGAATAGTGACTCTGTAGAACGAAAACAGTTATATAACACAGATGCCTATAAAAGTAAATATTGTGTTGTATCAGTACTAAACCTGGACTGCAAACACTGATTTGTATGAAGTATATTAGTCATCTCTGAAAATCCCTTTGCAGTGTAAACATTACAGCAATACTGATGGCTTTACTACACTTTATTTTCCGCACTGTAACATTCAGCAAAGGTATATTTTTGACCTCTGGGGTTTTTATAAGTTTGATGATGCTGCACAATATCAATCCCACTTACCAAGTTCACAGCAATAATGACTAATCTGGCGATAAACAAAAATACACATCTCAGTCGATCCTTAGTCCCAGTTTTAGACGCATTTACTATTTCATATTAAGGCACAGAGCCAACCCAAAGAGGCCTATTATTAGTCCAAGAGGACGAGTAAGAACACTTACTTGGATGCTTAAAGGTTTTCTAACAGGCTGAATTAAAAAATGACCCCATGTGGTGCATGAAAAGCAAGATTTTACACCATTTTCTTAGTTTTCTCTGTGATGGCCACGGAATATTATATCATCTCGCTAGTTTTATTCAACACAAATCCCTAATTAAAAATTAATGACACCCCCCACCCCCTCCCCTCCCAAGCTTGACATTGGAATATTTTTTTTATTCAGATGGTTAGAGTTTATAGGGGTTCCTGAAATACCTTCATGGCTGTCAGTCATACTCCTGGAAGCTTTCTAGGTCATTCACTGTTTTCCGGTCATTTACGACGTGCTTCTTTGACTTCAATGTAAAGCAATACACGAGCGGCAAAAGTGGAGTTAAATGGAACATGGATTATCCGACATTAAAAATTATATTACAAGTAATGTTTTCCCACTTTAGTGTCGCAAAACCTTCAACTACATTAAAAAAACATTAGCCTACACTGAACGGCTGCGAAACGTCTAGCAAAAGGCTAATGTTGAAAACTGATGCGTACTACGATGAATGTGAAAAAAAAAATTGAGCTTACTTTAAGCTACTTCATGCTTCTAATTGGTCGTATTTATTGTTAATTTAACACTTCTAAGCCCCATGTTACCCAATTCCAAACAAGTAGTTAGCGTTTACCAATCGTTCACTCCATCACATTTATATTATACACCACATACACAGCTTGCTTAGCTGGTTGGCTAACGGTGCCTTCGTCATTAGCTATGAATCAAGTTTGTCAACAAATGTACAAATGTGATTTCTCCCTTATTCCTACTGATAGACTGGGTTATGGTTAAAAAGTGTAAAAGTCCGTGAAATGAAACAACTAAAACTGGGATAATTTGTTCAACTTTTTTAGTTTAATGCACATCAAATGAACTGTTAACGCTTGTTTTAAGTGCGTTAGCCATTTAGCATAGTAGTTCCCGTGCTGGAAAAATGAATGGAGCATGCGTGAGCTACTTAGCTTAGCTAGCTATCAGCCTAATTTGTTAACGTTAGTAATTGCTGCGTAAATGGTGGTGAACCTACACATCAAGACAGTTAGGTCCCATTTTCTAAAGCACATGCGTAACCAGTTGGTAGTAATAGTTTAAAATGAGGTTAAAAATCAAACTTCTCGGTGGCTAGCTAAGCTAAACAGTTGTGTACAGAGACTGCGTGCTCATCATCATGCGGCCTGTTAGCACGCTGTATACTCAGCCGCTAGCTGCTGGGCGCGTTTTCTTTCCGCTACTTCTGATCATAACAACATTTACAAAAAACACCAAACACCAATATAAAAACTCACCTGAGTCGTGCGCTGGTAAGTGATCGGGGGGAGGGTTGGGGTTGTAAGGGTAGAAGGGGAGAGGTTCGGGAGGGTAGAGACCCGGGGGAGAGTTTAGAAAGGACTCGGGGAAGAGGGAAGAGTGATGTGAGATCGAGCTCCACTCCTTTACACAAAGACAACAAAATTATAACCTCTGAACTCTGCCCTCTCACCCAGCCCGAGCCCCAATCCTGAGCTGCACTGGAAGATCCCCCGAAATCCTGTTTTAACAAAAACTTCCTGAAGCACGTTTAGGGCCATTACGCTACAACGTAGAATAAAAAAATAAAGCTTATTAATAAAAAAAAAAACGTTATTGTTGTAGTAGTGGTATACAATAGAAACATTATTGTGTCCGATAAAAGTCACATAAAAGCGGATGTTTAACCGTTACATGTGTTTGATTTCCAGTAAACATGAACTACTATAAATTTTAGGGATATTTTTGCAATGTGTTGATATAAATCTGTATTTAGAAAGTTCATTCAACACTCATATGTGGGACCTCTAGTGGACGTGAATGTATTGCACCCCAGTTATGATTTTTCCTCCAAAACGTTTATTGATCAGGAACTACAATCCTTTTACACACACTTAGAATGAATATAGACAGAATTTATTAAATGCTATATAATTTTTCATGAATATATGTCATGGTGAACAGAAATACAGGTGAGAATAAAGACCAGATCATCATCTCAAAGTTGGCCATTACCCAGAGAAAAACCGATACTGATAACATGATATAATAATATACATATATTTTTACATATTTATTTTACTTAATCACAGTGTTACATTTTCTCAAAAGACAATATTTTGCCTTAAAAGCCCTGCATTAATAGTGTTAAACATAGCCCATCTGGGGTATGATAAAATACTTTATATTAGAAGAAACCCTCATAAAACAGATATAATGACTTTTTGTGTTAACTGTTAATAATCAGGTTGCTCTTTTGATGAGTTCCTTCAAAGCTGTGTTTTGGACTGGTGGCCTTAGTCCGAATCACTGCTGCTGCTACTGCTGCTACTGCTGCTGGAAGACTGTAAAGACAAAAAACAAAAAGTGCACAAACTACAATGTTAAATATAAACTGTAACTGTTTAACACTATAATTGTTGGAATAGATGAGTAGATTAGCAGCTGGGAATAACTGCCCAGTTCCTACAAAGTAAACAAGCAGGTTCTGTCATAATCATTATTACACAATCAGCATTTCGCAATGACTTGATTATTTGAGATTTGACTTTATTTTCACAGAATTTTCCATTGTTTGACTAACACTGTTTTAATGACATGATTTTGTGCCTAATTTTACTTTCTGCTGTCATGTCAATGCCGTTTACTTTGGTTTCATACCCAATTCTGCACAATTTTTAAATTTATTTATTTATGTATTTTTATAAAAAAATTTTGTAATCATACATGGTTCGTTTTCTACCTTGGTGGAATCCTTCAGTAATGGGATTTATATATTTTAACCATGTCCTGGCTGTCTGCCATGTTCACTTCTTACAACAAACAGAAATAAAAAATGTATATACAGTACATAATTAAATTAGTATTAATCTTGTGCTCCAGTGGTGACATAAAATTAACAGAGGAGACAATAATATTGTTTTGTCTGTGTACATCAAGAGGAGTTGCTGAAGTTGTGTTACTCATTTTTAATCAGGCCTTTGTTTCAATTCATCTTACTTTTAATTTAATAATTTCAGCTAAGTTAAACAGGCAGACCTTCATTAATCACCCTGCATCCTGCCACTGGAAACTGGACAACTATACAGCAATTGTGTTAGTCCCTTGAAGTAACAGTCTTAATTGATTTTAACTGAAACTACATCTGAAATTTAATTAAGACTTTCATATATACAGACTGAGAAAGCAACATTCCCATCACGTTTCTGTGGTATTTATTAAGCAGCAGCTTAATATTTAGCAGTGCAATATTTTGCTGATAACGTGAGGAGTTTCCTTCTGTTATCATTTGAATTACTACTATATCCCATTAACCATGCTGAACTATGCACCTGCTGAGTCACATGTACAGAGGGCCTCAATCATGTTGACTGGAGAATGTTGGAGTTACTGAAGCTGAAGAGCATTAGCAGATTTTCTGTGTTTTAGCTTTTGATGCAGCTTGTCATAAATACATCACCTACAGTGTTCAGTATGTAAATAAAACCTTTACAGACACTGACCTTGCCACCATGTTTGTGGTGTCCATGCTTGTGTGCTTTGTGTCCCTTCTTCTTCATCTTTTTCATCTTTTTGTGGGCTTTATGTCCCATCATCCCCATCCCCATCCCTGCCACTCCTCCAGCTAACATGGGATTCACCCCACCATGACCATGATGACCTTTGTGGTGCCCTTTATGGTGACCTCCTTTTGGAGAGTGTGGATATGGACCTGGGTGAACACCTCCAGGAGGGACAGGGGGATAGCCACCTGGAGCCATAGGATAAGGATGAGCTCCTGGAGGTGGATTAGGAACCATGGCTGGGAATTGGCCTGCTGGGTATTGACCAGCTGGGTATTGACCAGCTGGGTACGCTGGGTGTGGAGGCTGGGGGAAGGCTCCTGCAGGAGCAGCTGGAGGGAAAGCAGGGTTGTAGCCAGGAGGGTAGGCAGGATTTGATGGTCCTGCTGGAGGAGGTGGACCTGATGTACAAAAAAGTACAAAACATAAACATGCCACTCTATAAACCAAGTAAGACAAGACAGTGAATGTAAAAAAAATATAGTTTTATTATGTTTGAGCTCCTACCTTGATTTGGCCACATGGTTTTAGTCCCTCACAAAATCCTGGAATAGCCAAAGGAAAATTAAAAAAAAGACACCTGAAAAAAAAAAATAGGTTGTCTGTGTATTGTTTGTCATCTAAGGCACTATAGCCTACCTTTACTATACTGTAACAAAAATATCACACTTTAGTGTATAGATTACTTTATATAACTTAAAAACACATTCTTCTGACAGCATTTTGACCTATTAATCTTCACTCTACTACAATCAATTGTGTGATTTTGGTTTTGAGAAACACAGCAGCTGATAATACAGACCTACAACAATCCATTTTGTTGATACATTTCCATACACCCAAATTTTAGATTTAAAGACTTTTTTAATTGTCAATTTACTAGATGCAGAGGACAGAGAATTAAGATGTGGTTTCTGTATCACCTTATTATAAAATACCATGTAATTAAAAAGGTAAAAACATAGGATAAGAATAAAGAAATTGATATAAAGTATAATCTATATTAAAATACAATGGATAGAAATCAAACTATTTACAATAAATATAAATATAACAATAGTGAAATGTGTTTACTTCGAGTAGATCTTTGAATTAACCAGATGTTTATTGATTTTGGTTATGGTTAACCCACAGTTCACTGAAAACGCTTATCAAAGTAGAAGTTAGGGGCGGTTAAACTGGATTAGACTAAATTACTGAGACACTTTTTAATTTGTCTGTTTTTTACCATTTCAGTATTTAATCCACTAATTTACATTTTGCCTCGTCAGAGTACAGACTGACACAAACGCCATGATGTGGCATGATGGATTTTAAACGGTTAAATGCCTGAACAGTTTCAGCTGTTTTTATTTCAGACCTTTCTCTGTATGTCAGATATTACAGGATTTGTAGGATGTAAACCCACGCAGACACATGTAAATCCGCAGACACTTTCCTTTTTCCACACACTTCGCGCCGATCGTACCGCTTAATGTCGCACTTTAACTATGTTAATATTTCATGGACTCACCTCAGAAACTTGCCTCGGGTCTGGGTGAGTTCTTCAGGACTTCAGTGTTTCTGGGTGTTTGTCTTCCGCGTTAAACTGCACCAGAAAGCCACGCCCTTCGTTAAAGGACACGCGCATTGTTTATGGAATGGCAAAAGTCCAGCGGATGTGGAAAAACTTTAACCCTTTGTGTAAGTGTGGCAATAGTTTCTGTGATGTATGTTCACACCTATTAAGAATTTTGGAAGGAGGAGCCAGTGGAGGTTACCTGTGACACAGATGACACATGACTGAACTGACTCATGTGCCATTGAAACACGTTACCATTACATCGCAGAGGTGTCAAACATGCGGCCCGCGGACCAAAA
>JAPQRQ010000022.1:13413990-13437846 GCA_037367365.1 Apogon talboti | reverse complement strand
GTAGTTGTTTTAAATTGTTTCATTGTGTTTGCAAATGTATTCTGAATCAATAAAAAAGTTGTATGTTTAACCTTTTACATATTTTAGCATTGGGGTGTGCATACACCCCATATGACCATTCATGTTTGAATAGGCCACGTGACCAACCAAGGGTTAAGTGTACAGATTAGGAAAGTTATCTTAGAGTAAACTGGAGATTGTTTTTGATTGTAATCTGTAGTGAAAATGATCCATGTCGTACATTTCTTTACTTTGTCATTTGTCTCTATCAGTTGGCTCAGCTGATGGCGGACCTACAGAAGATGCCTGGAGGTGCTGGGCTTATGAAAAAACAAGCGTCCAAGCAGCCAAAGGACAGAACTTTTGTGAGTAGCTGCATAGTGATGAAGCAGTTCTCTTACACCGCTGTGAGTTTTTATTCTTGTGGAAAATATTTAAAGTTCATACATGGATAGAAATATTGATCACCTACTTTTAAAGACCTGGACTGAACAAAGGATGAATCAACACTATGAGTTAATGGCCTTTTCAGAGAGCCAATAGCCATTATGCACTACAGACTTGTGATTCTTATTATATGAATGTTTCCTGGGTTCGAACTGAAATGGGGAAGCGAGCCTTCACTTTTACCGCTCCCTCTGCCTGGAATATTTTCAATCAGAGCTGAAAGTACTAGAACTCATTTCATTACAAGCTTTTTGTACTGTCCGACTGACTAGACAGAGAGAATCCTGTGGACAGTGCCTATGTTTTTAATTTTTTGCTGACCTCGACCAAATCTTGCGCTTTAAAAATTGCTAGTGATTGTAAGTTTGACCCACCACCCTCTGTATCAACCTATATCTTCATTTATTATGTAAGAGCTGTCATACATGTTTTGTTTTATGTGTCTAGTTTTGAAGACACTGTTTGTTTTGTCATTGAAAAATCTAAATTGCAATAAAAACAATGAAAAAAAAAATTGCTAGTGATCTAAACTACATTGCACTTTAAAACATTTTGTCAAACTCGTTATTATTCTGTTATTACTAAATTATTGCCTGTTCTTAATTTATTGTTATCGCCAATCTTTTAACCTGTTTTTCATCATGGTACGTGGTGCTGACCTTTTTTCCAGGTCGCCCTTGTAAAGAGGTCTCGATCTCAGTGGGTCTTTATCTGTTTAAATAAAGGTTAAATTAAACAATAAATATAAAATGACAAACTTTGTATTCAAGAGGGTTATGGCCACTTTTTATTTGTGGATCAGTGTCCTCAAATGATGTTGATCACATACTTCTGCAGCGTCCACCACGCTCTGGAGGGGAACTGAGGAAAAATCCAGATCGGGCATCCCGCAGACAGACCCGCTCTATGGGGGGCGTTGAGGACTCTTCAGGCGGTCGGGAGGCAGAACTGGAGCTGAGCTTGGAGGAGGAGCTGTTGGAGGTCGGTTTTTGTTGTATTTTATCAAAAATACATTGAACGTTACTTGGCCTTATATAGTATAAATGTATGTGATTTTTGTAATATTGATGTAGATCAGACAAAAGCTCAAGTAATTTCATGTTGACTGTTTTCTTAATGTTTCTTTATTAGTGGTATTGTCTGTGTGAAGTAATATAAACCAATCATAGAAGTTAGAGTTGAGGTCAGAAGTTTGAAGAATGTGCATACTGTAGCCCTGGTAATTCAATTCACCCACTACTTTTAATGATATAAAATGTAGAATTATGTTAAAAGGAAAAAAAAAACATTATTTATTTATTGTGTGTAGATACAGTGAACATGGTCAAACTGTGTTAGCTTGGGACGTTGTAAAGGTTAAAGGTTAACTCTATCATCCATGTAGCGCAATTCAGTCTTGTGTATTTGACCCATCTTATTACACACAGTACCTAGCATTAGCAATTATAGCACACATTAGGAGCAGTGAGCTGTCTTTGCAGGCACTTGGTGAATTGACTTTTAGGAATTGATTTCATGATTTTTTTTAAACTTCATTAAAGTGTAGTCAGTTGTGATGTTCCAGGTTCGACGAGCTCCTCAGCGTCGCGGAACCCCACGACCACATCAGAGCAAGCCTCATATTGTCCGTCCAGTGGAAGAAATTACAGAGGATGATCTTCAGCTGGTTGCAGACAACATGACTGATAAAGTGTACAACAGCGTCACTGTAAGCTGTTGGCTCTTCTTCATGTTCTCAGTGAATACTTGGAATATTTTGTCCTTATACAGGCAAGTTTATTTTTTTAATATGAAGTACGTGGGACAACTTGACAGTGTGTGGTTTCAGGGCTCCACGTGCCACCAGTGCAGGCAGAAGACGGTCGACACTAAAACGTGCTGCCGCAGTGAGGACTGTCGTGGGATTCAAGGACAGTTCTGTGGACCCTGCCTGAGAAACCGATACGGAGAGGACGTCAGGAAGGCGCTGCTGGATCCGGTCAGACTCAGACAAATGCACGCTGCAGATTAATCTAATGCATAGTTTCAGCAAATCTGAATGTGTGGAAGATGTACAACCGGCACAGTAAACAAACCATGTAGTGAGTGTGAGGCAGCGGGTCATATAAGAAGGATAGTCAGTCTCATATGACCTATATCCAAGCATACTGTACATTTTTCTTTTCCATTAGATTTTGACGCTTGGATGTTATCAGATGCCGTCTTGTGTATTTAGTATTAACCCTCTGCTTGTTTTTTGTTAAGATTTTGCATCACATCAGTACATTTGTTAAGCAGATCTGGTGTATATTTCAAGAAATCAGTGCCTGCTGTAGTGTGTGAATGTAGCAAGTGTCAAAAAAAAGGAAGACCCTAATGGGGCTTTTCCACTACTGCCTACTCCTCTCTAGTCAATTCTACTGTTTTTAGGGTTTTCCATTAAGTGGTAGTACCTACTACCAGGTACTTTTTTGGTTCCTACTCGGCCAAGGAATGACGTCACTGGATGAGTCATGAGGGTGACTCCATGTCATTATTGTGTTGTGTCTACGTCACATACAAATGAGTTTCGGGCTGCTTTTCTATGACGAGCCCACCCTCATTTCAGTGGTATTCATTTGTTTTAAAAACAACTGAAACAGAGTACAGGCAAGTAGTCCTACAACTGTGTAATGGAAAAATCTGAATTAAGAACATTCCATGTTAATCTTTTGCTTAATCTTTGTTTTATCACTATGGCTTTATATGAAATTTAACTGTGGAGTGGTAACTTTTTCCAGGAGTGGAGATGCCCTCCGTGTCGAGGGATCTGCAACTGCAGCTTCTGCCGCCAGCGCGAAGGTCGCTGCCCCACTGGCATCCTGTTCCCCCTGGCTCAGTACCACGGTTTCTCTGACGTCCACTCCTACCTCAGCAGGTAAAGGGTATTTCTCATAAAAATAGCTTTTCAGCAAAAGCTTAAACCACATAGTCCTTCACATCTATAAAGTAGCCCACTACAGTTTTCTGTGGATGAGAACAGACATTTGAGTTCTAGTATTGTTTTTATAGCAAATAGGTTTTTATATCAAGCTTTGGCAATGAACTTTTTTTTTTTCCTCTTTCCGCAGCCTTCGTAACAAACTGAAAAGTGAGGATGACACAGATGTGAATTGGAGCCACTAGAGGGAGCAGTTGTTCAAGTTGTCTATTTTTTCTGTTTTGAAATTGAGTGCTCTTACTGGTGATTTAAGTAAATAAAGTAGTTTTTACCACCTTACTGCTGTATGATATAGACACCTGCAAAGAAATGAAAGTGGGTATATTCAGACCTTTAATCCAGCTGTCGGCATTTGCATTAGTAGTACACACACACAATAGAAATCCCTTATTTAAAATGGGAAATAAATGTAAGAGCACTTGCCGTCCATTGAATGTCTGAGTTTCAAAAGAAACTTAAACATTTTCTAAAAACACAGGTAGAATTGTCAAATAAAACTGGACAATGGTAAAAAGCACATCTATTTAAGAAAACTTCGAACCTTTATATAACTTGGAACTTGTTTATTTGGACAACAAAGGGACGTGCATCCAAGTTTGCCTCTGGCTGGATCTTTTCCAGTTAGAACTTTAACATATGCATGACAAGAGTAAAAAATATTAGAAATTTCATTGACCAAAGAAAGAATTTCTAGTTTCTCTTATAAAAGGAGTATGAACCTTTGGTTTTGAGCTTACATATGTATGCTGTCTGGACAGTATTACAAAATATTTAAACCAGATATTACTCATGTAGTAAATGTTTTCCACAAAAAGAAAAACTGATGTGACTGCAAGTTAAGTGTAAAATAATACCACAGGGAAAAAAAAAGTACTGGAAGATCTGGACTGTACAGAATACATTCTGCTATGACAGAAAGACTCTGAGTTTACACATGTAATCTACATATATATATTTATATATATAAAAGTAATAACATATGGTTAAGATTGATTGTGCAGGAGAGGTTCATACAACTGAAAGGCAATCGTTTGCAATCATGGTCTTTAAGATGATCCTGCCTAAGCTAAGATTCCTGTAGCCTTTACCAAAATATATACACATTTAAAAAAAAAAAAAAAAATCAAAATTTTGCTATGATAAACATCAAAGCATGATGGCTTGAATTTGTGTACCTACAAAAGAGGTTAAACAGTTATTCTCAGGATTTCAATGCCTCCACACCTACACCCACTGCTTAGTGTGTTTGGCTCTAACCTGATCATGACCTAATGTTTTGCAGCCCTGTCTTTAGTTGTCCACACTTTACACTTTACATATTGCTCCTACTACAATAGGATTGTTAGTTTGTGAACAAATTCATCTCTAACGAGTATGAAACCTGGCACAGAAGATCTGCAGGCCAACATCATGACAAATTTTGTTTTAGGGGAATTTAATTATGGGCTGATGAGGGCCTGAAAGTTAAAAAACCTGAGGTGATGAGGGTCAAGTAGCAAAGCTCAGCCCTCAAAAGGAGGGCGAGAGTTGGACATAGTAGTGTCTTCTCTTCAAACATAGAGAATATTGCTAGCTACTTGTTCAACATGAGCCGGTCTGTGATTTTGACAATTCCACTCTCAAGCACACTTGCATCTTGTAAGTGGGACAAATGTTAGTGTCGTGCCATTTCCATCCAGGGGTGATTCATGTAGATTAATTTCATGCAGTTCATTTTAATCCAATTTGGCCATCTCTGACCCTTAAATGCCATAGATATCTAAATACAGAGGGAAATCACATATTCCTGACATGGTTTTTAAATCCAATAGTCTGTCGTGTTGCATCAGTCACAACCTTAAGCCTCGCTGAGGCTGTATGTCTGTAGTCAGACATGCCCTTTTAACCCAAACATCCAAATGCAACATCTTCCTGCTCCTCTACTATTCTTAGTAGGTGTTTCCATTAATCTGGTGAAGGTCCACCTGCATCATGTTGATCCCACTGCTGGCTAATCGAGCTAGGCTCTCAGCTGATAAGGTTTCCATGGTGACGATGGTGTGCTGATCGCTGGCAGCCACTGCCCCAGCGCCGGCTTCAGTCGCTGCTGCAGGTGAAGCGGCGTCAGCCGAAACTGTGGTGCCGCTGGTGGGAACAGCAGCGGGTTTTTTGTTTAAGTGGGTCTTGATGTGTTTTGAGAGGTGGTCACTGCGCATGAAGCGTTTTGGACACTCTGGGCAAACAAACCTTTTTTCACCTAAAAAGAATTGAGAAAATCAAATCAGTGTTAAATACTTTCAGAAATGCATATGTAGGAAAACATATGCTAGATTTACTTAAAATGGTGCCAGGGACAACTGATGAATATTACATGGTTAACTGGCTAAATTAGTTTTATGTATCTGTAAAACTCTAAAGCTTTGACGTTCCTGAAAAAGAAGTGCTGAACATGTGCAGTACAGTTCATGCTAGAGGAACTGGTTTGTTTTAGTTTGTAATACTTTGAAAAATGTTATATTTATTTGCCCTCCCCCATACACACTTTTCTCAAGTTTTATGATATGTTATTTCACTGGTGATGTTGAGAAATATTCAGAATTCATTAGTTTTTACAATTTTTTTTTAAATAGACAAAATGACTATTATGATATGGCAACCACTTTTAAATTATATGGAAATCTACCAGCACACCAGATTGATTACTTTCCCAGTATTCGAGCTGGGCTTGACAGGATCTATGAGTAGCGATGCCACCTGTTGTCTCTCTGTATCTTCGATAATGTATTTATCTATGTAATGGGGTTTTTTTTTCCCTTTTGTTTGTTTTTATCTTTATCTATTTATGTATTTTTCCACTTTCTTGTGTCCAGTCATTGTGAATCCATGATTTGACATTGTCTTGTAAGTCTGTAACTGTACGTGTTCTTGAAAATATCAAAAATAAAATATATATATATATTAAAAAAAAAGACAAAATGACTAATCACCACACACATATGAAAAGTACCGAAAACAGGTACCCTTGTATACCGGTCCCACATCAATTTAAAAGTATAAGTAAAAGGTACCCATCCCTACTGACAGGACAAAGTTTGTTCACCAAAACTATTTCAAGGGGTAATGGGATATCACATCATATTTTAAAGACAACTAATGTAGATTCAAACCTTACAACAGTGTCATGGGTCACAGTGTCATTGACACAAAGATTGAAGTGGCAAAAAACATACTCCAATTATTCAATGCAGAGTATTATTTGATCATAACAAAATGAGGTCTTTTAGTTATATTTTGGCTGTTTTTCTGTTGCATTATGGACAACACCTATAAAATATGGTTGCTCTGCCAAACTGATCATTCGTACCAACACTCAAACTTTATGTGTGCAAAATAAAAGATGACAGAAAACATCTAAAACATCACCTGTGTGTGTTCTCTTGTGGCGCTGAAGCTCATCTGAACGTGTAAATCGTTTTCCACAGAAAGACCAGCTACAGACAAAGGGACGTTCTCCTGTGTGCCAGCGGAGGTGGGCTCTTAGGTGGGAGGTCTTGCCGTAGATCTTTCCACATCCAGAAATGTGACAAATATGTTGCTTCTTTTTAGTGGGGTCCCTGCTTAATGTAGAAACCAAAAAAAACACTGTCAGGACATGGTAAGTTTTTTTTTTTCATGTTAGCTGCAACAGGCTTCCATGTTTAGGGAATTCGTACAATAAGAATGAAATGACAAGTGTCGCAAGTAGAACAACTTGCCTTCACTCAGAGCCTCGAAATATTTTTTTTAAATAACATTCTTTGTTCCTGAGATCATTATTTCCTTATGCACGAGTTTCATTCAAACGAACCTTAGTACGCAGTTTAATCACCTTTGCAAAAATAAAGACTCAAGTGTTTAAGACACTATAATTAAATGACATACCGTCCCTCTCCATCCTTGCAAAAAGGGCAGGTACAGGCTTCTCTCCTGTTGCGTCTTCCTTGAGGCGGGGGGCTTATATCCTCATCATCCATGACTGTGCTGTCATCTAAACTCTCTCCTCCAGTATGCAGTGGCTGTTCTCCTGTAAGGATGGGGAAAAAATGCTGAAGAATAACTTTAAAGACCTTTTTCTCTCATCATTTCTGTTTGAGTATAATGGAATTAAAATGAAACTCTCATTCAGTAATTTAACTTTCCTTTATAAACTTAAGTAACAGACTGCAAATGGCTTGATAGACTATACCCTCAGACTTTACAGCACAAAAGTAAATGGTGGTTGTGTGTCAACACCAATGCATGTGAAGTCTGTCAGTGCTTTAAGAGGTCAGACTTCACTGCATATGACATGATAAGACAATAACCTCAAATAATTCCCAAACAATGGCTAGTATTAGACAAAATGTGCACTGGCAGAAATATAAACATAAGGGTTGAGACATCACAGCAGCTGTTTAAGATGGGAGGGTCAAGTTACACCCCTATGACACACAAGCATCAACCAACTTTAATTACAGTTGTGTGACCATCATCCATACACATCATCACCAAGTAGTAGCATTCTTGAACAGTAACAAACGTATTGGCTGCATAAACTCATATGGAGTGCAGTAATGGGCTTGGCAAAATGGTAGACCAGTTAAACTGGTTAAACCAGAAGGCATGTGACACAAAGAGCAAGAGAGACCAGTCTAGAAATACAAGGTCTCCTGTCTTTCAAATATCCATAAAAATACCAGGAACAAGCAAGTTTCAGCAAATGGCTTAGCTAATATACACAGAACCCAAAGGTCTAGTACTGTACAGATACTATGTAACAAGTTAAGTATTTGCTCATCAGCCTTAGAAAAGTAATTTCAGCTTTAGTGACTTCCTGAAATGGAAGTCAAACAGTCAATAATCGATTCTGTTTACATGTACTGATACAGTCATGCATGACGAGTGTGTCCTCATACTGACAAGGCCCTTCTACATTAAGCTTCCCCACAGACAAAGTATTGTTCCAGGATTTGAAATACCATTTTTTGATTTAATAAACTTTATGATAACATTTTAAAATCCGAGCATCCCACACAGTTGACTGACCTGCTGGGCTGGCGATGGTGATAGGCACACCTTGCAATTGGTGCATCTGCAGCCCTGAGCTCCCAAGCGTGTTGAGATTTATAGTCTGGATGCCGGGGATCTGCACCGTGTTGACAGATACTCCTCCAGGGGCAGAGGCCCCCTGAGGCTGACCCAGCTGAGGAATAGACTGCACTGGGGCCAGTGTGATCTGTGCTCCGGCTGGACTCTGAATCTGAAGGGTTTGCCAGCTGATCTGGCCACTGGGGCCGACCGTGCGCAGAAGGATAGGGCCTGTGTTTGGCATAATTTGAAGGTTTTGAAGCCCTTCCTGGCTGAGTGTGGGAGCAGCAAACACCTGACCACCTGCAGTTGCGACAGTACCCCCCTGGATGCTCTGGAGGGGCGCTCCACCTTGGATAACCTGTTGAGGCTGAATAAGGATCTGCTGTGGCTGCTGCCCATCTCTGTTGTCTGGCTGTATTGGGACGCCCAAAGGTGCTGTGTTTTGCTGAAATGTACCCGTCACCACTGCACTGCTGTTTTGTGTTTGGGATATTCCATAAGAAGAGGTCGCCTGTGTAGTGGCAGTGGAGGCACTTGTCATGTAAGCTACTCCACTGTTGGAAGACACTGGTTGCTGTGATTGCTGCTGTTGTACAAGCTGGTTTCCTCCTGCATCTCCCCCACCATTTGCTTCTCCACCTTGGCCAGTTGTTCCAGCAGTGACAGGCAAAATAGTGATATTTCCATTTAGTGATACGGGCATATTTGCCAGGAACTGGGGTTGGTTTTGTAAAACGCTATTACCTAAGCTTATATTTTGGATTGGGATAGCTCCCTGAATGAGACTGGGCATTGTTATGATGTTTCCTGAAGCACCAGGTCTGTTGGCTGCAGCTATGATCTGCTGGCCATTGGGAGAGGATACTATCTGAAACTGCTGCCCTGCTCCTGTAGCAGCAGGTACACCAGAATCTTGCTGAGAAGGAGCAAACTGCAGTGGTTGGCCATCAACTGTCTGAAACTGGGGAAACACCTGGTACTGAATGTTGGGCATCACACCCGATATGGTGGTAAGCACCTGTTGACCCTGCAGTGATGGAGCCTGAGCCACTACATACTGCTGTGGCTGCTGTTGCTGTCCCTGAGTGCTTGCAGCAACTGATGACGGTGACAGAACCTGTCTACTCTTGCTTGTGTCACCTCCTGACATCACTCCTGTGGAGTCGGTAGTGACTGTGTTGGTGCCTGAGGATGCTTGAACACTGAGAGGGATAACCTGCCAACCGTTGGCACTGGAGGTGAAAACCCCTTGGTTTAGATCAAGCTGTTGCTGCTGGCTTTGCTGTTGTTGGTCAGCAGGTGAATCGTTTTCTCCTGGGGTGTCAATTCTACTGCATGTGGCTGCCAACAAGGCAAGAGGAGATGGCTGCTGTGAATCCTGAAAAGAGAATTGACAGAAAAGACAAATGTCAGTAAGTAAAAATACAAACCTAAAACAGACACGATAAAAAGCAGCAATTGCTATCCAAAGATATTTTGAGCTATTTTAAACTTATTTAAACACTTCAAATGTGCAAATAGAAACTGTAATAGTAGTAATAGGTAATCAACTGGATACAGTAAAACAATGACAAATAAAGCATGGTGACACCAATGATGTTTAATATTTGATGGTGATTAATAAAAACTGCATAAAATTTACTATTTATTTTATGATGTTCAAATGTTTTGCAGCCTGGATTGAAAAAAAGACAAGATTTAACTTAAAAAAATCTAAAACTTCTGACATTAATCAACACTTGAATTAATGTCATCTCAACAACAAAAATATACTAAAGAATATTGTCTGGCTGGTTTTGTAAATGCCAATGCAAGCTAGACACACTGCAACAATCCCTTAACTCTTTTCATAGGATAATGCTGCCTCACTGCAAGTTTCATTCAAGTATTTTCCCTGGAGTGGGCTAGAGTGAGTAGTCCGAGGGGAAACAGGGTGGGACGACATGGGAGGGACCACAATTTCCCAGAGAAGCGGCGGGCTCGGCTTCCCCTCCCCCCAAACCCACCCATCTCCCTCCCACACTTTATTTTGCCCTATAAAGTGACACACTCCTCTAGCCACCCCCTCCAAGGCCAGCCAAATGGGCCGAGCAAAATGCACATGAAGTGCCGGGGTTTGACGGGAACACCCCGTGTGGGCGAAATTCACCTGCCCATTCCCCACCCCGGCGACATGTGCTCTGGAGAGAAAATCAACAACACGTCCGAATGTACACACTAGACACGAATGCGAGAATTAAAATATAAGCCCGCTACCAGCTCCCGTGGCTCTGAATAAAGAGTATGGGTGATTCCCAGCTGTGAATCATATTTCTTGGCTACAACGCGACTTAAAGTGCCCGGTAAACCTACTTGTGAATTTGCGTTTCGTTTTTGATTGAAGCCTCCACCGCTCTCCACAGCGGCCATTTCACCCTGCTGTTGATCTGCGGAAGAAGAGTTTGTAAGATCACTTCTCAAAGTATTTCCAAGTTATTTCAAAAGAGCACACAACAACCACGGTACACCTACTCTACAATGAAAAATAAACTGTCTTCTCGTGGTCAGTGCCACAAAATTATCCACTTCAGTAATTTAAGAATTTACAGTGAAGCGGTCCACAAAAGAAAAGCAAGGAAATCCATGCCACAAGTGCTCGAAGGGCCAGCTAGCTTATTTGCTAAGCTAACATGGTCTCACACAAACAAGTTATGTAGAGAAAAAATGCTAAGAGATTAAATATGGAGTCCGAATGCATTAACTGCATTACTAAGCAATACATTTGGTGAGCGTGCTTACATGAATTACGTAGATATACATTTGAGTGTAACTGGTCGTGTCATTTAGGAGCACAAGTTACGTTACAAAGTTGACCTGTTAGCTAGCTTACGTTAGTTGCTAAATGTTGTTAGCTAAGCACCGACAATTAGCAGTTAAGTACTTCTAAAAGTGCTTAAGACGATAACCAAAAAACATTACAATGTCATACTAACAAAGGTGAATACGTTTAAAACTGTGTACTTTGATTACATTTCTTAATATTAACTTAATACTTCGCTCACAACATACCACTGAGTAAAAAAAGTTCACTTACTGCTCATAATTTGAAGACGGGAGGAGTTTCTCTTGTCTTTTTTCGGGTTGACAACTTTTCACAACTTCACACAAACTTGACGAGCTCCCCCTGTGGAGGAGAAAGACGGGTGCGTTCGATTTGATAACCCATGTGTCGTTACAACTTCTTGTACTTCGGACATGGAGCCCTTAACCCTCCGGTTAGTTTACTTACAAACATTACCTTATGATAGATAATAGATTTTTAAATATTGTTTTCGAAGGCTTTCATTAGCATCTCACAATTCTTAATCGTCTGTTGCCTTGTTTCCTTTCTTTTATTCTTGTATATGTATTTATTGCCAGAATAACAAGTACGCCCCATAGATAAAACAGACACAAAAGATTAAATTTCAAGTAAGTAAGTAATTAATTAATATGTACTACTTTATTCAGCGGGACGATTTGTGACACAGACATTGTAACGCGTCATGTCTTAGTGACCGCACCATTGCACCGCTCCGGTACTGTACATGAATGCACCCTTCTCCGAGCTCCGCGTGAAGGATTGCTGTTTATCTCCAATAGAAAAGGACTCTTCTGCTTAGTATGAGCAAACGGCCAATGTAATTGGGCCAGAGGCGGAGAGATGGGCGGGACCTAGCATGGTAGGTTCCACCACTGAGTATGATTGACGTTGGGTTATTTGTTTTCTGCTTAAAAGGCGCCATTAGTATACATGTTAACGCCAATAAAGGTTCGACTCGAGTTTCCTCATAGTATCACTAACTTCTCATTACACAGTGTGACGATCCCAATACTTATTTCTTGATTTGAACACGGAGGTGCTGAAGGCGGAATGAGTATTTAAGTCTTGCCTCCGTGGCCACTGGCCACTCCCTGGTGGCGCCCTGTGGGCTGGGAAACGTGGAGGCGGGAGGAGTCGGTCTGCGTGGGGGAGAGGAGACCCCATCATACTTCCAGCTGTAACCGCGCTGGGAGGAGAAAATGGTCTGCTTGTGGGAGGCATGGTGGGAGGGCTTTTATTACTGGGTTGTGTGGGGGGCTGTCGGTGAAGCAGCACATGTGTCCATGTAAACAGGACAGAGGGTGGAGTCCATCCTCAGGCCAAACCTACAGCCACGGACCGGATCTGAGGCCAAACCCTCTGATCAACAACTTTTTTTCCCTCTGATCAACAACTTTTTTTCCCTTCTTTTCTGATGAACTACTATCCACGACCTGTGCTCTTATGTTTCCTGTTCACAATCACAAACAGTCAGGCCCTGAAGTGCACTGTTTCAATACAGCATCAGTAGGTTCTTAAATCTGTAATGCAAATAGCTCTACCTTTGAATAAACTAGTTACAGTACATTTATAAGTTAATAGAGATACACAAATTATAAGTATACTGTTCATTATAAAGTAATATAATGAGATTTTACCTACTTAAAAAAAAGTATAGATTGTGGAGATGTGAGTTGAGAGAGTGGAGTCATTATTCTAGAGACAGACTGCTTTTTACATAGTAATCTGCATATTTACAACACACTAATTACTTTAGAAGAGGAAAAAGTTCACCATTTCACTGTGAAACGTAACAAACAAAAGGTATAAAGCTGCAAGCATAGGAGAGTCTACCAAGTACTTAGTGTCATGTAAATTGACTTTACCTTTGTAATTCAATAAATGCAGTCACACATTCTTTAAGCCATTCATGCAGACTATGTGGTTACTAGCAGGGCTTTAAAAATAAACGTCTTTTTTTCTCAAATCAGGTCAAAATTTATGACTAAACAGCTGAAAAGGAGCATTAATCTTCTTCAGCCTCTGCTTTTTGAGAGCACTACTCTACATTTTTTTATTTATTTATTTTAGATATTATCTGCCTTAGAGATTAAATGTACTAAATCTTATGTAGGCTACTTTCATAACATGAATTGGAAAACAAATAAAAGTGCTAGTGAGCTCTTGTTTTCAAAGATAAAGTGTTATTATATATAGACCTACTGGTATATGTAAATGTATACAATAGATTTATAAATCTACTAGAAAGAACCTGTAAATTGAATGTATTGTAATGTGCAGACATAGATTTTTATTTATTTTTTTTACAGAATTTACAAACCTATCGCCATTATTTTTTTCTCCACAAAACACAACAAACATAATAGTTATTTGCATTATTTTTGTTTTGCTTTTGGCAAAAAAGAAGAAAATCCAGCCTCTGCCCCCTAACTCCCCCCTGTTTATTTCATGATATGGTTTGATCCAGGTGCCAGAGCTACTATTTACTAACTGATGCTACTAAATATACTTCAATCCAAAATGTAAAGTAATATTTTATTTGTATTTGTATATCAGTGTGTGAAGTTGAAGCAATAAGGCCCAAAGTGATATATTTTTTTCATGGAGCCCCAAATCCCTGGTGGCACCCCTGCTGGTAGCTCTGAGAGACACATTCCTATTGAGCAAAACCCACTCACATTAATTCCCAAAATTATACATTTGGAAATAACAACCAACCAGCATTTATTAACTTAAGCTTTCTTTGTTAGTGGCTCACACTTAAAGTTTCAGTTATTTTATAGTGGAGACATTTTTCTTGTTGACCAGTTTAATTTGATTAAACCTTCATAAAGCCTACACATTTTGTAATTTGTCACAGAAAACGTATGTTAAAGTAATTATCGTCGTCCGCTATAAGGCGTGAAACTCTTGATGCATAAAATTCATGTTAAATCATAAGTTACTTTCAGTGTTGTGCAAGTTACTTCCAAACTGTAATCCATTACAGACTACATGTTACTGTTATTTAAATGTAATTCCTTACTTTACAGTATTACTGTCTCGGAATTGTAATGCGTTACAAGACTCGTGTATTACTTTTGAGTTACATACAGACTGTCATCATAAAAGGCGCGTGCGCAGTAGAACCCCCCCATTCAAGAGATAGCAGAGCCTTATTTAGGACGCATAAGATCTCGCGGTCCTGCTGTTTTTTTTTTTGTTTGTTTTTTTTTTTCATTTCAGTAATTAAATTATGGGCGAAAAGTATGTTGTAACTCAAGCGCTATTGAACATGTACTGAATAAAATATTACTGAAAATGGATTAGTAATGTCTTACACTACTGCGTTACAGCAAAAAGTAATGCGTTACTGTAATGCATTACTTTTGTAACGCGTTACTCCCAACACTGGTTATGTTTAGATAAATGGAGATGACATTATGAATTCATGATGTAGTCGCACTTTACATGTTGGTGGTTTTAAAGGCCTCAGAGTCAGAGTGGCTGATGTTTTGCATCCGATCGACCTGTGTGTATGTGTATGTGTGTGCGTGCGTGTCTGTAGGATGTGTCGTCGCCTCTTCCCACGTTCATACTCAACTGCTGTCTGACATGAGATGCAAAGTCACTTCCCCCCCTGTGAGGCTCTGCGAAAAAATATCAGCAGAATGTCTGATAAGCCTCGGATGAAACCACCGACTTGTACTCATGAGTTAAAAACTGAAAACCAAAAGAGGCGGAATGCAGGTTGAGAGTTCTCAGTTAGATTTCAGATACAGCTGCGACAACAGGAAATGAGAGAAAAGGCGCCGGTGCAACTGAACTGAAACCTGCGTCGATGAAGGTAAATCTGCTTTTCATTTGTCAAATCCATATTTTTTGCTTTAACCAGAATCGCGGAAAAGAAAAGTTTTCCAAAGTTCAGGGAGTCAGAAAACAACCAAATAATATGCTATTTATTTATGTGTACCTACTAAAGAACATCAGCTGTTATTGATGATTTATTTTCTAGTCGTAAACATGTAACAACATTTGGACTCATGTTATACTCACAGGCTTTCAACTGAATAATTTATACTTTACACATGTTTATGTCACGGTATTCTTAATGCCAGTTTACATCATTTTATTGCTATATTAATGGTTGATATGTTTTTACTCTACTAATTTTTTATCTTGTGCATGCACTCTCTTTTAAGTCCATGATTAGAATATCAGTTTCATGTTTTGGTCTTGATGCATCAATAATTCCAAATCTGTTTTATTTCTATTTTGAGAGTAAATAATATGCTTTACAGTTGACTTTATGAAGTGCCTCTATGTACATTAACATATAATATGGGTAGAATACTAGTTTTTACCCTTTGATGTAGTGAGCCTGCAGAAATATATGAAAAGGTACAGTTTTGTAATAAATAGAACAGAACTTTATTGTCATTTTTACAATTCAATGAGAATCAGTTTAGCAGCATCTTTCTCATCAGTCACAATAAACATATAGTGTCAATCCAATAAAATATAGTACAAAGATTTTGTATAATGACTTATTCAGTTGTTTTTTTAATCATAAAGTTATGTCAAATAGTCATAAATATGATTTTTCCATTTTTCGTGGCTGCTAAACCTTTCGTAAGACTTATTTTCCTCAAGAGTTTTAATGACATGAGACAGTTTATAATTTCAGAGCTGATTTTCTTGTGTTATTAAGTGTCAAACAAAAAATGTAAAGGGAAGGATCAGGTTAATATTATTTAGTGCAAAATATCTCCTGTGTCAAAATGTTGTGAACAAATGTTTTTAAAGTCGAAATTGATATATCTGTGTTTATCAGTGTTGCTGTCACGCATCAGCAGCTGTATCCCCACCATGTCTTGAGGCTGTGCGTGATCTGAGATGATGGAGAGCCCAGCGTCCAAAGTGAGGCGACGAGACTGGATCAACAGCAGCCGAAAGTGGCTTACTCTGGAGGACTCGGACCCGGAGGCCCAGCCACTCAGACTTCCATCTGCTTCTTTAGCGGATGACGACGTCTTTTCAGACAGTCAGTCCGATTCTCCAAGTATGTGACAGATGTGTTAGCTCTCTGTACAAATTAAGTTTAACCCATAAAGACCAAAACATCCACCACTGACCGAAACCATCTACTAATTTGAAATGTTTAATACCAGTTGATCGACTAATCCGGTCAATACATGTAAATAATTGGTGTAAAATGCAGTTTTTCATGGTCATCAGATATGACCCATTTGGACGTTCAGAGGCTCTGTAGTGAACACCGTCATCTTCTACAACATTAATTCACCAGTAAAACCCATGGAGTTGGATCAATGACAGAGGATGGACACACTTGGTTTATGTTCAGTAAATTATATTTTTGCTGAAAAAGTCACTTTTTCTTTAGTTTTCTCTGTTTCTGATATAATAACCCTCAACTTTATTCTGAGCTTTAATGAACATCCACACGACAAGTGAACTAAATATCAGGAAATACAGGATTATCACTAAACAAAATGCAAAATACAGATGATAATATTGTAATAAATGGTGATAAATTACTTAAGAAAGGTTAAATAGAGAGAAATATTCATTTGGAAACTGCCGTAAAGGTAGCACTGGGTCTTTATGGGTTAATAATCACAATGGATAAAGTAATGGGTGACAGTTCTAGCATCCACATGGTTACTTATAGTATGGATTTTAGAGATTAATCAGAATTAACTTTAAATTGATACAGATTTAATACTGGATCACTACTTTTTTAACAATAGTCCTACATTTAAAGGTTCCTACTTTTTCTAACAGAAAGTATCCAAATCTAATATGGATGTTTGTCATAAATAATTGAAAGAGCATGAAGATTTATTAACGGTATGAAACTACTCATAAAGCAAACTGCTGTGTGTGTGCAATTTCCACAGGATGCGTCACAGGAAAGATTGAGAGCTGGCTCCTCAGTTGTGGGTGAGTCACTTGCTTGACTTTTTGTTGTTTTTGTTGTGAGATGATAACATTTGAACAACATGATTTTGAAGATAGACTGACAGCCACTAGAATCAGACTCAACAAACAGCAGTAAGTATAAAATGGAAACTCTCTGAAGTCAGGTGTTCCAGGAAGACCAAGAAGACACTGAGCTAAGGTAGCCACAGTACTGTTTTCCCCTCAGACGTTGTACTTTTTTTTTCATATGGAAAAAAGACCTTTTTTTTAGGTCTTTACTATGATGCGAGACTTTACTGTTGAACTGGTACATTTGCTCCTCAGAGCTTTACAACACATTGTGCGGCTGTCAAGGCCATCAAAACTATAAAAGGAAGAATATTTTTTAGAATGTCCCTGCAGTTGAGAATAAATTAATTACACAAGTATAAGGAAATAACAGTTCCTTGTGGAGGAGGAAGGAGGCCAGCATATAAACAGCATTATTTTAAGCCTTTTATCAGTTAAAGGAAGCTGCACATGAAGTTAATTATGCACATGGTGGTATTCAGAGTATTTCCACAGAGGGAAAAAAAATTGTAGTAAAACAATGGGCGTTATGGTGATACATTCTCAGAAGTCAATATGAAAATGACCAAATTGGTTTAGAGGTGTTGACTTTTATTCTGCTTGACTTGTGAACGCTTTAACAAGAGGAAGTTTATTCCTACTGCTGAAGCAGATTGTACTGTAGCTAGTCCGCCTTAATGCTCTATATCAAGATATCTATGCAAACACACATTGCCTATTTGACCAGCGAAGCACGCAAATGATATCAACTCTATGTGCGTGTGTTGAAATTGTATGTCTTTCAGGTTGGAGTCAAGCTCGGAGAATGTTTGTCAGCTGAGTTTTGGTAAGTATGAGCTGAAACGATCTAATACCATGATGATGAATGACAGTGTTGCATTTGCTATCTTTGATTCAGGTTATATTTTTACTGATCTGATAGGTGCAGATTAAAATTAAAATATAAGTAAAAAAATGGAAAATCACTTGCACATTGACTTAGACATGAATAACCAATGTGCCCTCTCTTTAGATAATGCGCTGAAAGCTGGAAATTTTGATGATGACTTAAGTCTTGGTGCTGATGGTAAGTACACACACCACACCACACAAAGGAAACAATGCAGGAAATGACCTTATAGGAAAATAAGTAGCTACTTTTTTTTATATTCTCTTCCTATGCCTATACTTGTTTTGTTTAAGACAGTGTTATTGCAATATTGCATCAATATGTTCAGTGCTGCATGAAATTTGTGTCTCTGTCAAGAAGCATGTGTTTAGAGGAAGTGAATGATAGCATGGTCTTTCTTCTTAACACTTGGTTATGAATAAGTTCAGAAAAAAATGTACAGTTTTTGCCTTCTTTGAAATGTGACTAAATATAGACTGCAACTTTTTCGGGGGAACGCACTTTGGATTATATGTGCATCTAAAAGACAACAGTACAATTCTAAAATCTGAATAGTATTAGTTTCTATATTGTAGCAGAAGGGTTAATCATTTCTGAGTGCATTTAAGGTGCAGATAGGATATTAGGCACACATTTTCACTGCAGTAGACCTCTCTCTGAAACTACATTATTTTACAAATGTGACAGAAATTAATCCTGTATTCACGCCCAGGTCCGAGTTCATATAGGACTGTAGTGACAAGACTGGCAGTACATTCCGTGCCTATAAAATGTATTCACCCCTATGGATATTTTCCCCTTTTATTGCTTTTATAAATGAAATCACGGCCAAAGTAATTTAGCTTTTCTGACAAGAATCTACAAAATAAATTCTTGTATGTCTAAGTGAAAACAAACGTCTACAAAGTAATGTCAATTAATTAAAATTACACCATGTAATTGTGTGTATATAATGTGATCAGACAATTATTCACCCTCTTCAAGTCAGTATTTAATACATGCAGTAAGGAAAAACATCCAAGGGGCTCAATAATGTTTACTGGCAATGTGTATGTGTCATATATTACAGGGGTTATGATACAGCCATAAGCAGGGAGGTATATTATGATTTTTAAATCTAATTTTAGGGAAACTGTCTTAGTATGAAGAACAAACCAACTTATGCATAAAATAAGCATCTGATTATTGTCTAACAGTCAGGGAATGAACTGTCTGCAATGAATTTGTCCATAAAATAGTGTTTTATTTAACCCTATTTCATGCATGAATTATGAAAAAAGTATCTAGATTTTTTTTTTAGATTGATTTTATTACTCAAAATTAAGTTAAAGTTGAAGTGCATTTAGAATTTTTTAAAAAAATATGGTTTTATTAAGAAGATATGTAACCTCCTGCGATCCATGAAAGGACAAGTTTTGGCTTTTTTTAATTAAATAATTGGTTATATTGGAAACATCACGATGCAGTTTTTTCAGATGCATTTTTAAAAATTTTTTATGGAATGTCCTTCGTGGTGGACTTTTTTTTTTTGTTTGTTTGTTGGTTAACTTTATGAGATCACAGCGCATTCAAAATTCTTAAGATGATACTTTTTTCATTGTATTGCTTACGGTCTATAGAGACTGCCCCTGTGTAGTTTGGAGAATATTGCCTTTATAACCCTTTGGAAAGTGAGCTTAAACTGTGTGTCCACAAATGTGGATGTCATGCATAAAAGGTATAATTTTTACTGTACCATATAGCACAATACTCAAGTATATCAACATTTTCTTACACCCCTAGTTCATAACAGTGACTGTCAAACACACGTAATAGTGACTGTCACATGGAGGCATAGTGAGACTAATCCAGTGGTTACTACATATATACTGTACATATCCATATTAGCATGGGACCAAGTTTCCAAAGTAATTGTTAAAATGACATTATCATATGTATCCTCCGTTCTGAAATGAGTTCTTTGTTTCAGCGTATGCACTGAATGGTGGACAGATTACACCAGGAGCTGAGTGAGTAACCTAATATTTATGACAATGAGATAATGTTGTAAATTACATGTTTTATTACCAACTAATATGGATTTGTATGTTTTCATGTTATTTTTCTATTTTAACCTCATTTCCTATTGTCCATTCAAAGACATTGTTCTTTAGGAAATAACTGACATTAAAACTTTATCGAGAGGCATTTTGTAGAAACTGAACTGACATTTCAAAATGTTCATCTTAACACCTCCAACACCCCCAACTCAAGTCATGTCTTTCAACTGATATTTTTAGTTGCTGGTTACAAAAGATAACATCTATTTTCAGCACTCAGCTGTAGGCTCAAGTATGAAAACTATCTCATGGAAATGTTCTGTGTTTACTTAAACGGAAGTCATAATAAAAAATAAAAAAACCTTGAACAAATTTGACCGCTGTTCTTTTTCTTATATCATTGCCAACCATGAAGCTTTGCACATCATCCTTGCGTCAAGCAACGGCGCAGCAGACTCACCAGCAGGTCAGTTGCAAACCTCTTCCTCAAAGTGATTAACAGATAATGAAAACTAAAGTTCTGCTGCAAATGATGCTCATGATAATCTAAGTCTTATGAAGAACGCACTAGACAAATGACAGCATTGTGCATGTAAACTAGTTTATTATTACATGTATTTGAAGACTGCTGCAATTGGACTACTACTCTTCATTGTATATTTGTGGATGATATGATTTTTATAGTAAGATCTTAAACATACTGTTGTTGTTGTCAATAGTACTCCTCGTCAGCAGCTATGCATACCATCACTAAGCCTGGGCCAGAGCATGGCCTCCAGCTGCCCCTCCTCCTCCACCTGTAAAACTTCATCCAGGTGAGCCCTGAAAATTTCTGACAGGTTTCTCAGCTAACTCATAAGCAGACTCTTGGCTGTTGAACAAACTCAACAAGATGCAGCATCAAAAATATGTGCATTCCTCCCATTTTTGGCTTTTTTTCACTCAACAATTTTGATTATTTTCATTTTTTTAGTAAGCTAGAGCTTTGAATGTTAAATATGGTTGAATACATAGATTTATTTTTCTCTTTACATGCCCATTAGTGTGTCCGAGGTCCTGAAGTTGTGTTCAGAAGATGCCGAGGAGACGCTGTACGAGCTGGGTTTCGGCTCTGATGAGCCACAGGTCACTGTTCGCATCCCACCTCGCTTCTTCACCTTCCCATCTCAGGCACAAGGCATCAACTTCCGTCTCTTTCTGGACTCACAGCTGCGGCGGATACGCGAGGAGGATCCCAGCCTGTCTCTTGCTAGTAAGACTATCGATGTCTTAAATTAATCCATGAAATGTATATAACGTGAACTGAATGTGACATTGTAAAACACTTCATCAGCAAGAATAAAAGGTAAGATCGGTATTACATGTATTAAGGTCTGGTCTTCTGTTTTTTAGGTCGTTTCAGACAAGTGCAAGTGCTCACAGCAATGGCCAATGCTTTCTACTCCCTCTACTCCCATGTGTCCCGCACCCCTGTTCAGAAACTGGCAACTCCAGAATTTAACTTCTCCTCTCCAGTTGAAAAGATCGAACGCTTCAGGAGCAACATTCGTAGCGAGCCACGTTCTCCGGTGGAAAGGCTAAAGGACACCGTCTCTAAAATGTGCCTCTACACAGGTTCTCCTCGTGGGTCGGACTCCACCTCTCCACAGCTGTCACCCAGGAAACGGCAAAGCCTGCCTGATGTTGTGGATATAATGTTGGAGAAAGTCAAGCCTGGGGCGAATAAGAAACTGGATTTGGGGGAACCTGATGATAGAAATTCAGCCGTGGATGTTACGCTCAACTCAGATGGTGATAAAGCCTGCAACAGTTGGCAAGAAGAGCAAACACAGCAGGCTGTTTGGAATACAATCGAAGCTGTTCAGGACAGCGAACACACAGATAAGACTGATACTTATGAGAACAGCGTCAAACCAGGAGACACTGACAGCAAGACTCACAGTACTCGGACATCTTTAGCGTCATCACTATCAGGAGAAAGTGTGATAGAAGTAGGCCATCAGTTTGTTTCACTTCCGTCTGACTTGAAACCTGTCGCCAAAGTTTCATATGATCTTATCTGCCCGCAGATAGTGGAGAATGTGCACCAGGCACCTTTCAGCTGTCAGTATGTACACGGTACAAAGACAAACACATTACCTCTTATCTCTGAGGCAGAAAGCACAGATACAGCATTTCCTGAATTACACAGAAACCATGAGACTCAAACTGGTATTTCAGCACCTTACGAGGACTCATGCGTTGGCTCAGTTGATGTTTCCTCTTTAGGGACAAAAAGATGCGAGGATACATCCCAAACACATCCTCTCCTGGCTGCCAGTTGCAGTTCCACCCATTATTGCATCACTGTGACAATAGAAGGGGAGGATACTTCTTCCCCTTCCTTGAACACACTAGATTCCAGTCATACTTCAACTCTTCCACCTGCCCAAACCTGCGAGGAGTCGGCTGGTGTCGAGAAGAGTCAGTACCTGAATCCAGTGACACATCACGGCCTGGGACACAACTCCAGTAACCTACAACAGGTTAACTCCTTTGAGCTGGAGGAGGTAACAGTCATTCTGCAGATGCACAGTTGTGGTGAATGATGTTGGAAATGAATGATGTTACAAAGATAAGGTATACTGTTCTTGCTTTGCATTTATCCATTAGGATTTAGTGACGTTCAAGGAAGTTGAGTGGTTTGGCGTTACCATTTTTCAACAAAATATATATTCTTTGCAGTTTCATGCAAAGAACCCTGTCTTTTATTTTGTAGCTCATGATACAGCTTCAAACGCCTTGCCAAAATCTAATTACTAACACACATTCTTATATGCACAGTACACAATTCTTTATATTAATATCAAACATACTAATAAAACATTAACTTTTTTATTGATTAAAATAGATCTCCATATTGGTCGAGGGTAATTTAGTGAATTGCACTTTGTGTTTATGTGAGATGTGATGTCAGGGCAAAAAATATGATTCAGCCTTAGTTGTGTAAGATATTAATTCATTATAAAGAGGGATTAAAATGACATACAATAAATGCTAATGCTTTAATACTGTCCTACAGATGCATAGTGCAGGAGAGGATGATTTTGGACAACCAGAACCTGGAAGAACAGCAGCCTCACCTCTGTCCACAAAACTTCACTTCAAAGGTAGACTTATTTTCTTGTTGGTGTTTTTAAAAATTATTTATTATTTCTTTATTTTTTTTCCACAATTCATCCTTTAAGCGCCAAAGTTGCAATATTGTGACAAGCAACATAACTGATCAAAACAGACAGCTTTTTTAAATCTTGATATCAAAATTTAATATTTAAAAAACAAAAAAAGAAAAAAAACTCCGCCGCCTATAGGGTTAATACAGTGGCTCTCAGTAAATGTAGCTACCGCTGTGATGTCATAAGAAGTCATGTGATAATAGGGCTGTTAAAATAGCTGTTTGTGTGGCCAGCAAAATGGTGAAGCCTTTCATGACAATACTGTACATACTGACTGTGGTTAAAGAGTTCCGAATGTGTTATGAAAAAAAGGCGTTGTCTGTAACTGCATGAATACTGTAACCTGAACATACGTATTTAGAGGATTTTATTAGCACAACTATATT
>JAPQRQ010000022.1:13392026-13411628 GCA_037367365.1 Apogon talboti | reverse complement strand
CACCTTTGATCAGAGCTGTTTTTGTGGAAAAAGGGGAACCTACACAATATTAGACCAGTGGTAATAATGTTCTGCTCAATTGGTTGGGATCTGGTTGTTGTTTAGATACTGTTAGTAGGTACTAAACACTGTACATTGGGAATGAACAAGATCTGGAGATGCTCTGACCCAGTGACTTGGCCGTCACAATTTCTCCCTTGTCAAAGAAGTTCAGATCCCTACTGTTGTCTATTTTACAGTTTCAAACACATCAACTTCTGAGGGCTAAATGATCACTTACTGAACACTTCCATTCTAATAAGATAATCAAAATGAATACCACTTTGTCTGTCAGTGGTCAGAATGTTTTGGCTGATTGGTGTAATTGCCATTTTTCTAACAGTACCATCATTTAGTGGAACAGGTGGACGGTACGGACCGCTGATGTTTTATTAAATACATTTACTTCAGCTGTGGTTTGAGATTCAGTTAATGTTAATCTGTGCATTCTACTTTTCTAGCTCTATGTTACACAAAGTGGCCGCAGGTAAAGTCTTGAGGCTACTGAAACCTCATATTCTGTAGGAGTCTTACCTGTGTGTGTGTGTGTGTGTCCTTGTGCAGGTGAAGTGGCCCGTGGAGACAGTGTGCAGTCAGACAGCAGCGGCTACGCAGAGGAAGAAGTCAGTCCCTCTCCTCGGATCAATGATTAATAAACTGCAGACTTCAGCAGCAGAATGTCTAATAAGACTGTATTGACAAAAAACTGGTAAAGAGATATATGTTTTTCTTCAGGACATATTGTGGTTACAGTGAATATAACAGGCTGTGCAAAAACATAAAGCTGTAAAAAAGCTTTGAATAAATGGTTTAATCCTCAACAGCAACATGTTTAACTCATCATTTTATTGGAAATCAGGTACATTTTAAATGGAGCTCTTGTTTCATTCAGTTTTAAATTATGCAGTATTTGTTTACCGCTAAAACATTGACTGAATTGAACTTCTTAAATCTCTTCTGAAACAACAGCTAAGTTCCTTCTTTCCATAATCACATGGACAATACGTGGGTCAGCATTCCCAGAGAATGAGGTCAGAGTTACAGAACAGAATGCACTGTGCACCGGTGGACGTGAACGTACAGCCTCCATTGTTCAAAAGGCATTATCCACACAAATAGTGTAACTTGATACAATTTGGAGACTTATTTCAACCGAGTGTAAGGTGACAAATATGCTCCTACAACAAGGCATTGCTGAAGCCTTACACAGACAATACAATCAACTCAACACAAAAAACTCAGAATACTTCCTGTTATACAGTAAAGTAAGTGATTCACAAACAACACTGGTTAACTCGGGCATGATGCGAATCATGGGGTAACAACATTGAAACATCGACATATATTTAATTTTTATTTATCTAAACTATAATCCTGGAAGTCAAATGATTTTTTGTACGTTTGACAATTCACCAGTAATTAAAACAATGTAAATGACTTAATGCCGAATTGTGACGATGAAGGAAAATACAAAACTCGTGCAAAGACACTGCATCAGAGATAGGGCAATAAATACATGGCAGCATGTAAAGATTTGACATTTACCGCTACAATGTTGTCTTTGAACCAAAACAATGAGTACATTTTGAGGTTATGAGTAGATTTGACGAGTATTTTTCACAATCGAAAAGACTCAATACAACAACTTTCTTGTGGTGTTCATAAATGTGAAATGTTTGATGAGCTTGTTGAAAATTAATATTCATAGTCATTTATGATTCAACACAAGGATATGTCAGGCAGTTGCATGATTGTAACAAGGGATGACTTCCAAAATACTCATTAAACTAAAAGTGAGCTAATGACGGATTTGAATTGACAGTAATTCTAACACTAGAATAAAAAAAAATCCAAATACAACTAAACAAAAACATCACAGAAAGATTTGGAGTCCAAATTCATACACAAAAGTTTTCAGTTCTTATGTTGGCTCGTCCATAAAATGGGTCTTTAAAATGTTTTTCTTCTCATTTTTGATCTGCAGAGTCCTTTTCTCTCCATGTTTCAGCAGCACGGCAGAAACTATAAATTTAAAGTCCGTCCATGTTTAAGTGAAGCACCAATCAGTGAAGATTTCACATTTGATATTTTTTAAAAACCTCTTTAAATTTGCACCTTTATGTTGCATCAGCGTCTGCTGGGAGGATGCTGAGCTGCACACATGACAAAACAAAACGCAAAGTAACTAAATGCATTTTAATAAAATATTGCTAAATATGCAACAAGTAAAAGGTGCATGAGGTTTTGGGCAACTAAAAACATCATTGGCAACAATGATTAATCAGCATAAATAAAAAAAAAAAAAAAAAAAGGGACTCCAGGATTTAATTTATGACCAGAAGTCACCATTGTAAAATCTGAGGTAATTCAGGTTATTAGAATTAATCACAAATTGTTACGGCCATTTCACCAATGAAGATAAGTGCTTCTATAGTCCGTGGAATTTTTTTTTCATGGCACTGTGTTCTGGTCTCTGCAAGGAAAATGACAAGTCCTATCACTTCCCTCCAGCCATGATTTTGAGGTACTGAAGTGCATTGTGGGCTGCGTTGGCACGAGCTGCATCGATGCTTGGAGCAAAGCCGTGGCATACCGTGATTGGCTGCGTAGATAACTCCACCAGACACTGACAGAGGCCACTCAGACTGCGCTCTTCTGAAACAAACAAGAATGCTAGTATTATCACTCAACACTGATGGGTTTCGTCAGTTTGCTTTAGAGGCAAAATTCTGTTTTGTGTTTTTTACATTTAATAGATTTTTCCAAAATATTTGCTCTTATACACATTTCTTTTGGCCAATTTATTCACATACGTTGTTTTCATTGTAAACCGCATCATCTGTGTAATACTACATTGCATATATACCTATCCACGGGTGATTTATTTCTATATAATACAGTTATTTTTTTACAAAATGCATATGAATAACAAAAGGTCATCCCAGGTCAAGATGCTAAAATAGAAACACTGTGATAATAATCTTCATACATGAGTACTTGAGTGTTACCTCAAAAATATCCAAGCCAAATTCAAATTGGATTTTTTTTTTTTCATGAGTCACCTTTTTTAAAGCACATATTTTGTTATAGGCTGTTGTTCACCTTCCCACTGGCTGAAAGTACAAACTGTGACAACATGCCGCTGCCAGCTCCTTCCTCCATATCTAATGACAGTAATTGTAACCGCACAGAACGTCTGTGAGGTCTGCTGCCATTAAAATGTACTCATACATGGAGTAAACATGATTGAACAGTGATGTTTCCACACTAAAGGAAGCCATCCATTTAAGCATGTTTATCTCAGGCACGATATAAAGTGTAAATGTGATTCTAAGGCAGAACTGGTTCTCGATGTGAGGTTACCTAGATCCAAGTAACTGACGTCAAAACGCTGTTCAACAGACAGATCACTCAGTAAAGAGCAGAAGTTGGAGTCAGATGGCATGCCCAGGGGATGGCTGCGGAGCTGCAGGATCTTCTCTCCAGCAGAGTTGCGTAGAGAGTCCCACGTGCAGCTGAAGCCTTTACTTTTACCAGACTCTGCTCTACTCCCCATATGCTGTGTGAGCAGTGAAGAGAATGTTCAGAAGTTAATGGACACTCAATCTTTATCCACCACTAAGATTTACACATTTACATCAGGTGTGTATCTTATGTTTCATGTAAAATCAATAAAATGTACTTGAAATAGCAATATTATACGGGACAGAAAACAACATTTTAAGAATTGGGATTTACTCCCTTGATGTTGTGATGATAAACAAAACTTCATGGATTGTATTTTATTCATTTATTTTTAATGGCACAGTGCAGCACACCTAAAGTTCATATCTGAAGTTTTCTCACCATGGTGAATGTGTCGTCTTCTGTGTCAGCATCGTTGCTCGTCCTCAAGTCAACTGGGACATCATGAATGCGTGATAACATCTTAGCTGCTGCATTTCTCTTAGCTAGCTTCTTTGACGTACCACTTCCTGTGAAGATTAAGATTGCGATTAATGTTGAGCAAGGAATAACCACTGATTGATGATAAGTTTAACTTCCTGATCTTCATTCACTAATATCATGACTAACTAACTTTTTTACTCATTGTTTAGCAGTGGCTTTAACTTTGCTCCTAAAACAAGATTCTCTGAAGTTCTTGGAGACCCATAAGGCTTTGCAATTTACCTACAATAAATACAGAAAAAAAACCTGTAAAACATAGAATGTATGACATTTGTCATCCCCGGCAGCTAAATTTTAAGTTTTATTAGGAAAAGTTGTATTATAGTATCACAAACAACACAATTTAGAATATGCTAGGCACACAGCCAGAGAATGAAACATTATGAATGTACCGATTTCCACAAATCTCTCTACTCTGCATGTCATGGTGAACTCCTTGCGGTGCGCTGGTCCAGATTCCTGGGTCACAGTGTATTCCGGTAAACGCCATCCTTTCTGCACTACCAATTCCTGCCAAAGAAATCCATGAACATTCACTTAAACAAACCTGAACCTATAAAAATATTATTAACACAAAAATAGAACTCGCTTAGAATTGATTATTTATTGAACTGTTGACTTCTGTAAATCTCACCTGCAGAGCTCCTACAGGGTTACACTCAGACTGCTGAGAACTACTCAAGGTCTTCATGTCTGACTGGGAACTGCAAAGGCAGATAAGAAAAAAAACACAGACAAGGAATTAATGAAACCACAGCACAGGGAACTCTATGTCATATTTCTTTGATGCTTAATTGTTGTGCAAATTTTACAGGTCTGTCTACCTGACACAAACCTACTATACATTTGTACATGGATGTTTCAAACCTCTATAATGCTTCAGGGAATATTTACTTACTCACAAAATGATATTAAAAAGAAGAATTTAGAGACAAATTGATGACCAACATTAATACAATTATAAACTGAGGCGACTCGAGTGAAAATCTGTTTCTTAATACTTGCATGTTGTGCATTGAAGTAAGACCATAAAAAACATTTTAAACAAAGCCTGACCTGTCTCCGTCAGCAGGCACATCAACACCAATGAATCCGTCTACTCCAACGCCAAGTCCAGCAGGACCTCCAAGGCCTCCTTTGAGCATCTTCAGAGCAGCCTCAGCTGCTTTGTGCTTGGCTGCCTTCTTGCTCGGCCCTTGGCCGGTGCAGTTGATCTCTCCGACGGAGACACGGAACGTAAAGTTGGGCTGGTGGGCCTGTCCCTCGGCCTTCAGCAGGTCATACACTGGGGTCTTGCCTATCCGCGTTCCATACTCCTGCAGCAGACTGATGGGCGTCTTTCCGGGATTCACAGCCAGCATTTGCTCAATACTGAAAGACAGAATGTATGGACTTATGGAAAGAAATGTTTGTGAAAAGGACCTAAACTCAGTTTCTTAGCTTTCATTAATAACCTTTTTAAAGTTCTTTCTCTTGGATGCTTCTCTGGTAATACGACTAAAAAACCCTTTGTTATAGACATCTCCCATCAGGTTTTTGTGCTGTTTAAAACATCACCACTGATCCTTAATTTCACATGTAGAGTTTCACAGGTGGCTAACCACACCAGCAGTTAAATCCAACCCAACTGAGGCAGCATGATTGGCAGCATAAATACTTTTTGGAATGTGTCAAAAAGTAACATCAATAACTATATAAGTGCCAAGCTACAATGAAGATCTTTGTTATTGCTGTAAT
Source organism: Apogon talboti (assembly GCA_037367365.1). Lineage (NCBI taxonomy): Eukaryota > Metazoa > Chordata > Actinopteri > Kurtiformes > Apogonidae > Apogon > Apogon talboti. The sequence goes on along the minus strand of JAPQRQ010000022.1, from coordinate 13,405,904 downwards.
GTTATTACACCTATAGTTAAACCTGTATGTGTCTGTGTCTCTGGGCCCAACCAACATATCTGTATATAGACAGTAAAATACGTTTACAATCCAGTGACTGACCGCAACTTAATCTTCACTGATGAACTCAAGTACATTGAATCAACAGTTGACCCAAATGTGATATTGTGTTTAGCCATGTCTGTAAACAGTGGAACTTCATTCTTGGCACGTCAATTTTATTTCATAGCTAGCTAAAGAAGACTTGGCCTAAACTTATCTTTGTACTATTACAGTGCAATAAAAGGTCAATAGCGTATGCAATCACACAAAGTATACAGTAAACACTCATAGTGCTTGTTTAGCCTCCATGCTATGCTAGCTTAGCCCTGCTGCAGCTTCACCTGGAGCACCCGGAGTTTCTCTTCCAGCTGTCCGATGCTGTCTCGTCGTTCATTCCCTATTTCACGCAGACAGAGCCGAACGGTTTCGGATGGCAACTCCCCCCACCTTAAACATACACCTGCTTTCATTAGACAGAGTTTTACAACACAGATAACGAGGTAACGACATGTGAAGAGTTGACGATTTTCCTCTCCGCTCAAACAAGATGTAGCGGAGTGCTTTTTGGAGCGCACGTGTGACGTATCGCTCACTGATTGGTCCGACGAGCTTTGGTTAGTTTAATTTGTATACAGGGAAACACCGGCTCAGATCATTTACTTTTCTTTTCTCAGTTATTTAAAAAAAAAATACAATCTCTGTCTTTCTCTTCACTTTTCACAATAATATTTCCAAATATATTATCAAATTACAACAATAAGAATTCCAATCATTTGCAACCAGTTATACCGAGGAACAAGAGCCATCAGCCTTCCATAAATAAGGCAGTTATGTTAAAGTTAACTGGTACGATACTGATACTATTTTTCTATGAACTCAAATGTGCAAGATTTCTCCAGAAGGCTCATTCTCAATGTTAACAAGCAGTGTGCAGTGTTCTTCGTTTTTCCTGGACATTCTTTACATTTCTGAAAATTAGTGGTGAATTTATTTGTTTTTAAAAGGTGGTACCAGCATAAACAGGCCCACAGGTTTTTGCACCAATATCTTCTTAGGTTTTTTTTTTTTTTAACCTATCACTCATTCTAATGAGTGCATCGTTAGTGGAAGAACTCCCTCTTCTAGTGTGTTCATTTACAGTTTTGTCAACTATTTTAAGTTGCTAAAACTAACAGAAAAGCAAAAAACTGCACACATCTATTTCTTGATCTATGTTTTCTTCCTTCAGTGTCCTCTGTCTGTTTACCTTGTGCATCTTTATTGTGGTTTCTTTTGTTTTCTCTTTTGGTTTCAGAATAACGGTTCAGTGGTGCAGCTTATTTATTGTTGACTGAATTCTATCCTACCCTTCTCTTTTGTATATGAAGCTTATCCCCTGCCTTTGTTGTATATTTTCCTTGTGCCAAATAAAGCAAAAACCAGAAAATAGAATTAAACACCTACTCCTGTGCTTAAGTAGATGGTACTAAACTGGTTTTATTTTGGCTTGTTCACTGTTTGAGAAAATAGTTTTTTTTTTCAGTGCTGGGCTATTTCTGGCTGCTACAATGTAATATTTTTTGGTTTTCTCTTAAAGTGAAGTTGTTGTGCAGGGTTAGTTTGCCTCCCTTTGCAATGACCTGTAATGACATCAATGATCCAATAGAGGACGACAGTCAGTCACTAATCTGCCCCCAATGAAAACACCTCTGCCACCTGCCATGTACAACACACCAACATGAACACATACATAGGGTCAATGATTGGGTTGACTGACTTAAATCTAAAAATTAGGGTTTGGCCCATGACATATTAAAATCAGTGCTGTTTACCAAAAAATATATTAATAATATAATGAAGTTGTCTTTTTTTCCATGTTACAAAGTAATTTACATTATGAAGAAATTGAATAACACCATGTGATTAAGTTGGCTGGTGAATACTTGGTTTTTGGTCCAGCAAATGCTAATTAAACTGTTGAAAATCAACGAAAAGAAATTAAATGACCATCCAGCAAATACCGGATGATGATGAAAGAAAATGCATATTTAGGACCCAGTTGACAAATTTTATCTTTAAATCGTTTTGATGTGAGGTTTGAGGAGATTTATGCAAGCAAAAAGCGAGATAATGAATTTAATTATAGTTTACATTAAAGACTGACATCTCTACTTTCTTTGGCAGAGTATCTCAGTTTTGTATGGTTTCCTTTCCCATAGTGAGTATCCACAGGAATCACCCTACCCCTTAAAATCTTTGGACGCAAGGCTCAGGATCTCCTGCCCGACTTATACAGCAGCACTTCTATAAAACATTTCAGTACTTTTTCCACCTTTCCATCATTTTCTTTATTTCTGCAGCTTGACAATTAATCCCATGATGGTTTGCTCATAAACCCCTGTTGGCCACTGTTGAAATAGAGCTTGGATCCTGATGGCTTCATTCACTGGCAGCAGCATGTCAGTGCGGATAAGCACTTTTAGCCAAATAAAACACAAAGTGAACTGGCCATGACAATGAGTAAAGTTGTCTTCTACTTGAACTTTCAAGCCTACAATCAAAGCATCAGTATTTACCATTGACCAGGGTGTCCCCCTCCTACTGCTCATGATTCATAATATTCATACTTTCAGCATTGATTTGCCTTGTTTCCCGGGCCTTCATTTGTCAGCTGAAAGCTTTAATTTATTAGCCTTTAACGTGATAATGTAAGTGTTTTTATTGAGCTAGTGGTTAAATCACTGACTGAATGAGATCAGTAGTGCATGCCGTCGTAGCAGTCACAATATACTTCATCCTAAATGCATGCACACAGAGACACACACATCCCCTAACACACTTTACTTTTCCCTTTCTTGGCCTGGTGTATGTGTGGTTCCTCGGTTGCCAAAATCATCAGTAGATATCTTCAACCATGGAGCTGTATGAATGCTCTTTTTCCCCTCCTTCCACAATATGATGTGTTTCCTTTTTTGTGTGTGTTTTGATCCTTCTCTTGCGGCCAAGCAGTGCTGTGGTGAGGCACGGGTTCGAGTGGCGCTCCTGTGTTATTTTTGGCAGCAGCAGTGGTTGGTGGCTGTTGAGGAGAGAGGAGACAGAAGGGGGATAGCATGAAGCCCAAAACCGAGGCTGTTTAAGGGATTTCTGTCTGAAGGAATTGCTTTGTAATGATCAGAGGCTCATTATGGATGTGTGCGTGTGTACACTCATGCATATACACACACACATACACAGGAAAGACTGGCATGCACATTTAACACTTCACAAGCACCTCATATACATCTTCTCATTTACGGCCCACACAGTCACTGTTGCTAAACAGCTAAACATGTGAAATCCCTGCTTTTGCATAGAAACACCCACATCTGTGCACAATCTAAATCTACCGGAAAACGTAAATATTTGGCCTTATTCATTTTTCTGTTTTCATTACATAGGAACTATTTCTTTGTCTGTCCGCCTGCCTCTTTGTTAACGCTCTCTCTCCTCTGTGGGAGTCACACTGCTGCTTGCCCAGGCAACATGCAGTGTCAGACATTGACGCTCCTCCCTCTACACTTCTGAAAACACCATTTGAAAAAGATTTTCTCCAACTCTATTCTTGGCCACAGATCAAGAGAACATTATTACTCTACTTTATTTATTTATATATTGTGGTGGTAATGTGTGTGAATGTATGCGTGCATGTATTTATATGTGTGTGTGAGCGGGTGAGTGATATGTAATTGTGTATGTATGTGTGTTAACCCACAAAGATATTTCAATTTCTTCTGAATATTAAATAAACATGCAGCAGCAGCTTCAGTGAAGCGCTGCCTGCCAGTGGGTTTTGGGTTGGATGGGTGGTGGTGCTGGTGGTGAAGGGGGAGAGGGGGTTTGTGGCCGAGGCTCTGGGGGGGTGAGGCAGCTCATGGTCAGGGCCCCCGCCGGACACACTGGCGCCTCGCGCTGGAGGACTTCTGAACCACCACACTCCTCCACCAAAACCCTGCCAACCCTGGCTCCCTGTTCCTGCTTCCAACCCAAATCACTCAGTTCTCTTTCTGCATTTGACTCTCTCTCTCTCTCTCTCTCTCTCTCTCTCTCTCTCTCTCAGTCTGTCTCCCTGTCTCTCTCCCTGCTCTGTCTTTCCTCTGTGACTCCTTTCCCTTCTTCAGTTTCTCTGTTCAGTTGATCTTGTACTGATTCATTTGTTATTTGGCCGGGTTCACTCTCATGACTTAACCACTATACATACAGATGCTGCCCTATCAGATTGTATGTTCTCTACCTTTTCTCTGGAGGGTTATGAGTTTTACATTTTCACTACGCATTCTCTGCACTGTCTCGCTCTTAAATCTCTTCCCTTTAAATGTTCCAAGGAAGTATTTAGTGGCTTGTGCTAAAAAAAAAGAAAACAAGAATGGTTTGGGCTGCATGTCAGTCAGAATACGATCAAGATAGTAAGCATTTTCAAAAGGAAAGAACAGTTTATGGGTGATCTATGTATTTGTAAGGATATTAAGTTATAATGGGCCATAAATTTTCTAATCTTTTTCCAACCATTTCGTATGAACATATGGGAATTTTCCTTTTGATGAAAAAAACATTGCACTGGAGTTTAAATCAAGTAAGTCGTCCCTGGTTTGCTGTATTTCTGTCACTATAGATACATTAGATGATCATTACTTTAATTCAAGAGGGGGTCATGTACACTATTGTTGAATATTTATTTTATAATTGTGATCAGTGATTGGCTAAAGTGCTTCATCTACATCTTATGGGCAAATGAGGTTATTCCAAAAATCCTAGTTGCACCTACAGCTGTGTATAATTGAACTATGGATGTCAAACATCCTAAGTACAGTGGATGTGTCTTTACGTGTCACACATGCAATTTTCTTAACTTAATTTTCCCCTGGAAGCAATTTGTCATCCGGAGGCCATTAAATGGGAAGCATATTATCTTTTTAAAGGGGCACAGAGTCACCCACAAACCTCCCACAGTTCCTATAAACAAAATGGCCTCATTTAGTGGTGCATTTGGTGCATTGGACAGTAAGGGAGGATTCCCTTTAAACTTTAGAGGCGTTTCTATTCTAAAAAAAGGTTTTGACATAGTAAACTGTTAGAAAATATGAAATGTTTGATGATGCAATTCGCTCGATCCACTGTTTGTTTGTCAAGGCTGAGAGGGTGGTCTAACCTCCATCACCACTGTAATAATGATTCAGATATAGTAGTACAGGGAGGAATGAAAGGAAGGAAGTTCTGGAGCAAGATGTAACTGTGTTGCATCAGTGAGGCTCAAAGGCGTGTTGCCAAAATGTGAAGTCAATGCTACAAATGTGAAAAGCAGGAGAGTGCTCAATCATTCAGGCACATCCGGATTGTTTTGTACTTTTTTAAAAATGGTGCAGTTTCCTCCGTTAACAAAGGTAAGTGATGGTTTAAAATGATAAGCAAGGTAGATATAAAGTACACCTGTGACTAGACTGACCTTTTTACCTCTTCTCCTCTGTTATCTGTTATGTTTTCCTCTTGCGTTATAAAGCCTGACCTCCTCTGCTCTCCAGGTCATGTTATGGTTCACTAAGGTCACTTCACCTTTTTCCTTTACCAAAAAGGTTTATCTTGTTTTTCCTTGTGACTGACTGCCGAGCCTCTGGGCGTACTGACATTCTTTTCCCTTTCTCCCCCCACGCTGCCACAGAGACCCACTCACACCTGCAGACACCTGTGCTTTTGTCCTGCTTCATGCCTCTCCCGAATCCCCCCGCCCTGCACACACTGGTGGGGAGCAGCAGGCACCCACGCCTGTGGCTATGTCAGAGCTCCCCATTGTTTTACTTGACCATTCAGTTAGCAACACATAATAGCAGGAAAAGGGGATTCATTAGGGTTTTGTTCAACACATCATGATGTTTTATCCTTTAAAGTTTAAAGAGCTGAAGTCTCCAAGAAAGTCAAAACTCCCTTGGGTAATTCATTAAGCATAAGTTTATGTAACTCATCGAGTCTTAACTAAACACTGCGTGACTGAATGTTTCAAAATTGCTTCTTTATGTTGGAAATGGGCTGTGTGATGGCTTTAACAGGTGGGTCTGTGATCCTCTGGAACAACCTTTTTAGTCTTAACAAGTCTGCGTGTTGCAGTGATTTGATTTGCGCGTACAGGGGCACAAGTGGGCAAACCATATGGAACAGATTGTCCAGCTTCTGCTTTTGACCCTATGTGTCATTGCATGTATATTTTTCTTTTTATGACCTTATTTGAAGCAACACTTAATGTTTCCTGGCTTTCTAAATAAAAGAAGTAAAAATAAAGTCAAGCCTATGCCACCACAACTGCTGAGGGAGTGTATTTAAAAAAGACAGAAAACACCAGTAGCAGCAGCAGCAGAGGTTTTAAAAGCCACTGACCGTCTTCTTAATCCCCCACCCTCTCTCGCTGGCCTGACACACCCTACCCATACCCGATTCCCCCTGTTCTCCTTTTATGTTGTGGACTCGACCGTGTGCCCACTTCAGACCACCATAAACATGTCGGTCCCTGATGACAGAGTCGGCCCAGGGACGTTTTATATAAATTGACCTCAACTACAGCTCATTAGAAGCCCTAAATTGGAACCATGCAGCCTGGGAAGTGTAAATGTTACAACAGGAGCGTCAGTAGTTTCAGGGGGGGTTCCAGCTGTACAGGTCTCTTCTTCACTTCTGTGAAACTTTTTCCACCTGGATTTCTATGCACCGTTTTGACAGGCTCCTACAATTTTTTTTTCTTTTCTTCTATTTAAAATGTTATTACAAAGGTCTCTCACATATAAACATTTTCTCATTTACTCAGACGCACAAAACACATCTGTTGAAGGCACTTATGTAGTTTTTCCTAAGGCTATCTTCTGATGTAGAGTGGGCAGTCCACCCACCTCAAGTATTTTTATTAGTCTGCAATAGCCTGAATGACCTGACAGGAAGCACAGAAAGACCAGCAAGTGCCACTGGCTGTGACTTAAATTTTGGCAAAAAACAAACACAGGACAGTGGCAGGAGTTTCAATGAGGGGATCATTTGGCTGTGTGTGGAAAATACCTGTTGGTTAGCTCACCTTTGTATATCCTCATCCCATCTTTCTTCCTGCATCCTTCCTTAATTGGGGTCCTTTGTTTGACCGCCTCCCTCAATAAACAATACAACTGCAGCTCCCCTGTGCTAATGCCCTCTTCTCCTCTCTGCTGACTCTACTGGAGCATCGCTCTCAGTAATTACCCCTCTCAAACTGGAGAGTGGAGTAATTGTCTTGAGTGTAACTACAGTGGCTCCCTGAAAGGGGGTCATTGTGTGCAGCTAAGGCTTCACTTCAGTGGACGGCTTTGTTTGTGCTGCAAAAGATAATGAAAGTATTTGGTTGGCCGTGCGAGGTGGAAATATAGTAAGATATGAAAAGAATGACAGTGAGTGAAGAGAGGTGAGGCGAGCGAGGGATGGACACGTGTGGCGCATTGTGCTTCATAATGACAGAACAACTGCCTTTCAGTCTGAGATCTTCGACAAATAACACCAGCAAATGAAATGATATGGAAATTTCTTTACTTTTAAAAGCACCAAAAAATTGTCATGATTTCACACCATAACTCTTACATGTGTACCTTTGTGCGGGTTCCATGCTTTATCTCTATTTACAGTAAATTAAAACCCACATTTCACCACAAGTCAGAAAAAGTAGCAGTTCAGTTGTACCATGAGAGAAATTTATGAACGAAAAATGAAGCTCTCATTCTTTATGTTTCTTTTAACTAAAGCGACATAGACATTTTCCTCATTGTCCAAAGTTACATAAAATATAGAAAATACATAAAAAATTAGAAAAATAGCACACCTAACAATAATCTATATATTGTTGTAAATATATAGTCTTTACAAACAAGGAAAAGCCCTTATTAATCATTACTTTGCCAGGTGTGGAAGACTTCACAATTAAAAGATTATAAAGAAATAGTTTACACGCACATCTAACTTCAAGATCTATAAATAAATCTTTAAAAACATAGCCCCAAACTCCATGTTAAAACTAATAAATAGAAGAAAAAAAATCTTAATTTAATGCATTCTATTTTCTTTTTCTTTTTTTTTTTGGCCAGCTTCAACTATCTTGCGTTTATTTAGGCATTATATTTCCTGCAGCGTGCAAGATAATCTTCCATGTGTATAATTTAAGACATAAATTAGATTATTTACTGTATGTAAATATGAAATTAAATTAGACATAGTAAGAAGCAAACAAAAGTGAAATCCAAAACCTTTTTTACAACACAATGTCTTTGGCAACAAGAAGCAGTAAAACTGTCCATTGATTGTTTCAAGAATAATGAAAAAGTATCAAAGTACAGCTGTAAATCAGATTTTTCTCAAGGCATGCAATGCTCCATCAACTCCATCCTCATCCTAACCCTAAGTATCATTCTAAAACTACTTTCCTTTTGCGGCCTCAGAGCTCTTTTCCTTCTGCTTTTGCAGATTAAATTTCCCCAGTGGTTTGTCTCATTTAAAAGGCAGAATATGTGTGTAGGCTACAAAATGTGCATGGGCATGTTTACTCAGATTAGTGTCTTTATGTATGCATGCAGGTATATCTCAGTGTGTGCTTACATGCATGTTTGCATAAAGCATGTCCGTCTTTTTGTTCATAGTTATTTCCATGCATGTGTATTTTAAAATATAATATTTGTGTGTTTCTGTGTGAATGCATTTCAGTGTGCATGCATGTACACTTCTGTGCTTTCGTTTGTTTGCAGGTTTATATGTGTATGTGTGTGGTCCAGAGAAAATTAATTGATTGCTACCTGCAGCATGCTCAGTCACTTATCATATTAAGTCTTTCAAAACATGGTCTGAAATCCTTCGTATGAGTTCAAACAAAATACTGTCTCTGTATTGTAAAGGTGAATTGTTTTGCCGTTATGGACAAATGCACCATGTCTCGAAATATCTCTGTAAAGAACCTTAATAAAGTTAAATCTCCAACAGTCCACTGCTGCTCTCAACTCCATTAGGTGTGCCAGTTTTCTCATCTCCATTGGTGATTGGGTCAGCGACAGGATTAGTGGGTACAGCGCTGGTGCTCAGCTCTGTGGTCTCCTCACTCCGAGGATCTGCATCTCCCTCCACAGCCACAGCCTTCCCCTGCAGTGCAGAATCCGCATGGGTCTTCTGGTGCTTGGACAGGTGGTCGCTGCGTGTGAAGCGCTTGTTGCACAGTAGACAGGTGAACTTCTTCTCTCGTGTGTGGGTGCGCACATGCCTCTCCAGTTCATCTGAACGGGTGAAACGCTTTCCACAGAACAGCCAGTTGCAAACAAAGGGCCTCTCCCCAGTGTGCCAGCGCAGGTGGGCTTTGAGATGTGAAGCCTTGCCGTAGACCTTTCCACAGCCCGGGATGTGGCAGCTGTGGACAGGCTTCTTCCTCAGGGATGCAGCTGAGGCACCCAGCCTCTCCAGCTCCTGGCAGTTGGGGCAGTCACATGAGGACCTGGTGGGTGTACCACCTCCACTGTAGCCTCCTGATCCCCTTGCAGGCTTTAAGCCCATTTGGCTCTCAATTAACCCTGCACTTGGCACAGGCTTGGGCTTGTACATGTCCTGGGGCAGCATGTGCTGGGAGGGCTGGAGGAGGTGTGAAGAGGAGCCCAGTCCCACAGAAGGGTAAGGAGCCGGGTTTAGGGGGGTAAAGTCGGTGCTATAACTGGGAAGCTGTGGGCTGAGTGAAGCTTGGGGTGCAACAGGCTGCAGGGAGGCCTGCAGACCCCCGTCCGACTGGGGCTGGGTTGCTGACAGCCAGTTGGAGTTGGGATGGACGTCCCACCAGGAGGACGTGGCATTCGCTGGAGCAGCAGTAATGCCGGGGTGGATGCCAGCCTTATACCAGGAGCCATAGGGATGCGTCATATCCAGTGATGTATAGACACTGGTGAGGCAGTCGGCCGTAGCGTGGGCCTTGGACACTAAAAGAGACGGGTCCTGGGAGACTGAGGTCTGGAAAGAGTGGGAGAAAGGGTTATATTCTGAAGTATAGCCTCCGGCTGAGGGAGGGGGGCTTCCAGTGGGGGTAAGCAGCCCGCCGCCTCCTCCTCCTCCAGCTGTGGTGAAGGAGCCAGTGTAGGAGTCCGCCAGGCCACTACCGTCTGCGGTCCGCCCGTTTTTAGCTGTCTGAAGGTCAGAGGTCATGGTGTAGGGCTTCTTAACTGGCGTAGTGCTGCCGGTCTTACCGGGTGTCGCTGAATCCCTGACGGGGCTGGTGCTGCCAAACTTGTTACAGGTAGCAGTTAACATAGCCAGGGGACTGGAGCCATAGCGTGTGTCTTCCTGACAAAGAGGAGACAAGGGGGAAAATGAGACTGTCTGTCTACAGGAAATGGCTGCTTGCTGCCGCTGCTTCTGTCAGTGTCAACTCTAATAAAAAACTTATGTCTGACTGCCACCGCTGGCTTTTTCCTGCTCTCTCCATTTTCAAAGTGGTCAGGCCAATTTCAAGCAGTGAATGTTTATGCTTGTGAAAGTTCTGCTCTGCTCAGCAGAGGAATTCCCTCACTCTTTTGTTTCATTTAAACCACTGTCTACAAGCTATTCTTAAATTGGCGTTGATGTTTCAAGTTTTTTTCATTTGCCTTCTCAACATAATGTGCATATACTGAATAACAATAAAAAACCAGTACATTAATAACTGTGTTTGTCAGATGTGTTTTTTTACGGAGCCACCGTGGTGTTAGAAATGTTTGACAATGTGATGCTAGACTGTGGCAAAACTTTCTGTCTCTGTTTTATGTGGTTTTCTTCATGATTTTTATTTGAGATAATCTCTAGTAACATCATGTTGATCATCAAATGATTCTAAATACATTAAAATTCCTTTTGTTGTCTTGAGCTCCGCTGTGAAACAAAAACAGAAAATGTTTTCTTTCTAGCTTTTTTTTTTAGTTTTTCTGTGTCAAATGACTAAATCCACAGTGTCTTTTTACATTATATTTATGGAAATATGTAATTAAAGTCTCCATAATGTGGGTATAATCCTATTTCTATTCAGTTTGCGTGTTATTTTCAGTTTATACTTGCACCGTTGCGTGTTAAATTCTACCTCTTCATGATAAAATCATTATGTTACAGGATTATCTGAAACTTTGAGCTTTCAGAGTGTGCCATTACTTGATTTCTTGTAACTATAACTGAAAACAATCTCTTAGCAGTGGAGCAGACCTTGTCTAAAATGTTCTGAGTTTTCTTAGAGTTATGTTCAATCTAATGAATATGCCTGAAGTGAGTGTAAAGTGATCTTTGCAAAGGTGTAGATGTTAACAGATAACTTCCACTGTACTAAGCAAAACTGTCAGCTAATCACCCGTCCTTTAAATAACCCAGCATTAGGAATCAAATCAGTCACAATTTTCCATATCCCATTGTGTCATATATTTATATTCAGTTTTCTAACGCCTGGATGACTACACCTCTTTCACTCAAACTTTACCATAAACTGGATTTTCCTTAACATTCATAAATGTCATAAATGATGCAAAAAGAAGAAGGGGAAAAAAACAGATCTACTTACAATTACATTCCCTACCTCCAGAATAGATGCGGCCATCCCTGAGAAACAAAATCCTAAGGAAGCTGAGGGGAGCGGGAGAAGCGCAGCTCTGAGTCCCGGGACAGTTTGGGAGAAGTTGGGCTCTAACGCGGGGAAGTGTTTTGAGGCACGGGGAGCCCGCCCCCTAATTACAGGCTCTGGCCTCTTTGAAGACTCACTAAGAAGCAATAAAAACTGAGAGATGGAGGGAAACGGATGGAGATTGGTGGATAAAAGAGGACATCCCACCTCCCCAAACAGAGAGCGTCGAATCATTTTTCAACATAAATGCATGAATGGGTTGCTCATCAATCACCATGTGGACATTATATTTCAATTTCACTGGCATTATTTTTTCCACTGGGATTAGGCCAGTGCAGCCAGAAGGAAAAGACTCAACATTTAATATAATCTCACTGAGAATTATCTTTCGAGCCGGATATCTCTGTGAAGAATTCTGATAGTTTAGAGCCACTGTAAATGATCTTCAGGTTATTGCAGTGCAGCAGGACTTTGAAGAAGAGGTGAAAAAGAGACTTAAGAGCTCACCCAGAGCTCCTAAGAGAGAGGAAAAATAACAAAAAAAAGTACATGTAGCCTCGGCCTGCGCCACATAAATCAAAAATTAAACTGAACTGAGTCTGTGGTTTCTGTTGGAGATTTTATTATACTGGTTTCAAGCCTCTCTCTGGTTCCAATATTCTTAAATGCAGTTAACTGCCTTTTTAGACATTAGCTGTGATGTTAAAGAGGCTGAACTACACAGACAAGCGGAGGAAAAAAAAGATCAAGTCATTAAATAAAATAAAGGAGAGATTATCACATCAAATAAAGTGAACTCAAATGGCCTATTCATGAGGGAATAGACTGGCTGCAGATTGTTTCCTTCACTAGGACGTTTGATAAAAAGAGGCAGAAATAAAGGATGAAAGCTAACAGAAAGTTAGAGAAAAGTCTTGGCAGAAATAAAGTGGTATTTCAAAATCATGAAAAATCTTGATATTGTTATGGTTTTGATGTTCTGCTTTAGGTTTGGAGCACAGTTATTTGACAGGAAAGTGAAAATATATATTTGTCCAAATTGTTTTGACTTACCAGTTCAAAATTCACATTATTCACTTGATGCATGTGAGACAATGGTTTCTCTCTTCTTCCCTCTTACTGAACTTTACTTTAGAATCATGATATGAATAATAACCATACTCACTGATGATAAAAATCAGGATAATCAGATAAATGTTAAACTTAGGATTTTTCATGGGCAAAATTATAACATTCTGCTTGGTTTTATTAGTTTTGTTATTTTTATAGTTCTTATTTTTAGGCATTTTGTAGATACATAATTATTCCTACATTATCTAGCTTTTACTGTATTTTACTTTGAATGTACTGTTTACTTTTACACTGTATTCTATAAAGCTGGAATAATTTTGTCCCAGGTACGATGATTACTGAATCCTAGTTACACTTTATCTGTCAAGAATAAATCTCATTATCACAATCACTTCATGAGAAGAGGTAAAAATATTTTATTCCAACAAATGTGCCATAATCATGTGAGTTATATTAAAGATGTAGTCTAAAAAGCACATATTATTAAATTCAAATTAAAAAGAGAATTAAAAGCAATACAAATGAGATGAATGTACTGTGATCAAGTATTTTAAAATCTATAGTTAGATTTAGTAAAGTGTTTTATTACATGCGCTTTTATTGAACTTTGTGATTTATATGTACTAAAGGTGCATGTGAACAGATTAACTTTTTCTCTAGATCAGGATAATCAGTGAGGCGTTCTACCCGGGAGGACCGTTCCTTTCGATCAATCTAATTTATTGGTTGAAAAAGTCAGACTTTACTTTCAGTCTTGAGACGGATTCTCAGCGCCTTTTTGTGGGCGTCTCGTTTTCTGAAGGAGAGCACAGAAGATTAAAATTGTTGTCAAAAATAAACATATAATTTCTATCCTTATTTTCTCCTCAATTACAGGGCATGGTCAGAGCTGGGCTTGTCGTTCTGGAGAGTCTGGCCCTCACATGAACACAGCGGCTATATTTGGCAGTCTGCTCTCCAACTGACCTTCATCGCTTTATTTTCTTATTCCAGAGGGGTGTGTAGAAGAACAAAGGCTGCTGCATGCAACGGTTTACACTGTCACACACTCCCAGGGGATTACACTCACAGTTAAATCTATCTATCTATCTATCTATCTATCTATCTATCTATCTATCTATCTATCTATCTATCTATCTATCTATCTA
>JAPQRQ010000022.1:13378527-13389756 GCA_037367365.1 Apogon talboti | reverse complement strand
CACGTCAAACCTCGCAGGACATTTTATTTGTTTATCACTGATATTGAATTATGTGGTGCTGCAAACTACGCCCTCCCCACTGACGCCTGTGGACCACCACTATTTCCAAAAGCCTCTCAAAGCATCAAAACAAACAATAAATTTACTAGAAGTGATTTTAAAAGTCTGTTGTACTTGTAGTGAGATATTTTCATTTTGCAATTAACACTTTTGTTTGAACACTGGTCTTGTTTGAGTAGTTGCTGACACGGGGCATGATATAAATGTATTTTTGTGAATTGCTGTTGAAGCCATTTACATATATATGGGGATTTTCATGTACCATTATCCCATACCACCCTCTGAGCACCTCTAGCCACCCCATGTAAACTTTTTAAGTTATATACCCAAGGACAGGATTTTTTAAATTTAAGCTTATTTATTACAATTATTATGATTATTATAATTATTATTATGATTGTGATTAAAATTACGATGATGATGATTATGGTTATGATTATTATGATTATGAATATTATTATGCACTGTTTGCACCTATTCTCTGGTCACTGTTTTGGTTCACCTGGTGGAGCAAACACCGCAAAGTCTGAGGCCTTTACTGTCCAAGATTATTCATTTCAGAATAAAACTACTATACAGCCAGAGTTGTTATTCTAATGAAGGTACCTCTACTTGTATTTTTATAAAGTCTTGTATTTTTATAAAGTCTCTACTACAGTTGCAAAACTTACAGTAGTGTAAATCACATCTTCTAAGCAAAAAAATACTTTTAGCTGAAAAATGAAAAAGCTGACATTTACATCCTATTTGGGTAGTTTGAGATTTCTAACTTTAGCTTTTATGTACAGTAAGTACATGTACTATCAGTTCAGAGGTCATTTTAGTACTCTTTTGTACACTACAGGAATGCAGTACTCCCAAGAACTTCAATGTGTACACAGTAAGTTCATCCAGCAGGCATCTCTCTTGAAATAGTAGTGAGGGGTGGCCAGATCACCCGTCTCGGTAGTAATGCAAAAGCACAGCAGCAGTACAAGCAAGCATGAAACAAAGTGGTGGGACTCAAGATGCGAGGCTACGTCTTTTCATTCACATCTCAAGCTTGGTTTTTAATGCATCTTTCTTTTTGGGGGTGATTTGCCTTCTGTTTTTTACATTGGTTTTAAATTGGCTTCTTGGTATCATTAGGCCATTATAGCAACCAAGTAAGAGTGTATAATGTTGGATCAATGGAATATCTCGCCATAATGCATTTCCCTTGACATTCCCCTCTGGGCTGCAACCCTCAGAAAATTAACAATGTTAATAATACTGCGACGGAGGGGGAAAATTGAAATGATTAGATGTGTTTTACTTCACTGCTGATGGAAATGTGGTGAGAGGGAATCAGGGTCAGGGATAGACATGCCTTGCAGCATGACTCCGTGCTATTTTTCCAGGCTGTGTGGTCAAAGATTCAGAGAGCTTGTCGACGGAAAATGAGAGAGCGAGAGAAGTGGGGGTGAAGAGAGAAAGAGGGAAATGTATAGACAGAGAGAAACAGAGACAGGGTGGTGGGTTATACAACGCACCAGTGAATATCATGTTAATTTGTACTGCTGCTGGTGCTGCTGATTATGGCAGCAAATGCCTTTTTGAGTCAGACATGCAGAGCGACAACATGCTTTCAATAAAATGACCTGCCTTGCACAGCCTCTCTCTCTCTCTCTCTCTCCACTTTGGGGCATGTTGGTGGTTTGGAGTAATCCAACCACCAACAGGCTGCATTTCAACCAGTGGACAAAACATATTCAATAACCAGACATGGTGGCAGTCATGATGAGGATAAAGTAAGCCCTCCCCTATATGAAGAGTTTTCCTCTGCTACTTTTACATACATGCTAACAGAAAATAAACATGCTTTATGTGTTTTTGACTCTTTTTACGATGCAATATATTATTCCCAAAAGTACAAAACGACTGGCATCCCAACTCCCAGCAAAGTTGAGCTTGGTTTTGTTTTGTTGTGTCACCACACATGTCAAAAATAATCCCACATGGCACAGAGGGGACATTAATTGTTCTCCACAACAAAAGATTGTTAACTGTTCACTCGCTGTCAGCCTGAAAGACCTATTATCCATCTTCACTGTTGTGCAATGTACCGAATATTCTGTTTATTACACAGGACATTACATGCAAATATCAACTCCAGAAATACAGAAGTCCATCTACTCCCAAACAAACCCTGGTCCGCCGCCTTCTTGCTGTATACAAGCCGACATCTGGCCTGTAATCTCCCTGTCTGTCGGGGAGACCTGTGGCCACCTAATGACCCCAACAGGCGTCATGCATGCAATTGCTCAGGATGGCGCAATGACAGTCTCTTTCAATATCTCTTTATACATACTTGGTAAAATGAAAGGGACTTTGAGGAGTACTGCGCTTTTGACTGGACACTACAAGTTTATCCAGGAGAAACATACATGCAGTGTGGCGTGGCTGTGTTTTAAGGATTGAAATGTTGATGCTGTTATGGTTTCGATGTTCTGCTTTAAGTTTGTTATTTCTTAGAAAAATGATAATATATATTTTATATATATTCACCATGGATAGATGGATGGCTACATAGACAGATACTCTAAATATGTTTTTTTGCACCTTTTGCATTACTGCAAAAGGTGCCTCCCAAAAGTGTGGCTCTACATACAGTATTTTACGTATTATAATTTCTCATTCTATTCATGATGGCAGGCTTAGTGATCTTAAAGCCACCTTTTCATTTAGATATTCTCAGTCTTGAAACTTGCTCTGAATAGTCTGAAGCCATGTCCATCAACTAGTGTAGATATGGAACTAAAAACTTTTTCAGTTGATTAAATTTAAATGTAGTTGATTCCAATGAACTTGACTTTGTTGCATATGTGAAAATTCAGCTCTATTTTCATACACATCAAATATTCACAAAAGGACAGAAGTCAGATCAGAAGGTAGCAGATCGATCTGGTTTTGCTGTGATGCCCTTGATCAGTTAGCTCTTCCCTGCTCTATCATATTTTATCTTAACAGACTTTAAATTTTTTTTTTTAGCATGGGCTTGTCAGAGTTGTACATCATAGCGGAGCCCACCACCTTCTGCTTTCCCCCCGCTGGTTTTTACATATTTAGTCAGTACCCCCAGACCCTGACAGCAGCTGGTGCTGAGGTTTGGGTGGGAGCTCATTACTCCCTGGTGGAGCTCTGCCAAAAGGAGTGGAGGGTTTTAAAGGGAGTAAATTGAGGTTTTCTTCTTTGGGTTACTTTATTTCATACAGGCAAATCCAACACCATGCGTTGTGTGATTTGTTCCATGTGTCGTGTGTGCCACCAGCAGTCATCTATGGTCGCCTTAGCCTGGAAACAACTTCCGCTCTTCTCGATTCAGTGAACTCCCATCTTGGATGTGCTTATTTCCTGCAATAACCAGAATATTGAAATGTATTTTTAATTGGGCTGTTTTTTTAACGGGTTCAATGGTTTGATTTATAGCTATTTTTGTAAGTCAGTTTATGTCTTTAGTTACAGTCTGACATTTTTCTGAGGTCCCAAAAACCCTCTGCATACATAATATATACATGTACATAATACAGATCACCACAGCGCTCTGTGAGGGCCTGTAGCTACTATAACTGGGATTGTTTCTGTCTGTATTTCTTTTTCTTCTCCCTCTTGAGATCCACTTCAGCTCTGTGGTCCGCCACTCACAAGACAAAGCCTCCATCTTTCTAACTCCTCTACTACTAACAGAGGATCGTTCAAAGCTTTACATTTGATGTTTTAGTGCCATAATGATGTGGTTTTGAGGACTGGAACTATCGTTTATTTATGAGAGACATATTGAGCAGCAGAAGAGGGATAATATCTTTAAGTGGGTCAAGAGAGTCCGTTTGTCTCAATGTTGTAGACCAGTGACCAAGAGTATCAGATGTCCTTGTCTATGGAGTGATTGTGTGGAACAGAAGTGAAGTGTTCTTGATTTGTATTTCCTCTTTTGGAGAAGAGACTGATGTGGCGACTTCCTGATACTGATCAAGGGGAAAGGGGGTCAAGTCTAGAACAGAGGAGCTGTGGACTCAAAACTGTCAAAGATATTGGTTGATATGATGCAAAATGTGCAGAGTCTGAATGCGCAGCCACCAGAAATCTGGAAAAAGGCTGTAAGTGCTCTTGGTAAGAGGAGAGGGTTGGGCATACAAATCAGAAATAGAATGACATTATAGGTAGGTAAAATAAGCATGTCCTACCTAAAGGGGACTTTATTACTTATAACCTAAAACCCCTAAAATCAAAACAAAAAGGCCAAGCCGCACCATATGTGTGCAAAAGGAAGCTCAAGTCTTTTCTCCTTTAGACCACCCAACGCTTCACCCACACACTCTCCTGAAAAACACTGAGACTGTGCAGGACTGAATCAACCAAACTTCACGTTTTATTTCACAAGCTCTTGGAACAAAGTTTAATACTTCCAGTTCATCTATTCTTTTATGATTGGGACCGACACCAAACCGCACAACTAAAATACATTGATTAAACATAATGCAATATGAATTGAATTTCTTCTTAATATAAGCATGGGCCCTGCTGCTGACACAACCGTCATAAGTTTGATCACAGAGTAATAACATTTTTAAAAAATTTTATTTAGGTGCCAAACAATTTTTCCACACTCAATGGAGTGCAAATGTAAGAATTCTCCCAAAGCCCATGGTGCTTTGACTTAAAATAAAAAAGAAACCTTCCTTCCCCCCACATGCCTGAAGCCACAGCATGTGGTCTACTCTGTTTCTGCTCTAAAAATGGCAGGCGGGCGGCCTCGGGAGAAGCCCAGAACAGCCTCCACCGTAATGGCCGTGTGGGTGTGGCCCCTCGTAGATGGCTTTTGAGGGGGCCCCTCCCGGACGCCCGCGCCCCTTGCCAGCGCCCAAGGGCTCCAGGCTGCCTGACCAGAGACACCGCGATGCGGCCCACGCTGAACCCAGGCCGAGCCGGGCTAGGGTGGGCTGGGCTAGGCCAGGGCCAGGACAGGCTCCACAGCTGCTTCATGACAGGTTCCTGCACTCCTGCCCTCTGCTGGGGTCAAGGAGGAATAAAACAATAACAAAAACAACAAAAGGTGTGGAGAAAAATGAAATTTATAAAAATTACCTCAAACTTTTTAAAAATCGTTTTTGTGATTCACTTCAGACACAGGAACCAACATCGGTTATTGTTTGTTGTGGTAACTTGAACATTTCTTAAGATTATTACAACAGAAGCTTATTTCCTTGTCTCTTAAATATAAATTGAAGTTAAGAACATCACAAGAACAACATTTCAATTCTCAACAAACTTTTTCCAAACTGTAGTGTTTTCCCTCTACTTGTGACAGCATGCGATTTGTTCCCTACTATTGTTAAACAGGAGTACAACATGCGCCTGCAAACACAGACAGTATGTACAGTCAGGAGGTGCCTGGTGGAGGCTGACGCCAAAAAATGAGAGAATGAAATGAGCTGGTACGCTACCATTTTCAATGTTTTAATGTGGTGAAGAAAGGGCTTTAATCCTTAAGAGGATCTTTGGCAGGTCAAACAAACAAAAGTGCAATTCCATGTACGCATCCTGTAGAGGAGTAGCCTGTCATTGAAAAGAATATACAACAACAATCCCTGACAAACTCTACCCATCTGAGTTAATGTCTTTTACATTTTACATCCCAGTTATGTAAAGATGGTGCGCATGTTGGATGGTCATCTCCTGATAGCCGATAAGTTGCTAATGGCTAATAATATCAGGTCTCTGTAGCTGATAGGCACTAACCATGTGTAATACCTCAATGCACGGTTAAGGGTTGTGTGTTAAACTGAAACATCTGATGATAATGCAGACTGAATCCTGATAGTGAGTGATAGGGTGAGCCAGCCAGTCACCTTCTGGTTTGAATCAGCGGAAGGGGATTGGAGGGGGTTGCTCTCGGTAGGTTGGCTTTTATTGCTTCTCCCCTTTGGTTTTAAACAGATCTGCCTGTTTGTGGAAGTGTGGCTGGCGGTTGGCTCCTCAGCTGGCAAGGCAGCGGCGTTTAATTGCCCTTTGTTGTGGCGGGTTGGGGGAGAAGGAGGCCCTGTGGTTGCTGCAGCACAATGGTGCTTTGGCCTGCCAGCACACACACAAATGCACACACATGCACCTACACACTCACACAACATACTATGCATACTTTGACACACAACCATATTTTAGCATGCAAGACAAGATGCACATATGTGAAACCAAACTAGTACATTTCTATTTTCCAAAACACATATTCCATATTTTCATTGTTAGGCCATTTACATTTTGAAACAGCTCTTACCACCATATAATACTACACATACTCGGCTTAACAATCTTGGTTTATAATGGATTAACTAAGTGCTGGAGGAAATAAAGGAGGAATTACGGGAGAATAAACAGAAGCAGCTTGGTTTATATATTTGTACTGTTCTGTGAATAGGCAAGCATATAATTATCACATTTACGGGGAAGAGCCGCTATAATGGGTCATAGTGGGCGTAGCGGAGTGGGGAAGCGTATCCTCCATTATTCAGTGTGTGAGACACAGAGTGGGGAAATAAAGGTCAATAGGTAGATCAGTTTTCATGCACCAGTAATAGAATAAGAAAATGTTAAAAGTGGTAAGAAGAAACAACCAATAAAACAACAGAAAATTGCAGACACACCACAAGTATCACAGAAGAGTAAATAAATAACCATAAAACCTGAGAAAAGAAAGAAAACTAATGAAGCACAGACAATAATAATATAATAATGGAACTTAAATGTAACCCGAAGATTTAATTTACAATGTTACATCATGATAAAATAACATTTTCTGACCTATATC
Organism: Apogon talboti; assembly: GCA_037367365.1. Taxonomy (NCBI): domain Eukaryota; kingdom Metazoa; phylum Chordata; class Actinopteri; order Kurtiformes; family Apogonidae; genus Apogon; species Apogon talboti. The sequence goes on along the minus strand of JAPQRQ010000022.1, from coordinate 13,382,876 downwards.
ACACAATGAGGTAGTGTTTTTATTTGACTGAATTTAGCTGCATTGAGATGAAGCTCATGTTTGAATTATTCTTAAGACTTTTTAATATTTACTGAATTTGTTTTTTAATGTTTTTGTTTTATCACAAATGTTTTTGCTTTTCTTGGCTGGATTATAAATCTACAACAGTATATCCCCATATTGTATAAAACTTGAATATTAATTCTGTAGTTATGCTTTTCCTCTTACATTAGACTTTAATTCATTACATTATGGATTGGTTTTACCTTTTCACTTCTCAACTTTTCTGTCTCTACTGATACATTTGTCTCAGCCAAAAATTTCTTTGCCCTGTTTACTTTTCCTGCAGCCCCTGCACGTGTGTTTATCCAAAACTGAAGCATTCTTTTTTTTTTTTTTTTGCTCCTCCGTCATGGTGGCTTTTGTGCTCAACTGTGGTGAGTTTTGTGTATTTTTGTGTAATTTACTCCTACAATTGGAGGAATGATGTGCTCTTCTGCTCTGCCCTGGCCCCCCTCCTCCTCCTCCTCTTCCCTCCCAGAGAGGTTCTTTTCCATTGATGCACTTACTGTAAAGTGTTCCCTCTGCCTCCATCGCTGACCACATCAACTTGGCCAATCACTGATGACTCATTATACACACATAAACAGAACAAAGCACAAACAGTCATCATAGAGTTACTGCATACGTTTACACATGAAGAACAGCAGAGTGTTTCTAAGCTCCCCCTATATCTGCCCTTTACCACCACCCATTTCTTTCTCTCTGTTGAAGTCCCTCCTAATATCTCTCTGTCTCTCTCACACACACAACACATATACACATCGCGGATGCAGGCAGAATGAACAAAATGCTACACCACTGTAATTTTTGGAAATGAAAATGGAAACTGGCACCAATTAGGGAAACCAATAAAGTAACCTCAGTTCTATACGTCTGCCAAGTGGTGGAGGGGATTCAACTGGAGAGTATAGAGTTACATCCAGCCTTTAGGTTATCATCCAGATAACATCATCCACTTTTATACAGTGGAGGCATTTACATTTCTGCTGTTTGACCATAAATCCGTGAAAGAAGATGATTTTGTTCATTTGTGATTTATCATTTGAGTTCTTTGACCTTTGTTGCTAAATCTCTCCCGTTATCTCACCTCAGTTTTTATCTACAAAGCAAACCAATTCAGTCAGCTTAATAGGCTTTCATTAGGTTTAGTTGTTGTTTACATCTGCTGACAGTAAGAGCAGCTAACAGTAGAGCAGCGAGTGAGACATGTTTTGATTTAGTTAAACACAAACTAATTGTGATCCTCATGGCTGCTGTGATTAATTGGTTCCTGCAGAAGACTATGAAAAGAAAGGAAAAGGAAACAGGCACATGGGGCAGCAAGGTTTCTCTGTCTTTGCATAAGACATAAAAAATACACAAATGATCCTGTGGCCCTCTGGTGCTGATGTGGTGTTGAGAGAGAGCAAAAGAGAAATGAAAGAGAGAGAGAGAGAGAGAGAGATAGACCTGAGCTTCAGGAGAACCACTAAATGCTGCCACATTCATCCACAACAGTGACGCCATGCCGCACGCCACTCATTCGATCAGCCACAGACTCATGCACTAATGTCCACACACAGACTGTATCTCCTGTATCCTGTTTTATGTTTTTTTATAGATGCTGAGACACACACAGGCAACATGCAAGAGAGCTTATATAAGAAAACATTCCGAAAAAAAAAGTAGCAAGTTTCACAACTTTACCAAAATGTAAGTTTCTTTAAAAATGCAATTTGAGCACATGTAACGAAGCTAAAGACTTGTTGAAACTGCGCGGACTTAAATGTGATCATGTTATGCAGCTAGTATTTTCATTTTGTTAATTTTTGTTTTTTAAGGTAAGATGATTAAGGACAAGATTGTAATTTGTGCAAGCCTGGCTATATTAAACGACATTTTTGTCACAATTGCATTTAATGATGTTTAAATCATTTAAATAAATGAAGTACAACACACATAACAGAGCACTACTCCCCAAAGAGCACCCAGAAGAGTCCTTATATTCATGTTGTAAATATTTACACAGGCAAATCTATGAGGAAATGCAAAAAGATACCAAAAAGGTGTCTTCAATCTGCCCTTTCACCAGATAAGTCAGTATTTCAAGTAACAGGTTATAAAACATCTCTTTGATCCACTCATTAGAAAGAGGTGTGAATGTCCCTCCATCTTAAGGTAATAACACACTCAGCCTGCAACAAACAGAAGTAAATCACTTTGGTTTTCATTCCATTCACTGAAACATTTTCAGAAAAAAATGCGAAATACTTCAAAGTTAATGGAAGAACCTCTTTCCAAAACTTTTACAGTTCCTCAAAATCTCACATATTATGAAACAGACTACTTCTTGACTACATTTAATACAATTATCAAGAATACTTGGGTTAAAACTACAGTTTTACAGGAATAATGTAGGATCTAAATAGCTGATTTGTATTGAATTGCCTAAACTTGCCGTTAATGGTTTGGGTTTGGCCCACCGGACATGCCTTGTCACAGTCCTCTACTGAGATGCCTGTGTGAAGCTCTAAACATTAATAATAAATGTTAATGTAATCTTTTCTGGGTCTGCACAGTGTAATTCTGTACTGTTGTCAAATAAGTGACTATATCTCCCATTCTATAATGTGTCCATTTACTGTACATATAATGTACTAAGGCATGGTGTACATGCAGTACATGAATGACTGCAAAGAAGGCATATTGAAAAAGTTTTTACAGAGATTTATCCCAATAGGAGTCTAAATAGCAAACAGAAATAAACAAAATAGAGCACACAGAGATGTGCAAACATTGAGTCCACAGTAGTAGCATTCTGGGCGATGCAAATATATGCACAGTCACAAACATCTCTGTGAATTTTCTTTATATGTATCCTCCCGCACAATGACTCATGTATCCACTCAAATATTTTTGTATTATGAAAACAATTTCATCCCAGACAGTAGTTTGTTTTTCACAGGAAAAAGTTCCAAACCCAACTCTCTGTGGCGCTTTGTGAGCCTCCGTTCAGCTGTATCCTGACGTTGGCTTCCTTTATTCCCCTGGGCTGTCACTCCTCCTTTACTCCTCCTGTTCTATACCATCAGCCGTTTCCTGTCTCCTTTACTCCTTTCCTGTCTTCCATTTCTCCCTCCGTACCCTCTCTCCATCCTTACCACCCCCTCTGTCTCCGTCTTCTAGTCTTTCTGGCCTCTCTGTCTCTCTCTGTATCTCAGCTGGACTCATGTGGGACTGATTGAGCTTGAGGATCCAGCCCTCATCAAAGGCCGAGTGTGGTTGAATGCGAGCAAGCCACTGAGGCTCCAATCTCGCACTGGTTAATGAGCCCCCACTCCCCCCTTCCTCCTCCTCCTCTTCTTCTTCCTTACCCCCCAACCCCGGCATCCCTCCAGCGACAAGCTCATACAACACAGCTTGCCCCTAACTTCCCCCTTTCTTCCTCTTTTTCCTTTTTCTTCTCCCTCCCTCTGTTCCTGTCTCCTTCTCTGAGCCTCCTCACTCTTCACTGTTCTCTCCTTCACTGCTGCCTCTTCATTTCTTCTCCTTCTTTTCAGCCCATTCATTCCACACACACAGCTTTCCCTCTCCGCTATCATTGATCTATATTTCAACATTTCAGCCTAAACCTAAATCCTCCTCGTCCTCTCCTCTTCTCCCTCTCTCCCTCGTTCTCCAGGTCCTTCCACTCTCCGTCAGCCACAGTCCCTCCACAGGCTCAGCTCCAAACCAAGGCTGGCGTCTGTCTCCCTGTGTCAGACCCCTCCTCCTCATCCTTCTCCTCTAACCACTACCACCATCACCGCACTGATGATACATACACTCTCTCACTCTCTCGACTTTAATCACTGCACGCACATAGGCACACTCCAGCCACACACTTGTGCAACTGCACACACGGCGCTGTGTGCACGTGCATAAGAAAAGGCCACATACAGGTGGGCAACTTGTGATCAGCCACATTCACTCACATGTGCTTGTAAATACATGCACTCATTAGCATAATTTTGCTTTATGAATTATTTATAATTTCTGCCTCCAGTTCTTTTTAACTGTAATGAAGCAAGAAAAATGCCACAATAATCTACATGACTGCAGCAAGTCAGTGGTTTCAGCATTTACAGATTCTGTTCCAGATGGGAACCATATCTTTGGCCTTTAAAATTCAACACTTACTCCAACATCTAAAACAAAACAACGATATGTCACAAACAGTCTCACATAGCATTGAAAAATCTAAATGACTTTAAAAGTGATAAAAACTTCATCAGAGGCAAAAAGGTATTTAAACATGTAACACACGT
>JAPQRQ010000022.1:13350918-13373285 GCA_037367365.1 Apogon talboti | reverse complement strand
AAAGGAAAGGAAAGGAAAGGAAAGGAAAGGAAAGGAAAGGAAAGGAAAGGAAAGGAAAGGAAAGGAAAGGAAAGGATTACTTCCACTCATGATCACTTTGCATCGAACATTCCTCATATAATGAAGCATACGTCTCTGTTCACTAATGATATTTCATAGAAACTAATATTCATGAATTGGATTGTATACTGTACTACCCAGCTCACAGAATCAACTTTTCTACTCAAGGGCTCAGTATTCCTCTTGACTCAACTTGGAGTGTGGAAAATAAGTTAAACAACTGATTAGTATAATTTATTGCCCCTGTTTTGAAGGAAATATAAAAATGGAGTGGGAATGCAGCAGTGCTGCCTTTGCAGGCCACAGATATGTTTGCTGAGTTTTATCACTGCCTTACATCACTGTCAGCTCATCAACATCGTTGGTGCAAAAGCCTCACACATGGATGGTTTGTTTTCAGGACTGAGGCTTGTATGATGTGGATATTTATATAAAAGGTCTGTTGTTATGTACTCTGTTTTATTTAATTACATTATTTACCGATCAGTGTATTATGAATATATAACTTAGCAGTGAGTCTACATGTCTAATAATAGTAAAGTTAAACACAGAACTTATGTCACTTTTTGTACCTTACTTAAAGCATGTTGCAGCAGTGTTTGTTTAACAAGATGCAAGTTGGACCTTGCACTTTGACAATTGGCTGTCGCCATCTTGTGGCTGACTAGAGTTGTTTATCGCTCAAGTGCTCGCATGCACTGAAAATGTCATTCATGTATAATGAAAATGAACAAATGAAGGTTTGTACATGCACACCTAAATTGTGTACAAATGTACAGATGTACACAAATACAAATATAAACACAATAAAAGTGTATTCTACATTAAGATCATCACATATATGCATTGACCCCACACATGCAAACACACATACACATGAATATATTATACACACACTACAGTGTAAAGACAGAGCATTTGCTTTAAAGGCTGAAAATGTATTTACCATGGGATGGAGATAACACCCTACTCTGGTGTCACATGTATCACATGTCTAGATACACTGGAGGAGGAGGAGGGCTATGAGCACAATAAAATCACAGTGTTTAAGCCCAGTTCAATCAGGCACATCGGACATGAACTGCATTGTTGAGAAAACAGTGTAGATTTCACTGATAGTGAATGATTTATTCATTGTGGGAGAAAAATTATTCTCCGGTGGTCATGGGGTGAAAAGTTTACTCAGTAAGAAGAAACTCACCCCTGTCTAAGTGTAACAAATATATGAGCAACCGTTAATTGGAACCTGCTGATCCGTTTATCTGAACCTGTTTTGTTAGATAAATGCATTATAAGGAGTCTTTCCAGGACAACATGAGGACCCAAAGGGAGGTCATTGTGTTAAAGGAAAGGAGGAGGCTGTCCTCTGAGGCTTAACACAAGTTTATATGTCAGATGGGGAACTCGTTGTAATAAAATATAATATATTGTAATGCTTGGAAGTTGTAAATATTCATGTGGAGACAACACTATAATGATGTGTGAGTATATACAGTATATATATGTATATGAAGAAGGACCAGATGACCACAGAGTTATACTGAGTATGACCACAATAATATAGAAGATAAGTACTGTAGCTGCACTTACTGATGTCCATTTACTGCTTTTACCCAGAGACAAAACTTTTAGCCTGGAGAGTCAACCCTTAACATTTATCCCAGGTTCATTATCTTTTGTTAAAATTGTGTTCTACCTTGCAGGATCTACAGCTTAGTGTACTGTACATAAATCCTCCAAATCTTCTGAAATTTCTGAACTTCTTTACATCAGAAACAAGCCCAGAGGCAGAAATGCTGACATTTAGAACAGAAACCATAGAAAACCAGATGCATCTGAGAAAAGTGCATCATTAATTCTATCAAGAGCATGGTAAAAGAATTGTTAACAGTTAGTCATTCAGGCACAAAGAAGACAAGACAGGGGGGGTAAACAGATGCAAGATAACTCCACTTATGAAAACCCACAAGAATATATTCCCCATAGACAAGCCAAAAATTATGCTATGATGCCTAATTCTAAATTTCAGAGCAGTATACTACCTTCTAAAACTAAACTAAAATACAAGTGAGTTTCACATTCAGTTTTCTCATTACTATGGCACAATTAGGTCTGAAAGAGAGTCAGGCTTTTATAGACAGAGGATACTAATTAATTTTTCTAGTGCATTTTAAAAGACAAATTGTATTCACTACTTGCCTATCTACATGTGCAGTAAAAGCAAGTATATATAAGCAGAAATAAAAATGTTTTCTGTTAATCCAATACTAATAGCTTCATTCTTCCATTGTTTTATTTCTAAGTAGGTGGAATGTAACTAAGTACTTTTTCTCAATGTTGCAGGACACTTAAGTATACATTAGAGATACTTCACTTGAGTATTTCCATTTTATGCCATATCTCACACGTTGCACTACTTACTCCATAGTTTAGTAACTTTTCAGATTTCAGTTTTCACTGTCCTCCTGTCCAGTGAAAACCAAACATGTTGATTTTCAGTGTTTATGATGAACGGAAGAATGAAGTTTTTCCATTATGGGTTGAGTTTAAAATGACCGTGTTTCTTCACCTAAATAAACTCTGCTACAAATACACCTGTTTTTCTGAACTCGTGAAGAGCTGACTTTCTAGAGACACAAGGTCCTCACAGGACAGTGAAACTACAAAGGATCGCCCCATTTATTCATTAAACCATATATAAAGTGGTTAAACTGAGTTCAGCAGCAGTAAAATGTAACACAGAATACAAAGGTCTGTGTGTGCTCAGTTCAGGTCGTTATCTCTGGTAACTGAAACCTACAGATAAAAGGGATTCCTGAAGAGCAGCGTTTATATGTTGTTTGTGATCCTGGAATTGTGGAATATTCATTTAATTTTATGTTCTCTAGCCCTTTATACAGTGATTTAAGGAATTATTGGCTTGAATTGCCAAAATGTTGAGTTGTGATGTGAAAACTTTTCCTTCGGTTAGAGGTAAAGAGGACAAAAACAACTGAGACAAAGGACACTGTAACCAATATAATAAGGCATATATGTATGTAAACTGAATTTTATGAAAGGCATTCATTGGGGATTTGGGGAGCTGTAAATTATGAGTTCTCTTGCAAAGCCCAATGTGCTGGTTATCAGAAAAGGAAATTCATTCAGTCAATATCAATCCAAAAGCTAAAAAGTAAACTCTTCCTTCGATTTTTGGTTGGTTCTAACCACAGACCAGGGACACTCAACAAGACCTGCAGTTGTGAGATGCTCTGACCCAGTCATCACTATTTCAATAAGGACCTGGTCATAGACAGTCAGTTCCTTACATTGATCATTTTGCTGCTTCAAGGACTAAATGTTCACTTGTTGCCAAATATATCCAACATAGTGAAAGGTGCCATTATAATGAAATAATCAGTATTACCACTTTTCCTGTCAGTTGTCAGAATGTTCTGACTGATCAGTGTGTATATATAGTAAAACCTTCAAAGCCGAGGGATAATGGAAGAATGAGCGCCAGATCGTGACTGGAGGATATAGGCCATGTAGTGTATTTAACCTCTTGAGACCCAGCCATGCAATTTTATTCTATATAAGGGACATGAGTTTCACAGCTTTACTTGAAAAAAAACAACAACAAACAAGTAAAATACTGCCCACTGCAAAGAACATTCCATATTCCATCTGCACATCTTTACAAAGGGTAACTGGTATTAATGTATATTATCATATTGATCATATTTGTCCAGTATATATTGCACACATTGCTTGTTTTGATAGAGTGTTTTAATATGCATATTTGAAATACTGATAATTTCTTCCTTGCTACTTTTTTCTTATACATGCATGGAACCACTATAATGACACAATTTCCTCTGGGATTAATAAAGTATTCTGAATCTGAATAAATAAATGTGTCTGAAAAAACTGTTGTATTATGCTGTTTCTAATCAAGACAATTATTTAACCCATAAAGACCCACCTGTTAACCCACTAATTCCATCAATCCATGTAAATATAATTGGTGTAAAATACAGTTTGTCATCTTTTCATGGTCATCAGATATGACACAGGTAGATGTTCAGAGGCTCCGTAGTGAACGTGGAAACACCATCATCTTCTACAACATTGATTCACCAGTAAAACCCATGGAGTTGGATCAATGACAGTGGATGGACACACTCCTTACATTCAGTTATTGTTATATTTGCAGAAAAAGTCACTTTTTCTTCAGTTTTTTTCTGTTTCTGATTCAATAACCCTCAACTTTGATCTGAGTTTTTAGGAACATCTACATGATAATTGAATTAAATATAGGAAAGTGATTTATACTGAAAAATGCAAAATATGGAGCAAAATATTATAATAAATGGTGATAAATCACTTAAAAAGGGTTAAATAGAGAGAAAAAAAATAATTTGGGAACTGCCACAATAGTAGCACTGGGTCTTTATAGGTTAATGTAAAAAAAAGCCAAAAATGTTACTTTCCTGGGTCTCAAGAGATATAAATGTATTTTATTTCACACATACCATACATGTAGGGTATGTTGCTCTCTGGCGCCCTCGTGCGGTTCAATAAGAGGCGTCGATATTTAAATCTCCTCTGTCTTTAACCTCTCTGTTTTCTCATTGGTTTAAAATGTCACCGTCGCTTTTTTGTCCAATGGCGTCAGTCCTCACGGAACCGTCGCGCCCCTCCCCCTTTTCTCACCGGCCACTCCCCCTCCTCCTCCTCCTCCTCCTCCCCCTTCCATCCCCAACCCCCTGTGATGTACTGCCAACCACTCCATGACGGGGCTAGACGGCATGTCTGTCGGAGCGGTATAATCTAAACGCAAACCGGGATATAATGGAGCCGTCGGGCTGTTGACCAAGATGCGACGGTGCATGAAAAAGGTGATTGAATTTGCAGCTTTGCATGCGTAAACCTCTAATAATATGTATTCGCCTTGTCTGTAGCTGATGGCGCTAACTCTCTTCTCTGTGCAGTCAGTGTTATTTCTGCCACATTGTTATAGATTTTCATTTATTTCCCTCGAAAAATAATCCGACCTGTTTCTGTTGTTGTGCCGTTTGACGACAGCTGGTGTCCACGGCGGGATGAAGTATGATCGGCGGTAAACGACAAGAGAAACACGAAGAGAGAAATCTGAGTCAACATAATCCATCTGGACATCGGGGGGGATAGATGAGGACCGCGATGGCTTCGATGAAAACAGCATTATTCGTTATTCTGCATGGGGGTGAGTGCAGTCTGCATTGGACCCGTAGAGACTGTCTATAGAGTAAATCTCTCATTTACATCAGTTGATCAATGCTTACCAATTAGACCATTCATTTAACTTATATTTCAAGCGATAGTGTCCATTTTTCTGCGTCTCTTATGGAGAGTTATCAGCATTTGTCACATTCCTGTGGTCTGCAGGTTTATTGCCTGCAATCAAAATGCAGAAGTCAACTGTAAAAAAAAAAAGAAAAATCCTACAGACTCTTTTTTTGTAGATGCTGTACCAATCCTTCCAGAGAAACAGGTGTTTTAATGTGAGAGATTCCCTTCACACCAATAATCATCATAACTATCACATATATGATGCTACTATCATCCCAGTATTTTTTTTTTTATTATTATTGTGTACTGTGATCATTTTTAGTTTGTACATTTACAGTTCAATATGCTCAGGTTATAACCTATATACTGTATGTCTTTTTGGTTGTAGCCTAAGCCAAGAAATATCAGTGAAGTACTGATGGAGAACAAAGATAACAAAAAAATCCACCTGCTGAAAAGGGCAGGTTCTATATTTAAGTTCAGGAAGAACATCACAACTCATAAAGGAGAAGTTTAGTACAAAAGAGAGTCAATTCAAGTCAGTATTTTGCCTGAAACAAGAAAAAGGGAACAATAAGGATCAAAGCTGTGAGTTAATGTTTTAACACTGTTCTGTTCATTGGTAAACTTATATGTCACAAATATAGGTCAGTCAGAGTTTATACTAGTATATACTGAATGAAATTTCACTCAGCCTCTCTAATATCCTCCTCGGGAATACATTGTATCACTTTCCTCCATCTGACTGTGGGCTCTTGATAAGAAAATTGCACCTCCACTGTTGCAGACTATGTCATCCACAAAGTATTGAGCACTATCACAGGCTGTGGTGTCCCCCAGCCCTATCAGTCCCAGCCCAATGTTAATTAGGGCCTGATCCGCTTAAGCCTCCCTCTAGTCTCCCATGTCATCATGGGTGTGTTGTTATCAGGCCACGGCTCAGACAGTGAGAAAGCTCCAGTTGTTTTAAGGCCTGACACACACTGAGGTGGAGTGTGCCAAAACGCACCCATCTCGTATTTCTAGTTGTTCAGGTAATTTTCACCTGTAGATGAGGTTAAGGGCGTGCTGCTTTGTGCTGTAGTTCAGTCTGTATGTGTTTGCATTGACCGGGGGTTCTGATTGATCGCATCTCAGCTTTTACACACTTGTAGTTAAAACTAACCCATAATACCAGACTTTATTGCTTTTGATTGACTGGTGAACCCTTAAGTGAACTCATTTCTTCCTGTCTAAACTGCTGCACAGCTAAATCATTCCTGATTAAAGCGATGATATTGATTGTACTTGGGTTTTCTTTTAGCATAAATCATCTCTCACACGTTCATTTGTCAAAATAATGAGAGAAAAATGAAATTGGCTGCTTTCCCCATCCCACTGGATACTCAAAAATTTAGGTTACTCCCTTGCATTTTATTCACTCGTTGGTGTGTGTGTGTGTGAGAGAGAAATGTCAGGAGAATATCTATATTTCAGTGTGATCTGTTTAAGTTTGTGCCGGTGAAACTAAAAACCCTGTTTATAGAAGAAGTTGAGATTTTAAATCAACTCTGTAGCTCCTGTCCTGCGTCTGGTGGCATCTCAGATTACATTCTTGCCTGAAATTCTGAAGATATTTAACTGTTTACTTCCATTATGCGTCCACATCTGAATGGAAGCCGCAGACGTTAATGAAAGGACTAATGTGTCCCCTCTGAAATGTCATCTGTTCCTTTGACTCACCGAGAACGAGCATCTGAGTAATTTTGACAAAGACCCTTAGGCGAGTCAGAACAGAAAAGGAAAGACGCTTCAGTGCCACAGGGTTTCACAAAAAAAATTAAAAATTGCTCAGGTTTTTTGTCTGTAACTATTTCAGAGATTTCAAGAGGAGGTGGTACCAGATAATGAGACTCTGAACCTGAACCTCGCTGCTCTCCCCCACAGGCACTGACAATGAATATTTCTGCTCATACTGTATCTGCCATGTTACCAGTAAATGGACGAGGATAGGACACATTTAATTTTTCCCATTTCCCTGAATAAATTCTTTCGACTATTTCAGGGTGAATCACCATGGTTCGGACTGGAGACAGAGTATCAGGTTCTGCTTCCAGTACAACACACATGGTGACCTTTGGATTCTGCTTCTCTGAGCACTAAGGCTACGTTCAGACATTAGGTCTTAATGCACAATTCGGATTTTTTGGTGAAATCCGATTTTTTGGTGTGCTCGTTCATATTACACATTAAATGCGACTTCTATCAGTTTTGAGTATGAACTGAATGCGACCCTGAAGTGACCCGCATGCGCAAAAGAGGTCCTGACGTAATACGTGACCATGCAGGCACGCGCTGAGATAACGAAAAAGTAAATATGTTTTTCCTGCCGCTCCTGCTGGGACGCAGAATTGTGACGTTTGTTGCATTTCAATGACATAAAGGTCGGATAAATGCGACCTGGCCGTTCAGACTGAAGTCGCGTTGCAAAATATCAGATACGTATCTGATTTAGGACCACATATGAAAGTGGCCTGGGTCGCATTTGAAAAAATCTGATTTGTGCTGTTCAGACTGTCTTTAACAGATCAGATACAGATCACATATGGGCAAAAAAAAATGGATTTGGCCCACATTGCAACACCTTTCTCTAAATTGAACAAAACAGCTGCTCACAATGCAGAGCCTATTTTTAATTACCGCAGAAAGAAGGAACTCTTCAGATGTTCTCACAGAGCAGAACTAAATGCAAAGTACCATATCTGGGTATATTTACCGTTTGGTGGGTAAATCTCAGAAATTTAAATGATGGTACCAAAGAGCTCTTGAATTAAAGAACCAAGCTGATAGTCTGTTCTGCCGTTTGGTTTCATTTACAAGGGCTTTGCTTTGGTTCCTGCTGCTGAAGCACAAACACGAACATGGAATTCACGGCACATTCAGTGCACCTCGTAAACTCTGCAATCACACTGTAGTTCTATGGTCAAGACAAGATATGCCTTCCTAGTCCTTCTGACATACGATTCACGTTATTTTGGCAATTGCCTGACTTTTCAGTTAGAAAAAAGTTGTTTTGAGTAAAATATTGTGACAAACATCGGCTTTAGACAGAAATTAGAATGCACTGTAACCACAACAATTTCATTATGTCCAAAATTTGGGTTTAGAGATAGCCCCGCTAGTCGATTTACTGATTAAAGTTGCAGTGTTTGGTAGTTTTTTAGTGTGACTGGGCAAACAGTCAGTAATTCCCGTTCACCACGTTCTAATTCAAGTCGTCTTAGAGGACATGAGACATCTGCATGTACTCCTTGCTTGTGTTTTCAGGTTGTAGAGAATCTACCAATGATGCACATGTCATGTAGGGATCGAGCTGTTTATTTATATATTTTTTCAATATTATGGGTGATTTATGATTTTATTTGACTGTTTTCTGGCTGCATCAAATCATTATTCAGAAATACTCTTTCTTTACTGAAACTATATCACATATTTGACTGCAGAAACACATTTATTATTAAATGTATGACAATAAGCAAAAACCTCAATTAATCAAATGAATTTGATATATTGCTCAGGCTAAGTAGGAGGGCTAAATATATCCATATCAGCATGAAACTCTATCAGCTTCATCCATATTTATGTTTAGTCGTCTGATTTGGACAGAGATTAGAGAGTTAGAGAAGGAATGGCTGTATTTTCAAGTTGCCCTTTTTTGCTTCTGTGTTTTTTTTTTCCATTTCCAGTTCCATCTTCATGTATTTATTTGTGTATTATTTACTTTACATAAACCAGCTTTACAGCTGTCGTCATTTTTTGCTCCAAACTATTGTTGTTGCATCAGCCATTATTAGTCGACCTCTACTAAGGTGTTTTTTTGTTTTATTTAGTTTTTTTTAGTATATATTGTATTGTACTATAGTGTTGTAGAAAAGCCCAACCAGGGACAGGAGTTGAAAATTAGCACTACCTATAAACTCTATATGCATCACATCAACTGCAAGCCTGTAGCTGTGTTTGACTGCATTGTCCCTGTTAAATAAATAATAAATACTTGAGTTTATGAGCAACTACCTGCAGGATTAGTCTGTACGATCTGCACTGCTATCTCTTATCGCAACTGTAGTACTCCATGTAAAGTTACAAACTCTACTTTTAAGGAATTTCTATTTCTGTTTCCTGTAATTAGTGGAAGTTATTAGTTACTGAGCTGAGAATCTCAGGGACATAACTGTGTTGTTTACTAAATATGTGATAATATGCAGCACTGGCCCAACCCTAGCCCTGGAGTTTTTTTCACTGCTATTTAAAGTATTGATTTCCTGTTAGTCGGTCATCAGCTTGAGGTTATTGATTGATGAGTCCATGAACCAAACACGCTGCAAGGAAGGCTGTGACCCACTGAAATTAACCACTGACATTATTACTGTGTCCGACATTTCCTGTCAGGTCATCATCATCTAACCCTCTTCTCGTCTCTCTCTGTTTTTCTTCCACAGTGCTCCAGTACGCTTCATGTCGTGATGTGACCCTTCCCAATGGACCCCTGTACCGTGTAGCAGGGTTCCCCCTCTCCCTGCCCTGTGTTGTAGCCGGATACGAAGGCCCACGCACACAGGAGTTTGAGTGGTTCTTGTACAGAGATGATGCTGGAGGGAGGCAGATGGGTGTGGTGTCCACCAGGGATAAGGGCTTCCCCTATGCTCCGTTTCAGCCCAGGGTCAGCAGTGGGGAGGTGAGGGTGGAACGGGATTCGGGGGACAAGGTCCGGCTGGTGATCCACAGGCTCCGATCTGAAGACCAGGGGAAATATGAGTGCTACACACCCAGCACAGACACCACCTACCAGGGGAACTACAGCGCCTCAGTGACAGTCAAAGGTACCAAATATCTTCCTTTAACCTGGAACATACTTCACATAAAATGAAAGCAACACTTAGCATCAGTCAAAGTATTATTAATAGGAGAAAACACAGTGAGCACAAAAACTACTAGAAGGGCACTCAGAGTATGTAGACTCTTCTTCTTTTTCCACAGTATGATTAAACTACAAAGAAAACAGTTATCTTATATGTCTTCCTCCTTTTGGTGCCACTGCTAAGTGTATCTGACTTATAATAACAACTATCTTAATTCTAATTCGTCAGTTTGTGACAATGATATTCTGATCAAGATGCAATATTTCAATCTCCCAGTGTAACTATGTCACTGCTGGTGTTTGAAAAAGACCGGAAGCTCATCTGTTTGAATGGAGTCCTGTGGCTCAGTTCCATGAACACACAACCGGTTTCATAACAGTAAGACAACCTCTGTGATGATCTTTAGCATTTATCTATAGATTAGCAAATTATGACCTGATAACTTTGGCAAAGTGATACAATATAAAGACATAAACATTAGGAGAGTGTTTGGTTAATTCAAGCAAATGATATGACTGGTTCGCAGAAACTTAAGCTAATTAGCCACAGTTTATTGTTATGTTTTCATCGAAAGTGAAACAGGCAAGATTGGAGTCTTTTGTATCAGTTTAAATATCTTCGGTTTGTTGATTTGTTGATATAAATGGCACCACTATATATTATAAGCTGGCTAGCGGATATCCATTGTTCAATAATGTGAGAAGCAATCCCTCTTTAATCCGGATGTGATCCTTTGGTACAGTTTTTGTGTAAACCGGCTGACAGATCGACTGACTCACAGACACAAACTCTGAATTGCATGAATTATTGAAAATGAATACTAGATGAAACAATTGATAAACTCAATAGTGTCTAGTTAAATAGAAAACCAACACACACACCGTAACAGCATTAGATAACTGGTCTCAAAACGTTGCAGATTCTCCTGTAGTTGAAACTATACAATAGAAGTAGTTTCATTGTGACATCAGCCTGAAACCAGGAAACTGTCCTGTTTGTGAAGCATAGACTGAGAAATGTGGAGGATTTTATCAGCAACTGCATTACATCAACCACTAGATGAATCACACTATGTTTAACTTGGTGCAAGGCAGCATTCCTCCTTTTATTTATACTCACCATCTGGAGTCTGTACTTTGTTTCCTCGTTTCTGTTTCTCTTACTCTGAATTTTATGCGTTTTCACTATAATCTACTTGCTCAAACTGTCAAAAATATTTTGGTAACTGTACTCCATTCATATGGCCACCAGTTCTGTTGTGTGTTACTAAGTTTATGTTTAGAGGATTATGGTTATGCTTTTGTCATAACATCTCACTAATCCTCCTTTGTAAGGCAAAGTTCTTGGGTGGTAGATGGCTTCCAGTCATTTTGAGTAGTGTTCTCAATATAGAAAGGTCGAAACAACTGGCAATAGGAATTCAGTTTGGCATCTTTTTTTCTCCCATCTGGCTCCAGCAGCAGCTTAATGTAATATAACTGTCTGTGTTTGTCCCTTTGTATGCCCACAGTGATCCCTGACACACTGCAGATCAGCTACTCGCGTGCTCTCACTGGCCAGCCCATGCCGGAGGGGGCGGAACTAACACTGACTTGTTCAGCCAGCATCCAATCGGAGCAGCTCACCCATCTGTCCATCATGTTTGGAAAGCGTGGCGGAGCTGAGAGTCTAGGAGGCGGGGCGGGCGGGGAGGTCAGCAATGTGAGGGAGATTATCTCCATCGACAAGCTTCTAGGGGTTGTCCCCGGACGTTTGTACAAGACGCGGTACGACGATGGAGAGATCACGCTGGAGAAAAGGAACGGAGAGGCTGGACAGGATTTGTATGTGATGAAGATGAGAGCGGTGCAGCCAGATGACAGTGGCTCTTATTTCTGTGAAGCGTCACAGTGGATTCTGGACCCTGATCGATCCTGGCAGAAAATTGCACAGAGGACGCTGGATATTGGCAACTTGACCATTCAGCAACTAGGTCAGTGTAATTAAGAACCAGTGCCAATGATGATGGTGTGATGCAAGGGCCAAGTTCCCAACAAGCACATTGCATAACAGATGACTGTTTTATACACAGATCATTTTTCAAACTGCACATTAAATACAGTGACTTGACAAACTGAAGATAATTCATGGCCCACACTAGGGAAAGCAGCCATCATAAACTAAGTACAATAAAAGATAAGACTAAACACTGAGACATCTGACTTTCTGTTTGTACTTGTCTGTTCAAGCCTCCTGACTCTTTCCATCGTTGCTATGGGAGTGGCATCAGTCAGCCTGGACTTGTACTGCTGCTGGGTTGACTGGACTTTTGCCAGATTTTGGACTGGGCTGGTTGCAGTTAAATGAATGTGTAGTTTCCAGGCTGACTGACTGGTTTAATGAATGTATGAATAGGCTGCTGTTTACAGATGTTGTAGACAGGTTGCTGCTTTGGTTGTTGGTTGCTTGGCAACAGCAAATGAGGAGTCTTTTGTTTTGGCTGTCTCCTGTTTGGTTCCCATTTACTTTATGTCGTGTGATATGGACAAATCCAGATTAGAATACACAACTAGAGCAGGGCAATACAGGCAGAAAATAAAGCCTTTAAGGATTAAGTCTTTGTTTATTAGCTTTCTCAGTGTTATTGACAATTAACAATTTTAATCGTTTTCTGTTTACATAAAATGAACTGAACATAGCATAAGCTGAACATAATGACAATAAAGCTTATTCTAATATATTCTATTCTAAGATAATTGAAGACACTTTGTGTCTGTAAGGAAATAATCTTATATTTAGCGATTTCTACTACTCAGTGAACTAAATACATTCGATGCGTTTCCCAGCCTTAGTAGTTGGTTCTGGCCAGTGGTCCTTCCCCTGTTCAGAATGACCCCATTCTATGTCCCATTCACTTTCCTCCATGTTTATTTGCGTTGCCTTCATGCCTTCATTTCCTGTCCGCATCTGTGACTTTGTTGTTCAAATGCTGAAAAAATATTGCTATAGAAAGGGTGATTTGCAACATAATTACAGTACATCACCCACAGAGTAATAATATAAAACAATAGACCATTTTTCATCTTTACACAGTGTATATGATCATGTTGCACAGCCCTGTTACCTGTCTGGATGGATGGCTGATACTGTGACTGGATGTCTGCTCTTATAGCGTGAGACTGTTGCTTATCCAGCTGGATTTGATTGGTTGATATCTGGCTCAGCAGCTGGATAACTGCCTGTTGTTTTGCTTCTTGGCTCAGGTTAAACTGTAAAAGAGCTCATGTAGATCTAAAGGATTAAGTGATCTTTTCTCCCACTTTGGTTTTTCTGTAGCCTGTAAAGATGATGTCTATCTTTGGGCCAGACTGACTTGTTCCACAGTGTGTCCAGCAGTCCTTCCTCATATTATTGTAACTCTACGAAAGAGGAAGTTAAGCCAATATATTTGTTTGTTAGAAATGTACATAAGCATTCTGTGACAGCAAATGCAAATGTGACATTTAAAGAATTGTTTTATTACATACTATAATGAAGTTGTAAGCAGATGTTAATATTACTTAGTGATCTATTTATCAGTTAAACAACCATGTTTTTCCTCCTATGAACACAGACGTGGATGTTAATGTGTTATCACATAATAAATGATGAAAAAGATAGGATTCAAAAGAGAACTGATAAAAATGATGAACCTGATTGAAACCTATGTTGTAATTTATGCTAAACATTTTAGTTGGTAGATAGGATATATGATGAATGAGATGTGTTAATACAATGGAGTGTAAGCAAAAAACCCTCTGTGTATTGGAACATGACGTTCTTGAGGTAATATTTTTAGTTTGTTAGTAAAACTGTCTGCAGTAGAGGCATCAAACCTCATCAAAGCCTCCATTGTTTCTCCACTGACAAGCACTACTTAGTGCTGTATTTCCTGACCCCGGTCGTCTGTGTAATACAATGGTCTGACATATCTTCTTTTGTCTTTAGATAATGTGTCTATTATTGAGGAGATCTGTGTTGTTTACTGAAGTGTTGTGGTTGAATGAGACATTGCTCAGATTGTAAAATAATGTAAAACACTTTCTGAAGGCACCAAAGTTGCACATATGGAAAATAGTGCACAAATGTATGAAATTACACCTGTTACAGAGTAAAAAAAAAATTGATTGATTTTCTTGTAGATTTTGGTGTAATTATGTTATTTTATAGTAATAAGCAAAAAGTAGATTTTGAAATTGTAACATAACTAACAACAGGTAGAAATGTACCAGACAAATGGTTGTGTAGCAGGTAAATAAGCTAAATATCTGATGAAAAAGCAAGAAAACACTAAGTCATATCAAACATTACTTGTTAGTGCTATTCTTACTGTTCTTGGTTGAGACTCTACAACAGGGAGGTTTACGGTTCTTTTATTGACTTGTTCTTCTGTGTTCTTTCTCCAGCGGAGTCTCTGAGTGTTACTTCGTCGCCCAAAGGGGAGGTGACCCTGCAGGTCGGTTCCCCTCTCATCCTGACCTGTGAGGTCCTGGGGCTGCCGTCTGAGGTCAGCTCAGGTCTGCTGGTCCAGTGGATGAAAAGGGGCTCCGTCAGCAGTGATTCTGTCAGGACTGGTGGAGTCGAGGTATTGGTATTGGAATTCTGCTGACTTTTAGGGATGATATTTTGATTAGAATCCCTCTGTGTCATGTAGAACAACATAAAGGAACATAATGGAACTGAGACGAGGCATCCAGGGATCCATCATAGTGATGAACTGTGGAGTTTGCCTGAGCTCCACAAAGCACATTTAGTGAGCTACTAAATCTCTGACAGACACATTTAGTGATGAGCTGCTGAACACAGAGGAGTATTTAGCTAAAATAGAGCCAGATTTTTCCCTCGGGGGAAGCTGATTTACATTCAATACAACATTAAACAAAAATACATCTCCAAAATGTGATAATGCTGATCTTATTTAGAAAACAACCAACTGTTTATGAAAATAATGATGTTTTATTAGCTTAAAAGATCATCACAGTGTTGTCTTTATAGCCTGTTTATACCATCTTCAAGTGGCCAGAAATGTTCTTAAAGTCAGGATCAGCTTTTAAAATTGTACAGTAAATTAATATTTCTACTCTCTGACTTAGTCTTGCTCTTTTTTTTTTATAAATGTCTATGGTCTTATTTGAACTGGACTTGTATAACCTCTGGGGAACCTCAGATGATATGGAAATTAACGCCCAAGTCTATGCTTCATGTGGGATATTTGGATGGAATATACAAAGTCTGTTTTTTTACTCAGATTGACCAATTAGTACCCTGTTCTGATGTAAAGGCACACCACCACCTACAGATAACTGTTAAAAGACAAAAAAAATGTTCCTTACCGTACACAATAAAACTTTTTTGTAGTTGCTTTTCTGAAGAATTTAAGTTTGCTCTTGTGGTGAATAGCCTGAATCTCCCACTAAAAAGCTTTAAAAACTTTAATTAATATCACTAGCCAGCGTCTGTAGTCCTCGACCAGGATGTAGTCTGAATAAATGTGTGGAGGAAATGAAAAAAAACATGTAAATCTCATCAAATCATAAACTCATATAATTACCGTATTTATGTCAGTCAAGTCACTAAATACTTTTGTAGCCAACAGACAACTGTGGAGGCAATTTTCTTATGTTGGAATGGAGATGGACTCTCAGTTAGGATGAAGCAGTCAGGAATTTATTACGTGCATGGAGAACAAACAGTAAGACAGTGCTTCGCCCAGTCTAAACAGTGAGTTCTGACCCCACTAGGGTGTCAGTCACTTTTATAGCAGTTTGAGTTAAGCTTACATGTGATTGGTTGATATGACATATGATGCTGTTGCTCAGACATCTGCTAAGTGAGACAACCTCAGACAGGATGGGTGACCCCTAAGTTACCTTGTGACCGTTGATATCTTAGAATCGAGAGTTCATGCCCTACGGAGTAGCTTACAATATGCAGAAACCAGGAACCTGACTGAGACCAAAAGTTCATGTCTAAGTCTGCGGTAACAAAGAGAAGCGACTCTTGGGGAACTGTTATAAAGGTCGCAGGTACTTGATGCATCTATAAAATAGCAGTTTGGAGAAAGACAGACAATTCCAAGAACATAAGATTTACAGTCAGTATTAACACAACCCTCACCTTTAAAGAGTTCATTTCAGAAAAAACAGTCTATTCTTACTAAAATGAGATTAAATTCTGTTTCTTCTGGTTCTTGTGCACTTATATTGATATGACAAACCCTGTATACTGACATGCATATTTCATGAAGGTGGAGGTGGCCCGGATGAACCCAGACGGCGTTGTGAGCTGGGGAGACGACCTCAGCCGATCTAGTGGTGGCTCCATGGAGAAAGTGGCGGTGGGGAAGTACTCTCTGAAGCTGTTCTCAGCCCGCCCCGCTGACTCAGGAGTGTATCGATGTGTGGTCAGTGTGTATGCCGGAAGGAGGAACCCTGGTCCGTCCACTCCGGCCACATTCACCCAGAGATCTGAGGGAGTCACTGTCAACCTGAAGACCAAAGGTGAGAGACGCCCCTCCTGATGTCAGTGGGTCAGAGGTTTATATGTGTTATCTGCCTGACTCCCTGTACAAGGACGTCAGATGGAGTTATTATGTCAACGGACATGTTGTAGTCTGACTTGGATGTGTATAATTAGCATTTCTACATGAAATATTAACCAAAGACAAAGCATTTTTATCAGATTTCTGAGGAGCATACTTTGGCATGTTAACTGTGAATTAATGTTAGTGAGGGTTATTCTTTATACTGCTTCTTAAGGCCCAATTCAACCATACCTGTAGTGACCTTTATGAACAGACATATAGGGCGTAAGGGTTGAAGACGTCACCTTAGAAATGAGACACCACTTGTTACAATGTTATAACATGAGTGTAACATGATTGCACTACAATACTTACATTTTATATTAAAGCATATGGGGCCAAACCTGACTAGATTTTACACATAGTTCTGTCCAGAGCTATATCTGCTCTGTAATGATATCAGATCAGCAGGGAAGTGCAGAACATGTGCTGCTGTATACACTTCTGTTTTCAGTCACATTCCTCTTTTTAGTCCTACTAATATACATAAGTAATCACCTTTGACCAGGTGCAGATACTTTAAACATTCTAATGCAATAGAAAGTATAAAATGTTTTTATGATTATTTGCAAAGATATTTAAACATGTAGGTTGAATTCCCTGCGCCCTTCATTTGAAACCTCAATATTTTCAGATCCATTTTGAGGCCAAGATATTCACAACCCCTCGAACTGCAAAAGAAATGGGACACCCTACACTACATGGGAGCATGCAGAATGTCGGGTTAGGGCCAAGGAGGGAATTGGGCCTAAGTTTTCCATTCAGGGAGCACTTTTATGCTTTGGTCTGCAAAATTATTTAAAAATGATGGATTCAGGAAGTATCTTTGGTGGCTTAGATGTCTGGGCTGTGTGCCATCTGACTGTGTGGTGCTGGGTTTGTTTTTGCTGCAGGACACAGTGTACCAGCTGTACTTAACCAACTTCAGCTTTCTAATAATTTAATGAAACATAATTTATTTTCTGAACAATAGCTCTAAAGAAAACACAAGGATAAATAAGAGTTTAGTGTGGTGTTCTAGTTGTTCTTTGGCTCGAGGTTAAACCATGGATATGCCAGACTGAGCATGTGTGTTGGTTCCCTATGTATTTATCATTCTTTTTTATTTATTGTTGTTCGGGGTGGTTTGCTGAGCAGGTATGCTCTTCAACAGCAGTGTCCTAGAGTAATGATAGTAGCAGAATAATTAAAGCAACATTTACTAGTGCAAATTAAACTGCTCTGTACTTTGTTGTCATGTTGTTAACTTTACTCAGATGATCATACTCTGATAAAGTTGAGACAACTACAAAAATATTTAATGGATGGAGTATTTCAACTTCCATGGATGCTTAAATGTCTAAAATCCAATAATCAAAATTTTAGACTTTAATATGTCTTAAATGTAATTTTGACTGGCTTATGCCACTTTTCCATTACACTGTTTGAGGACTACTCACCTCTACTCGACTCAACTAAACTCAACTCTGTGTCAGTCGTTTTCCATTGCAAATGAGTACCACCTCAACGGGGGTGGGGTCATCATAGTAAGGTGTCCAGAACTCCCATCATGTCATCTGTATGCGACACAAACAAATCAGTGGAGGACATGGAGTCACTCTCACGACTCATCCAGTGACGTCACTCCCTGACCAATCAGTGTCCTGCAGTCTGTTGATGTCATGTTTTTTGGCTTGACTCGTCTGGAACCCTGGTTGCGTAGGTACAAACAAAGTATCTGGTGCCAGGTACTGTCACCTAATGGAAAACTCTAAAAGAGAGTGTACTGGATTAGGTGCTCTGTAAATGGCTTCAACCAAACTCACATCCAGTGGTGGAGAATGCCAGGTCCATAAAGTAAAAGTCCTGCCATGTATTTGTTCCAACCATTTACTGAACCAGCCCATTTTGATGAGCACAACTCTTCATCCAGGTAGATGGGATAATTAGTGGAATAATCTGTGTTAACAGGTAGAACCAATACATGGCAGGACTTTTACTTTATGGGGCTGGGATTCTCCACCACTGCTCACATCAGTGGTCAATGGATGATCCCACTGTGATTGGACAAGAAATAGGTTTTCAATTACGTCCATAATGGTTTTAAAACTCACCAGTTTAACTGCGATTACTGAGGTCTGTTGGAAACTCACTGAATAAATAACCTATAGTGTAAATGTCCCTTTTCTCCACAGACGTCGTGGTGTCCGCTGTGGCTCAGCTCCCTCGAGGTCCCCTGTTGAAACGAGGCAACACCATAACCCTCATCTGTAACGCCACCGTCACAACCACAGGCCCCGCCCAGGCACAGGTCCACTGGCTGCGTTGGCCAATCCCTGAACCAGTTCTCAACAAAGACCAAAAGTCAGAATCTGACGTTTCTCCACCGAAAACCCCGGTAGAAGAGAAACCCAAACTGCTCGCTGCTCTCATGTATGATGGGGTTGTGAAGATCTACGGCAACGGCAGCGAGGTCAGCGTCGACCGGATGTCGACTGTGAGCTACAGACTGAGGGTCCACATGGCCAGTCCCGAGGATCAGGGCATGTACGCATGTCACGCAGAGGCATGGGGTCAGGACCCACATGGAGGCTGGTACAACACCGGAGCCAGAGCAGAGTCAAATACTGTGACTGTTTACCTGTACGCCCGCGGTGAGTGCATCTGTTTTTGTCGTTTAGTTAGAATTTGACTTTTACTAAACTTTATATTTTAGTTCACAAAACCAGTACACACGCAGATATTCACATACCTAAAGGCTTCCAGTACAAACACAGTGCAATGATAGGTTAGTGATTGGTGGTCATACTATCACACACACCTGATCATTCTAAAATTAAACTCTACAATCAAACAGAGCTCATTAAGAGGCACTTATTTACTCTTGACCATGAGAGGGTCAGTAAATCTTAAAGCACGTCTTTCAACAGCAGAAATGTCAGTTACAGAGCAGGAAACTTATTTATATTTCAAAAAAATATATAAAATATATTTACAGACACACATTGTCTAACTGTTCAAAGCCAGTGACTGAAGAAAGTCATTCCAACAATCATTTTTTAGATTTCTTTTTCATCTAGCTGCAGTACTCTATTCTTGTTGGTTAAAGCTTCTTATGTAAAAAAAAATATATTTTGAAGTCAGTGTGGACTCAAACAGAAGTCTTCATAAGCTCCTCGGGGCAACGCAATTGGCAGAGATTCTTTTAATCTGGTCACATCTGGAGGTAGCGCTGGTTAAATTGTTTTCATTGCATCTTGGCTGCACTTGTCTTTTCATGTATTTAAATTCAATCACCCCACCAACCATCCCCCCCAAAAAACCCAAAAATGTAAGATTTCGTATTAATTCAATCATTATAGAAAGCAAAGTGTCTACATGTGATTATCTGAAAAGTAAACTTATGTTGGCAGTGGCATGAGTTGCTAATCTTTCTGCCCTACATATTTTAACATGCAACACAAAACCTAGACTGGGACTAAATGGATGTGGCCTCCTGTCCTGATAACTGAACCACAAAACCAGTCTGTGCTCTTAGTCTATCCTGCAGCACAGTCCATTAGCTCTCCAGTCATCAATATGTTTATACTGACAGAATTTTAAAAGCACTTTATCTGTATTAATTCTAACCAAACAGAATAATGTACATAATAGAACTTTTTGCCTATGATTTTTTTAATTCACTCTCTGGAATTAGATTAAAATTGAAAACGGTAATAGGCTTAGTTAAAATGCAATGACATCCAGTATTTCTTATAATATAAATGAAACCAATTAATTAGTTGTTGTAATTGGAATTGTTATTCCTCTTCCCGCAGCGGGTGATCTCCTCCTCATTCCCCTGGTTATCGGAGTCTCCTCCGCGTTGTTTGTGGGCATCGTCATCATCGCGACAGTGACCTGCTGCTTCATGAGGCGTCTGGCGAAACAGCGAGCTCGAAAATAGCCGTCTGTTGTCGGTGCCTGAAATCTGAATGTTCATGAGGTTGCACAAAGAAGTGATGCTTGAAACCGAATGAGTGAAAATGGCCAAGAAGTAACCAATAGCTAATTTTCTGTGTTTTGACCTTCCTGTTTAACAATCAATGCCAAAAAAATCTGTTTTATATTGTATTTTTATATCCAAACCTCTGAAAACCACATATTATAGGAAGTGCTGCATTATGCACCAACAGGCATAACACTCTTTGCTGCTGCCGCCACCTCATTTTCTCAAATGACAACTCTTTGACAGTTCTTAAGAGTATTTTCTTCATGGTAGCCCACATTATCTACTAACTCAATGTACGATCCAACTTCAGGTTTTATTCCAGGTTTTCTTTTTTGTTTTAACTTGAAGAGGGTCAAATTGCAGAACAGGATACTGCTATAATGTGAGTCTTAAGTAATGACAGTGCTGCAGGTGTATTGAGTCTCTTAAATGTGAGAAATCTCACACAAACAATAAAAATGCTACAGTATTATTTGATTGGAAAAGCTAAGCTAACTCTCCTCTCAGGATGCTCATGCTTTGAATGAATAATGGTACATTACGCAACCAAAATGTTTTGCAAGTTGCTAGGTACAGTACGTGGATAGCTTTGCAGTTACTAATATTAACTTGAGTGTTACACAAAGGACGTTTTGTCTTTCACAAATTGTTGGTACTGTCCCAGCTTTTCCTGTCTCATACTGCATGTTTTCTTCTATCACAAAAACAGTGTTTAAATGTATGTGCATGGTTAAACCGCTAGCACTGCCATTGACGGTCACATGAATGCTGATGGGAGCACTTCAACCCCCTGAGAGAATAAGAGCCGGGACCTTCCACTGCCTGCAGTCCAGCATCAGTCTCCATGTAAACAAAGTCTGTCTGTGACTTAATAAGGACGGCGCTGGCTGGAGACTTTCTGATGCCAAGACCAATTGAGTACCATTTTCTAAACACAAGCATTCTTTGCCTGTGTGTTCCACGCTGTAGCGAGTTTTCTATATGTAGTTATGTAGATTTGACAGAGAAATGGAAGTGATATCCATTATGCACTGAGCGAAAATATGTAAATAGTTTATGAAGTTTAGCTGTTTTATTTTTCTTATTGTAAGATTTTGCTGTAGCGCCATGTTTGTCTTTGGCAAGCCACCTGTGTTTAATATTCTGCAGCAGTCTGTCGTGAAGCATTTGGACAAAAGTGGGGCCGGGACCAAAGCCCCTTTGGTACCTTCTTTTACTTGATTTTCTCTCAGCTGAACAGTTACTTTGTTGTACTTAAGCAAGTATGTTTTTCATGTGTGTGTTTGATTAACAGTTCCTTTGCTCTTGTCAAGTGACTGAGACAGAAAAACAGTACTGTGAAAAATAATTCTCCCTTTGTTACATAGAGCAACATAAGATCTGTTGTGTTGTTTCACTGGTTTAGGATACTTCTCCCTGAGGTAAAACTGAAGCAGTACACTCGTGGTCAAAAGTTTTGGGAATGACACAAGTTTTGTTTTTGCAAAATTTGCTGCCAATGTTGCCCCCCCCCCCATTGTTTCTG
>JAPQRQ010000022.1:13318122-13350818 GCA_037367365.1 Apogon talboti | reverse complement strand
AAAATTTGCTGCCAATGTTGCCCCCCCCCCCATTGTTTCTGGGGTACACTGGAGAACAATTAGGAGCATTATATAGGTTTCAGATAAATTTAATGACAAATAAGTTACATTTAAGCAAACAATCCATTTGTGTCATTCTCAAAACTTTTGGCCACGAGTGTACAGTCATGACCCATAGGAGTCACCATTATTAGTTCTCACATGTTTAAAGCCATGCATTTCTCCCACCAAGATGTATGAGTGCAGCCTCTGCTGCTGCTAGCCCAGGGAAGTCTGTTGGACACATTGACTGTGTCTGCTGCACACTCAACTGAAATCCATCCTCCTCTTCCTGTGTAAAGATCAGCCAGGCAAGTGTGCTGGCACCGTGCGATCATTTAGAAACATGTGAAGTAAAGAAGTAATGGTTGTCATCCACTCATTGTCATTTGTTTGCACTAAGCCATGCTGCGTTTCTGTCAGTATCTACTCTTTAGTGTCTGTTTCTCGGTTGCTTTAGACCCTAAATCTGCCTGTCCTGCCTAACCTGTGCACTCTAAACCCCGATTATTATAAATGTTCATGAACATTAGGGAATAGAATCACAGCTCTGCTTGCTTCCTGAGCCACTTTGTTCCAGATCAACAACTCAAAGCTGATTTGCTCCCCCACGTACCCACCCACAACATCCACAACATGATTACACACGCCACATGTGCACGTGCACACACAGTGCAGCAGTAGCAGCAGCGGTTCAACACTGGCTGATATTTCAGATGGAAGTCATGAGTATCTGTGTGTTCATCTCTAATCCCCGGTCATGGCTGCAGTGTGTTCTGCTGCCCTTCCCCCCATCTCTCACTGTGTGTGTGTGTGTGTCCGTGTGGCTTGATTCATTTCAATCTCTGTTCCCTGGGAATTACAGCCAGCTGTAAAAATTGAAGTACACAATGTACACAGTATGAAAACTGCTGTCAAAGTTTTTTTGTAGATGTATCAGACCCTTTTTGAAGGTGTTTTGTTTTGATCTCTCACTCCTCATGCTTTACTGTTCCTGAATGCATTTTTCTGCTGCGATTGATATACATAAAGGAAAGTTACTGCTCACATTGTTTCTTATGGTGCTTTGGTAAACCTGCCAATTGATAAACCAATAAACCACTCTGGATTTATAATGTCATTGTGTGTATGTTTTTTTATATTTCTTTATTTTCTGCTCTTGTGACAAGTTTCAGAAGAAAACCTAGAAATGTTCATATCAGAGGCCACTGGAGACAACTGAGGTATTGCAGTACATTCTGCGGGAAAGGGAAATAATCCATTCCATCTAAAAAAAACGTGTTTGTGTGCAAGTTGAGCATATTTTCCATCTATAGTATGAAAACCAAACCATTTCTTGTGGTTACAGTAGTTTCCAAGTTCAGACCGGCCAAGCAGAGGACTGTGTTTCAGTCCTAGTTAGCTCTCATACTTTGTAACTCAGATTTAGAGATAAACATGTGACAACACTGGAACATTTTTAATAGAATCGAGAAATGGTTGAAAGAATGGTGAATGACTGAAGAAAATGCTGACAACCAACTGTAGCATACAGTCTTGCCAGTCTCACATACTGTATATCCTCATACAATCACTTCCAATTATGTGCTATAACCCTGCAAAATGTGAATTATGTGCAATAAGTCGTGCAATAATCTTCTGTTAGGCAATAACAATGCAATATGCATATACAATAAAAATGCACTATTTTTATATAGACTTGAGTTCATAGATATACATACTGTTAATATTGTTAGTAGATGTGCACACTGATAATATTGTTAATAGATATACTGTACATACCATTAATATTTTATGTTTTTAATTTTTTATTCTACTTAGCTTTATTCTTATCTTACGTTTGTAAAATTTTATATTTTCTTATCTTATTTTAGTTTTTGTAATTTTATATTTGCTCTACTCTTATTTTCTGAAGTATTGGGTGTTTTATTCTTATTCCTAATTTCATTGTGCAAACAATGACAATCTATGCTATTCCATTCTATTAACTTTTGTTATTATTCTTTCATAATTTTATTGACTTTTTTTATTGCCAAATGGTTCAAAATACTCAAAGAGATAAATTACATCATACAAATACAACTGTTTTAAGAATGCACTGCCCATTCTCACTGTTTTGGTTTTTCAACCTTCAACATTACTGGTCTTGTTTATATTAATCATGTTTCTTGTACAAAACCACTCAAACATACAGTTTCACTGACATTGCCTTTAGAATAGCCTGTCCTGCTGTGCCACCCTGAGTTGTTTCACTATTAGAGTATATCAGTTTATAGAGCATTACATCACTAATGCAAATACAGTACAATGTTAATCCTCTTCTTCCGGTATGACTTCACAGGGACGTGGCAGGCAGACAAACACAGGCTTTGTGGCAGACTGATAAGGCTTTAACACACCTGCTCTCACCACCAACCAGCTGAATGTCATCCAAGGCAGGATTAAACACAGGGGACACTGCAGCCCAGGTGTCCTCACTGCACAAACCTGGACTGTTGTCAAACATTTACAACAGGTAACAATATGCAACACCTTTGGATTCACATTTAAGATAAATGTCAATATGAAGAAACAAATGCAGTTGTTCAATTCAAGTACAATGTGTGCATGGCTCTTAGGTTATCAGCATGACATTGATCTTGGTTAATTATTTCACAGATTACAGAGGAGTTCCTCACTTTCTCAAAGTCTCTCAAAACTCCAGACATCTTTAGAATAGAATAGAATAGAATAGAATATTTTTTATTGTAATTTCCCCAGTTGTGCAACAAAATTGCACAATTACAAAATGTATTCATTAATGTGGTGTTTCATTAACTAACTAACTGTACAACCTTGTTCTTACGGTATTATTTCTATCAGTAGAATTACAATAATTTGGTTTTGACAGAGTCTGAAATATTGAACATTAATTAATACTATTGAGGTAAACATGAAATGCAAAAATGAAACATGAAATAATGTAGCATTGATGCAGAGTAAAACAATGTTAAGATAAAAATTACAGTCACAGCTTTCTCACTCAACATACACTTAAAAACAATATCTATTTACACATCTTTCAAGTTATCTGGCCTTCTGTGTTTAGTCCATGAAGACACTATAGTTTAACATTCACTTCTTCCTCCGTCCCAAATGTAATAACAGTGGCGTCTCAGCAGCTTTATTTCTAGTAGGTGCAGTTCCAGGATCGAGGTGTCACCAGCTCCCAGAAACCGCCCTGTTGGAGAAAGGTTGTATTAATGTTCATATATCTCCTCCCCTTACTCCTCCTTTTAGATACATTATGTGTAATCCTTTTATATAGTTCCTCTATGATTTAACCCATTTATTATCACTATAGTAATAATCTCATTTTATTCACATCATTTCTATTTTTAGACAGCTGTTATCTGTGTTAAGCCATTGTGTGTGAATGATGCCATGGGCTTTGAGGGATGCCTTAGATGAGGATACACAGAGACACAGTAGTTCACAGAGGAGGAAGGATGTTAAGTACATCTGTGCCCATCTGTCCTACAAATCCTCCACATCTGTGACTTGATCAAATGCTTGGGGTTGGAACAGGGCTTTTTTAGAGTTAAATGCATGTCCAATTTTTACAAATATCCATCATTCAATA
Source organism: Apogon talboti (assembly GCA_037367365.1). NCBI lineage: Eukaryota > Metazoa > Chordata > Actinopteri > Kurtiformes > Apogonidae > Apogon > Apogon talboti. Next base: position 13,347,157 of record JAPQRQ010000022.1, on the reverse strand, counting down.
AAAGTGTCTCTGCTACACAGACTAATGTTTTATTTGTTATATGTATTTATGTAATAACATTTGATGATTAACATATATTAACCAGTTTTCCAAAAGCCAATACGAGGTCATGTTGTTACCAAAAAAATTAAGGGTCATTCGGTTATTTGTCATTTTAATCTATGTTTTTTCTGTTAAAGTGTGTTCAAAGTACTTTCTGATGATGTGACTGCCCTACAAACACACTGTCACATGCTCTGTCACCTACGTCTGTCTGAGCATGAGTAGCCTTGTTTGTGTAAAGTATTGGTTTCTAGTTTTCATTCCCACACAACTTTAATAATAGTGTAATAGACCCTCGACAGAGTGGTTCCAGTTCTTTGGTTTTCTGATAAAAAAAAAACTGTGTTAAAGATCATTTTTCTGTCACATTTTATTGATTTTATATTTTCAGACAAATCCCTACCCCTAGAGGATGGGGGCCAAGGGCACTGATGTTAAACAAAACCTGACAGAAATAGGGACTATGACCTACTTTTGGTCAGTATAAACTGACATTTGCGCAATTGCACAATTCCCTTGCTGGACCTGTGAAAACCTATCAAGGAGATTAAAATTTTATTAAACTTCAGCATTGTGGTCAGGTTCTGGATTTAGGAAATTAAGTAAAACATCACATGGTTTCTATTGACCACCTGTTGAGTATATGACTGTGAAGTACTATACGTACCTCTGTTCGAGGACAGTATATCTGTGCATACCACTCCTGGCAGTATAGACACACCTGGACCCCCTGACCCAGGAAGAGACACGCCCACATGATGACGTTGAACACAGGGCTCTGACGCTTATCGTTCATGGTAAAGTTGAACATCACTGTAAAAACACAGAGAGGGTGGTCTGGTTTTAGTGGAGTAACTGGCTGTATTTCAGTGGTAAAGCTGTGAAATGTGTGGGTTTTAGTGATGGGTAAACATGAAAAAACAAGTTTCTGTTTTTCCTGATGACTTCTGTTTGTGTTCCAGGAAAACATCCATTGGGTAAGAATGTTCTTTTACAAACTGCAAAAGCTTTTAAAGCAAATAATTACAGCCTGAAAGCGCAGTTCAGATTGTGAAAGGGTCAAAATTGGTTTAATAAAACTATAACCCAGAGTTTTACACCATAAACACACTTTTTAGCACTATTTTCATGCAAAAGTATTCTAGATTTGTCCCTGAATGCTGATTATTCCTCACCTCCAAAGATGGCAAAGAGGATGAACATGACAGGATAGAAGAAGCCGAAGCCCATGGCCAAGGCGTACTCATGAACAAAAGCAGAGACGATGAACACTGAGAGCATAGCAGCTGTTTTGAATTTCCTATTCGACAGCTGCAGGGATCACAAACAGAGAGAGGATCGGCACAAAGTTCAGGGGTCAGAACAGTTCACTGGGGAATTTGTGGCAGTAGTATTACTACGCAAGGTTTAAGTACTGTGTGTGCTGCTTTGGAAATGAAGACATGTTTGTTAATTTCAGTAGTGATATCTGCACCCTGCTCACCCAGAGGAAGTCTCTGTATCCATAGTAAAATAACCAGTCGTGAACCACTACATTCCAGGTACGGTAGTAGTTAGCAAATGAATTGGAGTTCCACCAGTCCTGTAGAGTCAACAAAAAGATAATTAAATCAATGTGCATGGATCAAGAAAAATAAATAAAGAGCAGCTCAATTTAAATCTCACATTCGCGTGATATTTATATATATATTATTAAAGATACTCCTCTACCTCAACATTTTTACACCTACAGCAAGTGATATATTCATACAGTAATCATTTTCATAGTTATTCCACAATTTCAAACACACTATTTGTTATTTTCTCACTATTTGTGGAAAAAAAGGCCGCCTTCTTTTTTTCATACACTTTTTACTTTTATTCTATATCTCTATACATCTATTATTCTGTATTACTTCAGAGCTTAGGATAAACTAGCATCAGATTCTTTGTTTGTGTGCAAAAACCTGGCCAATAAAGCAGATTCAGATTCTAATGTGATGCTTTTCTACTTAAACCTCCTCACTCTTATACATTTTTTGTGAGAGTCACATTTTTGAGTTGTAAAAATCCCTGAAACCACTTCTAACAAGCTAAAAACTCTAAAGAAAAATCTGCTGCTATGATCTAAGACGTTCTTTTATAGGTTTTTATGCTGCTGGGCCTGTGCAATGTCTTACACTGACACTTCTTTCAACTGATGTCTGTATATATTATTTATTCTGGGTGTTTGTTATGGATTTTTATTGGATTAATTATACATTTTTAACATTTGTAGTTTCTTTTCTTGGAATTGCATTTTTACTGGAACCTGAGTGACTCATTTAGTTCTTTTAATGTACTTGTTCAGAATGAAAATAATGTCATATAAAGCCTTGAATCCTTGAAGTATTATTTTCCTTATGGTCTGCCTATATGACCATTTTCCTCATCACTTTGTCAAGGGGGTCTCAGATGTCTGAAAATATTTGAGTCTGCTATTACTAGTCTTTGTGCATGGATTTATTATAAATGTAGAATGCATTGCTATCAATTATCATGCTTAACAGTCTTTTACTGTGTCTAGAACCCTTGATACATACATATAAATTGAGAATATTAGATTAGACTATTTTATGAAATATGTTGTCTGGAGAACATCCCCTCCCTGCCAACCTGAGTTGAGTAAAACCCTAAGTCTAAGTCAGGATTTAGTCTTCTGTTCAAGAACAAATTATATTAATAGATTGTAATGGTGGAAAAGCTGAGCTGTTTGGGGACTATCAGTCTGCCCTAAGGTATTTAAGCTATCATTAAACAAATTTTCCCCACTTGGAAAAGCAACCGTAGACTCAGATGTCTTCACGGGAGAGGCAATCTGTCATACTTAAAAGCTCACCTTGTAAAACATCCTGTCAGCAAAACGCAGCAGCTCCGCAAAGAGGTTGAGCCAGCAGTGAAGGAAGGCGAAGAAACACAACAGAAGGAGCATTATACCTGAGGCAGACACAGACGGTCAGTCCATGAGGATCAGTTTTATGGTGGGCATGGCTCCAAGACTTCTCTTAAGATCTGAAACTTGACTCTGACAATCTTACATCAGCACTTAGTCAAAAGGCTATTCACTTGGAGAGAGTAATAAATATATCAGGCTTTTGTTACCTTTAAATGATTGCTCTTATCACTGACTTGACCACACCAGAGTACCTGACTATAAAACTGAACTTTTTTTTATATGTTAATGTTATTCCTGACCTCCCACTGCGGCATTGGAAGTATCTATGCGTTTATCATTTATGTGTTTTGTAGAAGTACCTGGTAATATTGAATTAAACACAGCCAGAACCATTTTCTTCTTAGTAAAAGGCAGGTTGGTTTCAGGTCTGAAGACTGGCACACAGAGTCGCACCAGGATGAAGTAGCCATAAAACAGGCAACCCAGAATCTAAAATAAGAGTATTAGGCAGAAAATTACAGAAGAATATACAGAAAAGAAGCCGTGAAGCTATACATTTATTTTCTTTATGCTATGGCGCAACACACACATATAATGTTAGATAGATTTAAAGCTTTTATCTTACCATTGCAAGAGTAACACCAACATACTTCCATCGAATGTGGCTGTTCCTGTTAAGAAAACCCCAGACCTCCACTTCAGAACTGCATCCATGTGTTATTTAAGCCCTCATAAAACCACTTTATATGAGAATAATAATGTGCATTTACCTTGGGTATGACTCTCTATAGATGAGTGTTGGACAGAAGAGGAAATACAGATAGCTGGAAAATGTGGGCAATCTGGGTCTTTCACCTGAAAAGTAAAACAGTCACAATCAAAGTTGTATATCCCTTAGGTGATTTGATTAAAGGCTCTGGAAAAAAAAACAAAACTTAAAGCTTCATTATGTAGCTGTATATTGCATTTGCATTGGTGAATTCTGAAGCTTTGCAGTGTCTTAATGAATGCCAGATTGCCTGCTATGCAGCCTCGAATTAATTTGATATCTGCTATACTTTGGTCAACTTTTTCTTCATTATTATCTGAAGATTTATTCACAGCAATGTTAAAGTACATTCATCTTTATGAAAAACTGTGGGCACATTTCAACTTCTTTGCAAAACTATATCCAAAGTAAAAGCAGTTCCTTTGCAGACAGTGATGCTGTGGAATTTTGTTGCTATATTCACACTAACATTTTCCTGTTACCGTGGCAAATTACTGAAGCTTATGTTTTGTTTTGTTTTTTACAGTCTAGGCAGTTACAAAGGCTGTCTCTTTCTCTTTCTCCATGTTCCTACTACAGACAGACTTTCATTAGTCCCCCATGAGTCTATGTATACTTATGTCATTTATTTTACATGGGTGTGTTCATTGTTATTTTAACCACAACATAAATCATCATCAGGTTTCCCTGTAGAGTTCGGTTTCAGTCATTTTGTCTGAGTGTCACTGTGAGTAAGGAAAGTGCCTGAAGACAAAATACACCTGACATCAATACAATACCTTCCTTTGGTGTATTCTTCACAACAACAGGAACCGTTTCTCTTAAGAATGAGTAGGTTTTCATCACAAATCGAATCTGAAAAATACAGTTATTTAACAACTGAGACACATACTTCCATAAAATTTACCTTTACTTTATTGCATGAATTGACAAAACATCTTTAGTAAATGACTGATATCACTACGGTTTTGTATGCATGTATTAATATTTGTGTATTCACTTCTTTTGCAATTAATCATCAAGTTCAGAAAGAGGAACTGTGAAGATCTGTTTATTGTTTGTCTGTACAGCAACATTTATCTGCATACAGCAGAGAAATAAAGCCTTAAAGTCACAAATAGACTGATTGGAGCCAGGTCAGAGGAGGATCAGGACTTGGTTTCCCAAAAGCATCTAAGCACTGGGATTATCTCACTCCATCGAATCGAGCTAAAGTGATTTGAGTGCAAAGATGGTTTTGGGAGACCAGGGTTGGTGTAATAAAGAGGATGAGAAGGCATTACAGTATGCGTATCTTTGGTCGCTTTCCAGGTGGAAAGCTCTCATTTGTGGTTGTTGGGCTTTTCTATTGCTGTTCCTGCTTATGGCAATAAAGCACTGTTTCAGAAAAATATCCTGTTACTTTTGGTTTAAGAAGTTTTGAGTCGTTAGCAGAACTTTTTATGTTTGGGTTTTGTACTTGGTGATTATTTTATGTCCAGCAGCAGAAACTTACACTACAGCAGCTATTAAAAGAAACATGCCATCTTGTGACCTTAGTCTGGGATAAAGCTGTGGATAAAACGGCAGAGCAAACTAACTAACCTGCTCCAGTATGACGATGAACCGTGAGGCTGGAGGCAGCTGGTGGTGCACCACCACATAGACAGGAAACAGTCCAAGGACACAGGACTGCAGAGCACACAGGACCAGGCCTGTCCCCAGAGACAGCCCCAGTTTGGAGGGGACGCTGTGGTACAAAGACCCCCAAAACATGAGGAACTGGTAGGGAACAAGCAAGGTGTAGAAGAACATCAGAAACCAGGCCCATGTGACCGTCCCTGACTTCCCAAAAGCGTAAAAGAGCAGGTCAAACTCCAGGACCAACCTGTGAACATGATGACATAAAGTTAAACAAACTCAAACCTATTATGAAATTTGTTGTTTACCCTTTTAACCTGAAGCTTAAAATGGTCAGCCTGGACTTTTTTCTTATTTAACCATAAAAAGGTCAAAATATGCTTTGAGTAAGTCCTTTTGCCCATTTTTCCAGAACACATAGAACTTTGAATATCTAGCAGTCTTTTACAATTTCCTGCATGTTTCAATATGATAATAACAGTTTCAAATGAAGAAAAACACAAAAACAGAATTAGATTTTAGAGTTTTAGTAGAGGAAAAAAACAGTTAAATGGTGTGTTGTGTTTATACATTATATAAAACCAGACCACTGCGTTCTCATGGTTTGGAAAAAAAATGCATCAGTGTTATATTACTTTGGTTTTCTCATTCCGTTCTCTTCAGTAAAAAGAGTCCATATTTAAGACACCTTATTGCAACATGTCAAAGGATTTACTGAGCAAAATTCAGCAGTAGTCCCTTCCAAGTGAGTTGTTTTTTTTACATTTTTCATCAATTTATCCAATTAAAATCAATTTAAATTGACAATAGATGTATTGAATTTTGTTTCCACAAATTTCACTCTTGGCGTTTGAGAAACTGAGAAAAACAGAAAAATTAAACCCACAATCCAGCATCTGTGAACACCAACCACATCATTACTGCGCTGCCCAAAGCAACAGCACAAATGTTCAGACGGATTGATTGCTCTATCTGTCTCTTGGCAGACGAGAGAGGCAGAAAATGCATAGTAACGTTTAGTTGGACAAGAAGAAGATAAGAAGTGAGTTTGAGAAATCTTTGGGTTATAGAGTTTGGGGCATGGTAAGGTTAAATATACACAGCTCCATACAAACACACACAGACATACACATGGATAAGTGTTACAGACCTGCCCTGGTCGATGTAGTCCACAACCAGCGTGCTTATGCAGAAGATGAAAAGTACTGCTAGGAACATATGGTAGATGGTCCTGATGTGGCTGATCTCAAACAGCTCACTGAAGACGAGAAACAAACAGACACACAATGTAATGCTGTAAAAATAGCACTGTGGTGTGTTTATGTATCATGCTGGAGATTCTTTTAATTATATTTTGAGCTATATGCTGCTTGATGTATTGTTTTCTTAAGTCATCTTGTGGTTTTATATAGTATGGTATTACATCATGCTTCATTTAGACCTTTTTAGACTTGGGATGTCTTTTTTTTCTGTCCAGATGATCGTATTACCTTCTATAACATTCACATCTTATCAGAATATTTTTGTTTTTAATTCCATTTACATAATTGTAGTATATTTCTTTGTATTTTAATGCAACAATTGAGAAATGCATATTTATACTCATTATCGTCTTGCTAAATTAACAAACCTCATGGATACTTAAGAAACCAAGACTCTAATGTGTGTGTTATTGTATTTTAAGAAGATGGCCCAAAAGGGGTTTTGCATTTTATGGGAAATTATACATAAAATCACTATCATCATGAGATTTATCAAGAGAAATGGAAATTCAAATACATATAAATACACAGCCTGGCAAAAAAAAAAAAAAAAAGTCCCAGATCATAACACTACCCACACAGGCTAGGACTGTAGGCACTAGGCATGATGGGTAATCACTTCATCCACCTCTCTTCTCACCCTGATGCATCCGTCACTCTGGAACAGTGTTGAGCTGGTCTCATCAGACCACATGACCTTTTTCCATTGAAACACAGTCTAATCTTTATGCTCTCTATTAAACTTTAAGAAATGATAAGCATCACTTGGAGTTGAAGAACTCGTTACAGCATAAACATATTAATCGGAGCAGTAATTGTCCAATGGGAGGATCTAAACTCTTAGCTTAGTCAGGTCCAAGTGGTGACTTTTTTTTGGCCAGACTGCGTGTAAACCAAAACCAAAAATACCTGAACCTGATTGGACCCTGTGCAGAAGTGCTGAGTGTGTGGGTTAAAAATATAAAATGTTGTCACTATATCATGCTTACTCTAGAAGGGATGCTCTGTGCATAAACACTTTGCCATCATCCATTCTCTGAGACCTGAAACAAACCACACAGAGGAAAGACTGTCAAATACCAGGTTAAGTCAGAAGTATGAACACAGAAAAACTCATAGAATTTCCTGTCAGTTCTCTTTACCTGGGTGAAGATTTTATTTCTGTCTTTCCATTGACATGTGGCTGGATGTGGGTGGGGGGGTGAACAGATTCAGTCAGAGCTTTGTCTAATATATCACTCAGCTGATGATGGACCTGCTCCAGGATTTTTGTCTTGACTTTCTACATCAAGAAGACATATGAGAAATTTAGTGAAATAATTATTGGAACCTTGAATCTGAATCATATTCTGCACACATCTAAAATATAAAGCAACATGATTTAACTTGGAAACGGAGCTGTGAGTTACCTGTGCATGTCTGCGCTGCTGTCTAAGATCTTCATCGAAGACATTACTGTGTTTCCCATCTGAATAAAGAAGAACATGGGTTTAATTTTTTACTGATTACTGTACCATACATACTGATTTTAATCTGGAACAAGATATTCAGCGAAAAACATCATCTCCCTACACGTGATAATGTTTGTGTACCATGACTGTGGATATCCTCTGCCTGATGGGCCTTTCGGTGCAACAGCTCATTGGGTAGTGCTGCAGTTGTCATGGTTACCACCAGATTTTGTCCGCAACCCTCAGGACTATCAACTGCAGCTCAGTTGGAGGATGCTGTGCATATCAAAGTTACAGGTTAGTCTCAAACACTCCATTGGAAAAAAAAATGCTTAAAAATGAAAACTATTTCTCTGCTGTCTGGATTTATTAATGTTAAATGATTTGCAATTTAATATATTGTTTGTGTTATTGGTAAGATTAAAGAGGAAAATATACTTGATTATTCAATCTCTGATAAATTATGTCAAATGTTGTTTTGTATGACTTGAAGTTTTGAAGTTGTAGTCCACAGAGGGCAGTACAGTGAGTGTGATTTTACTCTTTCAATACATTTTGAGTTTTCATTTTTTGTGATTTAATACAATAAAAGTGGAGGGTCCTCAAATAGGCTATACTAAGGATTAAACTGCATCATGGGCCTGTTGCTGGTAGGTTACCTCATGCCAGTAAAAAACAACATCCCTGACAAACTTCAGTATAACAGAGATGAACTTAAATGTCAAATGAATACACTATGTATACATTGCCAGGTATTGTAGGTCAGGGGTTTGAACAATGGTTACCTACAGTGGTTCTCCATAACAAGAGTGTTATTATAGCTCAAACTAAACTATGTAAACAAATGATAAAGTTGACTCGAGTGGAAGTTCACACACAATAGATAAGATGCACAGGAGACTGAACTGAATACAGGGTGAAAGACACTGAGTGACCTCATTTTCTAATCCATGCTGTTTGATCATTCTTCAGAAGAAATGTCAACAGCAGATAAGCTTTACGCAGCTATACAGATTATGTATTATATTGCTGCAGCTGATGCGATAATGGGGGGAATGATGAACGAGATCTAATCTTATGCAACAGCTGTTTGTAGAATTTTAGGGTTTGAGATGAACTCGATCATGTTCAAAGTTACTTTCTTGTTGTCCTTACATTGTACTGCAGTTTGTCACTAACATCACTATGAAAGAGTGGAGACGAGGTTATGAATGGGTTAACATTTCTCGAGTTTCCATCAGTTGTTCGATTCATTCTCACTGATTCATCAGGAATCAAAAACCCTTGACCTCTGTCATTTTCTGTTGTCAGCGACAGGATTAAATAACAGACAATTCAATCATTTTAATCTCTCACACCTATACTTTAGAAACAAATAAACTTGTTGCATGGATAGACTGATGGTTTATACTAATGCAGTTTATTAGTAATCAGTGTTTGGAATCAATAATAAAACTAAAAAAATGTCATATTTTAGATATTTAGATTAGACATTTAGATTTCCAACACAAAACATTGTTGAAATGTCTGTAAAGTGACATAAATTACAATTCTGTAATATTCCAACTGCATTTATTGCAAGTTCTCACACTGAACTGAAGGAACTGCAAATAATGAGTAAGTAGTGATAGGAAAGGTACTTTTGTCATTCAGAGTCAATGGTCTATTACTCATATTACTTTGATTGGGACATTATGTGAGACCACAAAATCAAGGCAGACAAAAGAAGACTGCATCAGAGCCAAAGTTAAGTTAGTCTGATTAAAATAACACTAATGTTGATCACTGGAAAATTTTAGCATTGGATCGGTCATTAATGCACATTTATAATAATGCTATTTGTTGGCCATCATATGTAAACTTCAATTATAGCTTATAGGAAATATTTTTCAAAGGACATAAAAAAAGTGTGCATGATGTTTTTTTTTTTTTTTACTGTGGCGGTAACTGAGAGACTACACACTGCCTGTTTGTCACACTATGATACTGTAGACACAATTTTGTCACAATCAAAGATAATAAAACCAACAAAGAGACCTTGAATGTGAACTTGAACTGGTTAATACATCTGTTATTTTTTAACCATAGCATGAACATAACTGAAACAGAAAATATCTATGACTGTAACAGTGAATTGTTTTTAATGCAGGTCTGTGAAGCAGATGGGACATTCGTAATAGATATTTGCTCTTGCATCAGGTTTGTACTCACACAGTTGTGTAGCCTCAGGCTCGGCCACTGGTCCACAGGGTGAGAGGTGCTGCTGCAGTCGATACTTCCCAACTGTGGAGGACTGTGTTTACGTCTGCCTCTGTCACAGTCCATGTGATCTCTCCTTTTTCTTAGCTGCTATTTTGTACTTTGACCTTGTGGCTGCTGGACTGAACAGACCAGGTCCTCCTCTGTCCAACCCCTCTTTACCACCTACACTCCATGTTTCAAGTCATAACTGTAAAAAGACAGACAACTGGAGTTTGTCCTGAAGTCTGACCTAATCACTGTATGTCATTCAGTGGAGGGTCACAGGTATTTCTACAGATTCTTATGCATTTCATATACTTTCATATATAAAAACATTATACTTATGTACTGTTGAGAGTGGAAGTTCAAGTTCACACTCTTACCCTTTCATTTCATGTTGCCTTTCTTATTGATGTGAAATTTCAGAATAATACTGGAATTGATTCTTAGAGATCAGTAGCTTATATACAAGTTTATAATGTGTTTCAGCTAGAACACATGAAGGCTCTGGAAATTGATGTAAACACTTGACAAGCTTCAAAATATTACACAGTGATTGATTTCCACAAGTCTGGTATGTTCTGGGAGAAATTTCCAAATGTTTTAAAGTTCATCTTCTAAATCAAACAACAGGACCACACAGCTATCGTATCAGTCAAAACATACGCACTGAGTCCCAGACATTAAAATATTTTGGAGTGACAGATTGAATATTATCTCATTTCTCATCTATTACAGTTTTTGAACTGGTATCGGAGGTACTGTAAGTGGTGTACATCCAGTTTCAGAACATGAAATGCTGCAAATTGTAAAACCAGCTTTCAAACAAGTGAAAAAGTAATCAGAGGTCATTAATACCCAGCCTGGTGGGACAACACTTTGTCCCTCCTGCTCACAGATACCCTGCCTACCAAGGGATTCATTCTGAATTTGAAATTAAAGCTAATTGTAAAGTAGATTAAACTAAATAACTGTCGTTTTTGGGTAGTTCTGTCAAACCAAGGCAAACATTTTGTGCCAAAGTCCTACCTTTCAATCGTTTCAAAAACTTTTCACAAATTAGAAAAAAAAAACAAAAAAAACCCAGCCATCAAACTGCACTGTACCTCTCCTATTGGCAAAGAACACGTGTGTCAAAGAATTGGGTGAAAACAGTTCGAGAAGTTGGTTGGACAAACATCTCGGATGGACGGCTGTACCCCTGCCAACGCCACAGAGATAACATGAAGGTAGACAAATGTGTGGTTATTTTGGAAGAACATTTTGAACCTACTATCATCATACCCTCACCTTCCAAATTGCACAATTCAAAGGCAATTCCACCAAATTCAACAGTATATGTAAACATTTGACCCACTGAGAATGTCATAAAAAATCATGATCAAACTGAAATTAAAGGAATCTCTGAAACATCATTAAAATGGCTGCAACAGGAGAAAAACAATTGGGTGTTTTCCTATTCAATATGAGGCAGACCAAAGGTTATGCACCTTTTGTGAGATGTCCTAATCTAAGTACATTATGAAACTCTATTTAACATTGAACTGAGACAACTACCATCCAGGTTGTACCAATCAGGTCTTTATTTTTGTTTGTTTGTAAAAGGAGTTTAACTCAGATGGCTTTTTGAACAAGTGATCCAACTTTTAGGTAGATACAAGGTTCAAAATGTTCAAGAAGGGTTCAAAAGCACACCGGCCTGTCTGGGTTAAAGGGCTGCCCAATATGGATTGATTTGTTATGGTTGGAAGAGACGCTGGCATAACATCCAGACACCTAATTACAAATAAAAATACCTAGAACATTATTTCTCAGAGCTAAATCAAGACTGACCTCTTGCTGCTGATTTGTTCTAAAATGTTTTTTATGAGGAGGAACACCTTGAAGTCACTCAATATGTGGCTAAAGGATAAAAATCTAAAAAGGAACAGACAGTGGGTTGTTATCATCTAACTGAAAGAAGCTCAGTGAAGTTATGTTTTTCATAAGAACAACTTGTACTACAAATAATCCTACCAACACACACATGCCAACAAATTTTGCTTATGCTTCTTTTTTTAGCCCCTCTACCATTCACATCATTGTTTTACTTCTGTATTTTCAGGATACAGTGTCACATAATATTTAGCTTGCCGGAGTACTGTTCTGATTGGTTAGAATTACTGTAAAACTGGAAAAATATTTGACTTTCAGTCATCCAATCATTTAACTTCAAACAGTGCAACATGCAACCACTGTGCATGTCTGGAGAATAGATGTTGTTTTTGTGGTGTTCACTGATTTAAGGCATGTTTACTTAAGACCATTCACATTTATACTTGGGGTTTATATAGGTTATGTAAACACAGCAATGTTCAAGGATAATGTCTTTTTTTATAGAAAAAAAAGCTTGCGAAGATGAAAGACAAAGGGAAGTGTAACACAAAATAAGAAAAAGAGCCTCATAAAAGAAGAGACTGGTTTTGTACTTTTTAAAAAAATCACAAAAAGTCAGAGTGAAAGACCCTGAGAGAAGTAAACAGACACATACATACATTGAAAGTGTGTATGCCCCACGGTTACCCCATGACGTCTCATCCTGACCACGAGGTTAATGGACTGCATTCAAGCAGCTGTGGAGAAACTGAAAAGCAGTGGACAGTCACTCAAATTATTATCTGCTCAGATAAGGCAGACTGAACACAAGTAGTGTAGTATATGCAATACAGCTGTTTTTTAGGGTCAAAGGTCGAAAATCTCCCTGGCTGATGAGGCACAGTGTTGTATGTGAGCTAAGAGTGTGTGTCACAGAGATAAGACAGCACTATCAGCATCACGATAACCTGCAGTAACACAGGCTTTATGTCTAAATCAGAGTTTATAAAGTCTTTTATAGCCCTTTATACATGACTCAGTCACTGCAGTCAGGGCTTGACATTCATATTTAGGGTCATTGCGAAAAAATTTACGATTAGTCATCTCCAAATTCACTGTTGAAACAGCACCTACATACAAGACACAAGCACACACTTTCAGTCAGTGATAAAAACTTGAAATGAGCTCTCTGCAGGGTAACAAATAATGTCAACTTTATACATTTACACATCTAAACAAATGTAAATGCTTCACAAACAACTTCATTCATAAGTATCACCCAATACAAGGAACACCTCTATTAAGGGCAACACATTAACACTTATGAGGCAAAAAGCGCCCCCTAGTGGTCTTATTCTGTCAGACTGGAAAAATAACATGACTAAGAGCTACTTTCACGTACAATGACACAATAGCTGGTTTGGTGTCATGTGGGAACTAAAAAGGCCATATCAATTCTTTTTTCTCCTTCCTTCCATCGTACCTTCTTTCCACACCAATCACTTAAATATTAAGTATTTTGATATGAAAAACTAATCTCAGTTCTCATTCCCTGAAGGCACCATGATTACTTCAAGTTGAGCAGGAAAATGTATTTAAACTATGCAGAGTACATACACAATGACATTCTACTTTTTATGTGGTTATGTACATATTAGATATGGAGTTGTTAGATCAATTGTACTGCTGCATTAATGTGTATCTCGCAGTTTACTCATTTGAACTATTTCATTTACTGTTAGCAGAGTAACTTTGAGCAATGTGTCACATTCAGGCTCGATTTTAGATATGTGAGGATGCACTTCCCAGAAAATCCAAAAAACAGTTTAAACAAGAGATTAAAGAGTTTATTTAGGGATAGATGGTTCTCACTGGAAAGGAAGGGGATGACAAGTTGTATCTCACACTGACAGGGAGATTAGAGGACAAGAGTACAATATACTGGGATGTGAAAAAAGTCCCCACATAGATTTGTTCTGTTTTTTTTCTTTTTTGTTACACTGAGATGCTCGAGATCATCAAACACATTTAATTATCAGACAAAGATAACCTGAATAAATACAAGATGCAGTTTTTAAATGACAATTTTATTTAATGGCGGGGGGGGGGGGGGGTTACCCGTCTGTTAAAGGAAAAATAACTACAACAATATAAACCTGATTGACAGCAGGAGCTGCAGTAACACCCTTCTGTTAAAGGGATAATATAGAGAAAAATTCATGCCACAGTAAATTAACTGTAATTAAGCACATTTTTTGGAAAGCTAAGTTCAGTTTCACTGGCCACACCCAGACTTGATTGCAGCCAGGCCTGTAGAATCAAGAACCTGTCTGCAGCCATTGATATCTGTCAGTCCAGAGAGGGTTACAAAGACATTTCTAAGGCATCGGGACTCCAGTGAATCACAGTGAGAGACATTATCCACAAAGAGAAAAAACTTGGGACAGCGGTGAACCTTCCCAGGAGTGATCAGCCTATGAAAATTACTCTGAGCGCAACGACTCATCCAGGAAGTCACAAAAGAACCCAGGACCACATTTAAAGACCTGTAGGCCTCACTTGCCTCGGTTAAGGTCAGTGTCCAGGATTGAACAATAACAAAGAGACTGCATCCATGGGAGAATTCAGAGACAAAAGCCACTGCTGACCAAAAAGAACACAAAGGCATGTCTCACACCTGCCAAAAAAAACCTCTAGATGATTCCTAAGACTTCTGGGAGAATATTCTGTGGACTGACGAAACCAAAGTGGAACTTTTTGGGAGGTGAGTGTCCTGATACATCTGTCATAAAACACAGCATTTCAGAAAAAGAACATTGTACCAAACATGATGGTGGTAATGGGATGGTCTGGGTCTGCTTCGCTGCTTCAGGACCTGAATGACTTGCTGTAACTGATAGAACCATGAATTTTTTTTCTCTACCAGAAAATGCTGAGGGAGACTTTCTAGCATTCAATTTGTGACCTTAAACTTAAGCGCACTTGGGTCATGCAGCAGGAAAATGAGCCAATTAACACAACAGTAAATCCATCACTGAATGGCTTAAAAAAAAAAGGGGGGGGGGTTGGAGGGGCCTAGTCTGGACTTAAATCCATTCAAGATGCATGACCTTAAACAGGCTGTTCTTGCTCTAAAACCCTCTAAAGTGGCTGACCTGTCCATCCAGGATGATACGCCGGGGCAGACCCAGGACACGTTGGAGGGATTATATCTCTGGGCTGGCCTGGGACCGCCTTGGAATCCCCTGGGGGAACTAGAGGAGGTGACTGGGGGAGAGGGAGGTCTGGGCTTCCACTAAAGCTGATGCCCCCATGACCTGGATAAGCAGAAGAAGATGGATGGATGAGTGGCACAACCATTTATTTCCCTTAATAAATGAAATTATCATAATTATCTGTCTAATGAATTTAGGTTCATTGTCTGATATTAACATTTTTTGATCTTAAGCAAAAATGGAAATCTGTATGGGGACAAATTCCTTTTAACAGCACTGTAAATGTCTTTGATGTAGGATTAGAAGTATAAAAAACATCACATAAAATTTGAATACTCAAGAAAAAGCACTTTTTATTCTTCAATACAATACTTGAGTAACGGTCTCAAAGTGGAAAAATCAGATGTGGAAGTTCACTGAATATGAAAGTAGAACAGGCATCAAGACTTAAAACACAAGGAGAAAGTGAAAATGATTCAAGAAATGACGTGAAATCTGGAAAAATGTCTGTATTTAATTTCTTTCAGTTTTCAGTGTTTTATTTTTAATTTAGCTCCATAACACATACTATGCAGGTAAAACAGAACTAGTGGAGTCATGGTGGGTCATAAGTTTAATGTGTGTGTATAAGTATGGGTAAAGTGTGACTTCACCCAGAGCCAGCCCTACCCAATGTGGCGCCCTAGGCAAGATCTTATATGGTGCACCCACTCCATCAGCGATTTACATACGCTTACAAAAGAAATGGAACAGCATTGTTTTTGCCATTGTCTTTAATTTCTAAAATAACATGACACCCAATTTACATGCTTAACAAATTACAAATATGTGTTGACCCATGGTGATGTGGCCCTGTTGTTTATCTGTTGCTAGGTAACCCACTTCAGCGATGATTCTGGAACATGACTGAGGCTATTGTATTCCAAAATTACTAATATCTCCCAAAATATAGAATGTAATGTATAGTACTGTAATACAATTAACACACTTTAGACAATTTGAACAACTAGGTTTAAAAATGTTAAATATAAAGGGATGAAAAGGAATAGCATTTTGACTATTAAAAGCAGGAAAAATGTCAGCTAGCCAGATGTAAATACAACAAATAATAAAACTATAGATTAGGCCAATGTAGACACCTACTGAGTAGGTTTAATCTCTACAAATGATCCATAACAGTAAAGACCCCCCCATAGTAATAACTACTTTTTAATGTAATTGTATTCTTGACTTTTCTTCCTGATTTTGTGGTGCCCCCTGGAGGCCAGCGCTGACTTCACCCATATTTCAGTTCTGTCATTTCAAGCTCAATTACACTTATTTCTGTCTTACAAAAACAGACGCACACAAATAACATTTGAAGTTTTTTAATCTGTTACAAATGATCAAAAGAAAGCTGACATAGCAAGAGCAGAGACATAACTGTAGTGTAGTTCGCTGCTTACCAGGGTAACACTGTACTTGTATTTGTACAAATTGCTGACAAAACAATAAATAACAACCCCAATTCTTTAACTGTAAAGATAAAACTGAAAAAAAAGACATTATTCTCAGACTAAAAGACAGGCTGTCTAATATGTCGTGAACTGTGCACAGCTGTTGGTTCATACACTGGTCCAGTCTGACGTCTCCTGCTTTAGGTATTTTAGCAGGTGTCCATTCGGATTGGGCCAACGGTCATGAGCTAAGATACAGATGCAATAAAACACAGTGATGTAACATACAGTATGCACAGACAGAGGACACTGAAGGAATGCTAAAACATGAAATCATAAACATTGCCAGGAGAGTGATTCACCGTTTATATTTCTTGGTCAAATCAGTTTTATCCACCTTCAAATTCAGCCTTTACCTTCATGTACAGCGAGTGCTTAAACATGCTGTTTACCAGAAGTGTTTGATTTAGTAAGAAAACTCAGTTTGGCTGTTTATTAATGAAAGACAGAAAAAAAAGAGCGATGAGCAGGTCCTTCAGCTTCAGTCTGAGGGGTTCTGAATGACGATCAAGAAGTAGTCCTTATCTGTGGAAATAAAAAAAAAATGGTTAGATGAGCAAATTGAATCACAGCACATATTAAATGACAAATAGACATTCTATATAGGTCCAAGGAAAGCTGGTCAATGCAAAACAAAATTTTGAACATTTAGCTATACATTAGTTTCTATATTCTCTTTGAATCCTCCTTTTCCAAATTGTAGAAAATTGTCGGGCAGAGGCTAAAAACTGGAGACTATGGCCGTTTCTCAATATGCGTTCTTGTCTGTTCTTCTGTTCTCCAGATCTTGTGAAACAACATCAGTCGCGGCCCAAGTACTGTTCCAATTGAAAGTCCACATAAACCAAGACTGCATGGAATACCCGGATGATGATCTTGTCTGCTAGCTTAAACCAAGGATGCACTGGTTGGTGACTCGTGGCTGGGAAATATCCCAAGATGCACTTCGTGCTGCTCTTGAATGCTACAGCGGCTTCTGTGATAACTTAATTTAGGAATGTTTAATTGAGTAGATGACTGTCTCTAGATGATGTGATATCATTTAGAACACGAGCGAGATACAGAATAGCAAGAAATGCGTCTTTATTTATCATATGGGATTCAACAAAATGTATTAGTTTTGAAAAATATGCAAAATGAATAATTGACATGTGATTAGTAGTACAAATGTACTGAAATCAAATCAAGTAACATTGTGGTGATTTGAGGGAAATATGTCTGGGAGCTGATGACAGAAATACACAAATACCAGCTATTCCAATTACAGAGAGACTTGCATTCTTAGGAAGTTCGTTCTCTGGGACCGTATTTACCAAGACCGTGCTCGCCAAGTTCACAAGGCCGTACTGTGTTCTTGATATTGAGAAACGGCCAATGTTTTTAAAAGACAGCAGAAAGTGAACAAGTCCAACTGCAGTGTTCTATTAAAGCTGATGTTGCAGAAAAAGCTTGTTTCAGTTCTTCCTGTTGGATTTTTGCATTTGACAGAGAACTTTTTGATGTGATTTTACCATTTCTGACACTTTCAAGTCCAACAGTTTCAAATATCTTAACTGTAAAAACATTGAGATATTCTTGAAACATCTTACGATTCTGCTGAACTCTGTTGGAAGCACAGTTGTGTTCAGCACTTCTGTAACCCACCCTGCAGCCTCATGCAAAGGTCAACTCTAACATCTAACACTGAATGCAAATACCTGAAGGAGCAGGTTTATTTTTACACCTGTTGGTTTTCCCTACAGTGCTTAAAATGATATGTTTGGATTGCGACTGCCAGTGCTCTTTAATATAACAGGCACTCACATACAGTATATGTAAGTGTATTGCTACTGTCTTGAAATGTGATTATTTAAGGATGTCAGTATCAGCAGATCATCCTTTTTCAGAGTCAGATACATCAATAAGTTCTTGGTCAGATTACCAGCCTGTGTCTCACACTGTGAAGATGTCAGAACAGAAGGACATAAGTGCTGAACAAAATCCATGTTGCCACTAGGACAATACAGAGAATAGTCTCTGTTCTGTGTGTCTGTTGACTCTCAGGGTTCAGACAAAACACGGCCATACAGGGTGAAATGATGGCTCTCCATTTTCATTAGTGACACCTGTGTTGTTCCCAGGTATCATAATTTGATTGGCTTCTTAGGTTGTGGCTGATTGAAAGTATGTAAATGAATGTGTTTTACATATGTATTTGTATCCTGTACATGAAGCACTGTGTAAATATGTTTTAAAAATGCAGTATAAATATATTACTATTATTGAATCACTACCACAGAAACCAAGTCAGGTAGGCTGGACACACAAACATGATCTGATCACTTTGCTGTATCTGATGGGAAAACCAAATCCAATTTACCTATAGTCTCAACAAAGCCTGTACGAGAGCCTCTACATGATAGTCTGAACAAAAAAAACCATGATCTTTTATGAAACAAGGAGCCAAAGCTGGGATGTAAAATTAAATCATTGCTTACACTCAGTGATGTTATGTGTTTGATTTCTCTGTTTGTTTTCTCTCACCTGGAGCAATCATGATCTCATTCTTCTTGGAGCGGATACGTAGGAAGGTGAGGTCGTTCAGGGGGTCGATGTCTCGTACGGTGGTCCTGGCCTTCATCACCAGCTGATGGATCAGCCCTGCGTACTGCACCGTGCTGGAGTTGTCTAGAGTCGTCTTGATGGGGATTCCTGGGGGATGAGTTTGAAACAGACGCCTATTAGAACATTTGCTTCAATGCTCTGTCATGTACATCTGTAATCTCTGCCAACACTTGTCTAGATTTACTTATTTACATTTTAAAGACAATATGAATTTTGACTGTCTTGAATTGCTCCTCTCTGTACAATGCCCCCTTGTGGGTCAAATTTAGAAATGCGAGCTAACTCAGTTGCTTCAGGTTACTTCAGGTCAGACTTATAGATATGCACATGATTTGAAAAAGACCAAATAGTTTACTCAGTGACTTGTTTTGTACTGCAGATATCAACACTTTCCAAGATTTAGAAATCTGATGAACACAATTTATTAACTGTAGAATTTATAGAACACTCTTACTAACACATTACTATGCTACTCTCAGATCTTGTTTTTGTGTATAACACCCATAAGCACTCATTGGTACAATTGCATTAAAATATTGCTTCTGCTATTTAATGTTTGTATTTTAATTCAGCTTTTTTTTTTTTTTGGATGAATTAAAAATATGTAGGAGGCACTGTCAAATAATGCTTGTGTGTGAATGCCTTGTGTTTAAACCGCCAGCAACCATGTGATGTTTCTATTTTTGTGTCATCATCTGATTGTATTTCAGACATTAAGAGGAAAGCAGCTACAGGCACTACTGATTATATCAAGCAAACCATTTTTTTGACCATGCCAAACCACGTCACAGGACATCATGCCACAAAGGTGCTGCTATATTTCCAAATGATTATTTGATGACCAATGCTGAATGAAGATTGGGTGACTGAATACAAACAAACAGTTAAATAAAAGCATCAACTACAATCTTATGATAGCAGCCCCTAAGCAACTTTTGAATAGATGAAACAGTATCTACAACAAGATACTGACTATATACCATTTACCCTAATATAGCAAAGGAGACTGCAAAATTATTTAGTTAGATTTAAGTTGACTGTTAATTGCCCTGAGAATATGGAAAATAACATGTCACATTATTCTGTGGGCTTTATGCCACCACAGTAGAGTCAGTCTAATAATAGTTTATACATCTTATTATGATGATGATGAAGAAGAGAGAAAAGACAGGTGAAAGGAGATGATAATCACAATTACAGTACGTATAATAAATGTGATATGGCCATTTTGGAATAATTGTGATAGGCCTGCAAGGATTCAGAAAATGAGTACCAATTTAATTTGTCTGTCTGTAAACAGGATTGTGCAAAACCTATAGTGATTTTCATGATACTTGGTCATTTTTGGAGATTCATGGAAAGGGCTGAGGCTGGAATTTATTATCTTTAGTTTTGTTTAGTACTGGAGATCCCAAGCCTAACTTAGAATCATCTACTCCAACCTTCTCATAGGGTCAGTACCAAAAATGGGCCATACATAGAGTTTTACTGGGTCGCCAACTGACAATGTAAAATACATAACTGTGAATGAATTTCTCTGACTCAAATAGAGGAAGAGTGTAATTCATTGCTTTGCTGGTCTGGTACAGACAGATGATGCGTGCACTGGACGTGGATGTAATACCATCGAACACTGTTTTGAAAGTGTCAGAGTAAGTAAAAATGTAGAAGTTATGGCACATAATAATAGAATATTTTTGTGAGTTGGGGAAAAAAGAACAAATTCCGTTTTAGGTCTTAAGCTGAACACACTGGAAATCACTAAACAGTGGCACCAACTCTTAAAAAAACGAAAACATGGGTCATAGATTGGGTTTTCGTTGTGGCTATAATATACATATTGTACTGCGGAACAAAAAGGGAAGGATCTCCATGCCTCAGTTCTAATTCTGCCCCTCCGGTGTTTTGTCTGGTGTTAAAACGGCCGTGAACTTACCTTCTGAATTTACAATAACAATTCCTTGTACCCCCTTCTGGCTCTGGATCCTTCTCAGAGTTTCCTCTACTTCAGCCTGAAAGACGGGAACAGTGGGGGAAAGAAGTATAATTAATTAGCATAATTTAAACTGGTGACCGAAATGAATAATGGAACTAAAATAAAACAACAAAGACCAGAATAAAACCATTGAAAACCCCTGAAGCCACCAAAATGACACACAAAGCTAAATTGACAACGCCCGACTAGCAAAAACAAGCTAACTTAGCATTTTATTGAAATCATCTTTACAAGTAAAGTCATAGTCACGACAGTCTAAGCTAAAATGTAAAAAAATTATTTCAATCCAAACAAGGAAGACGTTACATCTTACCATTTTACGTATTCCTGATGAAATTTATCAACGGTGGATATCGGCTAACAGTCCAGTTCTGTTGCTGGGAGAAGACGGAGGTAAACTTCCGGGTCAGCTGCCTCAGTGTTGCGTTCATCTTCCGGGGAAACGTGGGAGATGTGAGAGTTGTAAAGTTTACTGACAAGTAAGGCCGTGAAACGTTGCAATTCTCCTAAAAATAAAGTTTAACTTCAAAAGATCATGACTTAATATCGTTTCATCGTCAAGCATTTACACTACACAGATTAGTTCAATCAATTATTGCAGTAATACTTTTAACAGAAGAATTTGATGCTCATAAATGTGTTCTTCTGCCAAGTTTCAATCTTGCCAGAGGTCAGAAGGCTACTGATGACCAGTACATTATGGGTAATTTTTCCAAAATTTTCTTAGACAAATTTACAGTCGTTGCAAGTGATTTGATTGTGTTTTGTTTTGTTTTTTCATGGCAAAACAGATGTAATTATATAAGCATGTGCGATATCAAGTTACTAGATTTTGTGGAGGAAGTGAGTGTAAACATTTCAATGAGGCGTTGTCCTGGATGAGCGTTCATCTGTGGTCAAACCCAGGTCAAGTTGGACTCAAAAGGAAAGGCCGGACCAAGAAGTGCAAAGATGATGCCTTCAAAATAAAGCAAAATTACTCGATTCATTACTAAATTAAGTATGGGTTACAGGCCTTTAGCTGGCTTCATTGTGGTTAAACCATATCAAAACACAGAACTGTTTGACATGATCTGAGTGGGCAAAAAAGCTTGGAATGTGAATGGAAATCTTGCTGACGCTGAGCAGAGAAAAGGTTTACTGAGACACGTTTTAAGAAGATTCCTCAAACAAGACACATGGAAAAGGACAGAAGACTAAATCATAATTATATGTGTTAGGAATGTGCAGGGGGATTCATTCATTCATTCATTTTGTGTACATTATTTATTTCTTTATTTATTTGTCCCAGCCGACAGCAGGTAAATGTACGTGATGGAAAAGTAGCCAGTTCATCGTTGACATACAAAAAGTCATTCACACACTTTGGTAACTTTGAGTGGCAACTTAACCTATTAAGGTGCCTGACTTTGGAGTTAAAATGCAATCTCCACCTAGAAAGGCCTCAGCTGATTCTGGGTTGAACGACTACCATGCTGCTTGAGTCTCTGCAGTAATAAATGAGAAAATCTAATTAATAGAACAATAAATCTAAGAGAGCAATCAAAATGGCTAAAAGCATACTATATGAATTTTGGGTTTTCCTGAAATAGTGTCATAAACTGATACAGCATAAACTGGTTCTTAAGAATTCATCAGAGGAGCTATGTCTGACCTACCTTGGAATTATAGTGTCTATGGGAATTTGTTGTGTAAGAGTTACTAGTTTGTTTAAGATCCGTACATATGACACTACTGTACATACTGACTGTAATGTTTAACTATTTCAAGTATTTTATATATAATGAATTTAAATGTGTTGATTAAAATGTAGTGTGATGTCTAATGAATTTAAATGCATTAATTTGAGTGCCTGAAATATGCATTTGAGATGCATGTTTTGTTTTTGTATAAGTATAGATTTGAAGCTGGACCAGAGGAAGAGTAGTTATGCTTTAGGGCAATGCTAATGGAGATCTTAATGTAGAAGACATTTTAAAAAGTACAATGCACACAAGTGTTTGATGCTGAGACTTTGTTGGGGGGACACCCTTCTGATGTTCAACTGAAACCTATAGGCATGGATAGGAGGAGGTGCACTGTTAGTTTCTGCCTCTTAATTGTTACTTAGGAAAGAAGTTTCTAAGGCAAGACTAGAAGACATCCACCATGATGATCACAGCATACAACAAGATAGGAGTGCTATTCCACTTGGTGCTTCATAAAACAAAACAAACAAGCAAAAACACATAAAGTAATATACAAAAATGTATTCAAATTGACCAGTAATAAATAATAAATAATAAATAAATTATATATTGAATGATATTGCACATAATGGTGAGATATTTCCAGTGAAAAAGCAAATGACTTTGAGGAAGAAGCTGTCTCTAAATCTGGAGATGTATGTTTTCATGAATTTCTATTTCTTGCTGAAGGGCGACAGTTCAAGATAGTGGCGTCTCACGTGTGGGGTCTCTGGATCTTCATCAGTGCATTTTCTGAGGTTGTGAGAACTTGTAATGTCTTGTGATGTTCTGGGCTGTCTTGATTGTTCTAGTTTACTTAACATGTGCTAAGTAGAATTAGAAGATGAGATGAGATCATACACTGTCACCCACAGAGCTGGAATAATTTTGTTTTCAGACACATTCCTCTTTTTATTCCTATTTATACACATTAGTAATCACCTTTGACCAGGTGCAATGATTACATACTGATGTCCCTGTTACATTTTATCTATCAAGAATAAATCACAGTGTCACAATCATTTTATGAGAAGAAGTAAAAAATATTTTATCTCAGCTTTATGGGCAACAGTGTACAATATACCCGCATAGATCTATAGACACAAGAAAACACAATAAAAATATATATACAGTCTGAAGTATTATACAAGTGAGGATATCTTACAAAAAAAATACATTGATAATAGGTAAGAAATATACAGTATATGAATATGGGGTTCATAGAAAATGGGGCACAAGTGGCCAAGATAAATGTCGAAACTGTGCAAAATCATCAGGCTTATGTTGAATTTGTGCATTGATAGGTAAGTGAATATATTTTACAGTGGAGTTGTCCTACAGAGCAACAAAATAAGGAAATCTTGATGGAATTTATTTATAGTTATTTTATTATTATACATTTATTATTATATTTTTTTATATACATATGTATTTGTGAGTATATGCAACGCAACCTAGAAATCAATTTAACCATGCTTTTACTAATCTGAATAGAATTAGTCTCTTCCTGTCCCTTCTGCTACATTAGTCTGACTTTTATTTTGACAATCCTAGATGGAAAAGGTTCTTGTTATCGGTGCACAGCAGGTGACTGTTTACTCCAACCGAACACAGCAGCGAAGAAATGGACGAGAAGGACGATGATCTTGGTGAGAGATCAAGCCGCGTTTTTTTTTTTTTTAAGTGCAAAAACCTGTAACTTTTGCAGACTTTTCTATTCTTTAAACGCTGTCTGGTTTCTGTGGTCACATGTGTGTAGGCGTGTTTACGTTCAGTTCTGTCAGTGCGGATCAGTGGACTCAACTGGACTGATAAAGAATGTAGAAAATGCATGTGGGCTCTGGTTTAGTTTCGTTTGGTTACGGCTGTTTTCAGCTGAGTTTTGCGTCATGTTGTTTATTGACGTGTCAGAAGTGTCTTAGGTCTTTGACTTTCGGTTCCACCTGTTTGGTGCAGTAAAACTCTTCAGTAGCAGCTCTTTTTCCTGAATGGAAATACAGTGGCTTCAGTTTTAGTGTTTGTTGAGTTTTTATGTAGTGTTTTTTTGTTTTTTATATTAGTGTTTAACCACTATCTGTTTTCCTCAGGACAGAGATTATAGTCAGCCTCTGGTATCTTTGCATTTCTGTGCATTTTTCCACTTGGATCAGAAAAGAATTCGTTAAACACACTATGAGGCTGTGCAACATATTGTGTCCTTTTATATAGACTAGAATAGAATAGAATAGAATAGAATGAGAAATATTTAAGCAACATCTTTCACAGCAGTCACAAATAGAATATTGTATTTATAGTTATATTTATTTGGATTATTTTGAGTTGTATATTTTTATTTCAGTAGCAACCTTCCATAAGAATTACCAGAAATATATCTTACAGAGCAGTTTGTTGCTGTGGTAATAACCTTTATCATTTGCAGTTTGTGCTTTTATTTTGGTCCTCTTCCTCATATTTATAGATTTAACATTGATTTGATGATGAATTGATGAGAAATAATCTCATGCATCTCCCTTAGACATTTAATCAAGCTGGTTAAATGAATAACAACTTATTATTTGCTGCAATGTATTTTAACAATTATACCTGAGGTTATTTTATTGTTTACTTCTGATTTATTTGTCTGAGACCAAACACTAAACTTGTACTTGTTTGAGCTTTTCTAATGTAAATATTTTCATTTGTCATATTTGAAGCATGATATAATTTCCTTTTATAAAAGATAAGAGAAAATGAAACTTTATTGATCCCACACGGGGGAAATTCAGTGATTAAGACAGCAAGGGGATAAAGTGCAGGGCAAAGAAAATGTGCATGCAGCATAAACGTCGTGCAAAACAATACAAAAATAATGAAAAATATTTAATAAAATAAACTGAATATATCAAATCTAAGACATGAAGAGGAGAGGTGACTTTTTCATCTGTTCATTGTCAGAATATATTTCTATAAATCAAAAGCTGAAACAGTTCTTAATTGAAGTTTAGTAACTATTCGGTTTAATTCAGATTTATTTCTATAGTGACAGTAATAATAAACGATGCCTTAAAAAACTAAATACTCTGCACTGTGAGAATGAAGGCTCCTGTTTGAAATCTCTAATGTATGGCAAAGCTTTATTTTTTAGGGCTTTTTAATAGATTTTACTGGAAGCCAATGAAGAGAAGCTAATATTGTGTAGATGTGACGTGTTTTATCGTGTTGTAACATCTACTGTCACAAAGGTTAACCTGTTCTTCTAATGCTTTGACAGTGCAAGTCTCTGCATTGAAGAGGGGTTAGGGATCACATCTGTCATCAAGTATTGGGTTGTACAGGTATTTTAGACGCAGCTTTGGTAATAACGCCACACTCTGCTTTTTTTTTCTACTTACATTCCTTCTCCGTCCACTCCCTTTTCTTTCTCTTCTAATGAGTCTCTGTGACCCCTACTCCTATTCTCCCTCATGTTGTTCTCGTTCTCGGCCCATCTCAGTCCAGATCTTTTTGGGGGAAACACCTTCTCGCTGGTATTTTTATCCTTCAGCCAGAGGTATTGTGTACAGTTTGACATAAGAACACTGACTGTCGTATTTTTATCAGCAGCTCAGTGGAACATGAAGAAAACACAAGTTATGAAAAAACAAGTGGTTGTTGTTGGGCCACTATGAAAATATTTGTATCGGATAAAAACATGACGCACAAGTTAAATAGCTGCATGGTGCCGAGGAAGTGTTTCAATCAAAGCACTATTGTGTATATTTATGTGATGTTACACTGTGTAAAAACATATTCTCTATTTTGTGGCTCTGTCTTCAGTGTAGAAGGTCAAAG
Organism: Apogon talboti; assembly: GCA_037367365.1. NCBI lineage: Eukaryota > Metazoa > Chordata > Actinopteri > Kurtiformes > Apogonidae > Apogon > Apogon talboti. The sequence continues at coordinate 13,320,156 of JAPQRQ010000022.1, read as the reverse complement.
TCTGTGAAGTTTAATGATAGTTTTGAACTAATGAATTGCTGATATCCAATATATCTGTATAATTAAGGTTATGTATCTTAAAAAGTCATTATATGATTATTTTCCTCCCAGGGATTAAATGAGAAGATGATTCATGATTATATTTATGTGTAGACAGCTGTAATAACCTTGCATTGTAAAGAAATAACTGAACTGAGGTGTGCGCTATTTACACAGGATCATAATGGAACCATCTAAAGGAAACCACCCATAAAAGCAGGCTCAACAGTAATATGAAAGTGGACTCTGGGTGGGGAAGAGTCTACAGTGAGGGTTAAAGCTTCAGTAGATGGAAACCAGAGGGAAAAGCCTTGTCTTGTCTCTACTTTCAGTCTGAAACATGAACCGTGTATGAACATAATGAAATGGGGACCGAAATATCACAGTTATATATAGATCTGGGCAATATGGCCAAAAAATGTAATACCTTTTTTTTATTTCAATGTTACAAATGATTTATGATTCTAATAGATTGGTTTTTTTTCACCCAAGACAAAGCAATGACTGAAAAATACTCTCTTTACCAAAACTATCTGCCTTATTTGACTGGAAAAGCACATAACCAATTAATATATTATAAGAAGCAAAATGGCTGCATTTTGTCACCTTCCTAAATTCATTGCCTTAGTCATTTTATTTTTTCAGATTTTTCAGGAAACACAAAAAATTGAGAAATTGAGTATTTGAAGATGTAGGCAAAAAAGTAATTTTTGTCCAAAAAAAAACGACTAAGGCAATTATTTTAGGACGGTAATGATTTTAACTTTTGCCAAGAAAGAAAGGTTTTCTCAGTTATAAGGTTTAGGCACTCGTAATGATTTTCCCAAAGCAAAACCTCAATTAATCAAATTGTTTCAATAATTTTCCAAGCTTTAGTGAGAGAAATTGCCCTCCAGTATATGTGATGAATCTGTGCTGTAGGCAGAACATGTGACATACTCTTGACAGCTGTTGGTTATTATAGCTGCCAGTCACCTGTCTCTATATCCCCCCCCCCCCCAAAAAAAAAAACAACTTGTGAAAGGTCAAAACAGAGCCAATTGTTTGTCAATGACTCTAAAGAATACGTCTAATGGAATCATTAATGTATTAGTATATCATGTGTCCAGACACAGTATTTATATATCTATTTTAAATTGTTGGTGTTATGTCTCCTTTATTAAATAATTCAATGCATGATACATTTTATTAAGTTAGTTATTTAAAAAGTGAAACGATTCCCTCCAGTGGTTAGATGAGAAGATCAGTCATCATCAGTAATATATAGCACGGTGAATAAATACACGATAGTAATTACACCAGGCATCTCCAGCTCGGTGAAACCTTTTGAGGCGTGATCTATTTACAGAAGTCACATGTGTCTAATTAACCATCCACAAGTAACAATAGTATTTACAGTAAAGCTATGGTGGATTATGGGAGGGGTGCTGTCGCCTAAAATAAACACAGCGGCTACTGAGGGTTAATGTATTGTAGTATTTGAGTCCAGGCAGGGTGTTAGGCAGGATATAGATCTTTGTTTTATACAGAGAATGAGAAGGAACTGTTTACTAGCACACATGGACCTAAAATATTATAGGTCTTAGAATATTTAACACCGCCAACCAAAAGTATCTACTGATCTGAAATGTTAAATAACTGTTCAGTCACTAATTCCATCAATACATTTGCAATTATTGAGATAAAATGCAGTTTGTCATCTTTTCGTAGTCATCAGATATGACCTATTTGGATGTTCAGAGGCTCCATAGTTACCGTGGAAACACTGACAACTTCTGCAACACTGATTTACCAGTAAAAACCATGTAGTTTGACAAGTAACTGCGGTTGTAGACATTTGTTTAATGTTCATTACCCCGCCCCCCCAAAGGGGGAGGGCGAGGGTATTGTTTTCGGTTCGGTTTGTTTGTTTGCTTGTCTGTTTGTCTGTTTGTTTGTTAGCAACTTTACACAAAAACTACTGGACCGATTTGCATGAAATTTTCAGGAAAGATG
>JAPQRQ010000022.1:13290965-13301641 GCA_037367365.1 Apogon talboti | reverse complement strand
TTGAACTGTGAAGCTGTACATCCATGCTTTTTGGGTTTTGGCAGAGACCGGTATTGTTTGAACCTTTAGATAAGTATTGTTAAAGAGCCACAATTAAATAGTTATACATTTATTTTCTTTTTTGGATGATTTATTTCCCTATATTGGAGTGTGCTTTTAATTCTGGAATTTCTTTTACCTACTAATGTTTGAAATAAAGTCTATCTATATCTATAACTATCAAAAAATAAAAATGAAAGGCTCATCACAGCTTTACCAGAGGCCAAGGTGATGTTGTGAAGTTGTCATTTTTGCTTGTGTAACATTCGAGAACCCATAGATAATCCATTTATATTGATATAAAAGAGATAAAAAGTGCAAATCATTGCATTTGAGAAGCTGCACCCATTTTATTTCAGTCAGGTATTGAACTGTTTAGGATATAAGTGTGTATTTCTACCCACTTCTGTGTATTTTAGCCACTGATTGAGTAAATGGGAGTTTTCTAGGTGTGTTTGAGGCTTTGAACCATGTGTTGTTTGCTATAAGTTGGCAGAGTATGATACTGTGTAGATTAAAGAAGCCAGAGTGTGTATTTGTCCATGTGTGCATTTACTGGCTCATGCAGATAATGTCATTTGCAACTACAGTCATGTGATAACAAAATACAAATCTCTGTGAAGCTTTTATTTGACCTTTAACCCTTCGTATGCATAAACATCTCATCACATCTCCATGTCCCTGCTGTATGAAAAAGACTAATGTGAGCTGTTAGTGTGAATTAAGGCTTCGGGGCCAGTGACCGCGGGAGTCTGGCTCTTTGAGGCCGACGAGGGATGGAGACAGAACCAGACTTTATATCACTTTTAATGGAGGAGCTGACAGTGTACATCGAGTCGCTATGAGGGACGAGGCCCGTTTCACAAAGTCACTTGTAAACGCTTTATATCCTCAGTGGGCAAATTTACAGTAGTGTACGAATACTAGATGAAAAAAGTCACAGAGTGGTGATAAATGTCAGTGGGACAGGTTTTCGGCTAACTTAAAGATGCAATAAAGACGGTTTTTATTAGTTAAGAGTAAAATAACAGTAAAGTAAACCAGTGAGGGCAGATCAAGGGTTTATTGAAAGGTACACTTTTACAAGTAAACGTTTTCTGAGTCATTGGAATTTAACATAAATTATGAAAAATACTTTGAATTAAACTGTGTAAATGTGTTACATCCAACCTAAAGTCAACACAGAGTATAAATACAAAGGTTATTTAAAGTAGAGGTACACACATTGCAAAATTCTGTGCCTATATTGATGCTATTTTGCATTTATTTTGTTTTTGTTGTTATTTTTTGTGTAGTTCAGATGTTTGATCTAAATACTATAAATGAGCACATTTTTTTGATCATGGCATCTGTGATAAAACACCTTTTGTTTGGTCTGTAATGGGGTATCTTTCGGCGCTTCTTGTGACCAAAAAAATGTGTAATGTTTTTATTGTTGTCTTTGTGTAAATGACCCATCTTCTTCGCCCTCATATGTTGTAGGCTTTCAATTTCACACCAGTTGCATGTTTTAAATGTCATCAACCTGCCCACTCAGTCGTTCTGATTTCCCCAGACAATGACCTGCTCTATTCACACATTATACAGACTTTTTAGTGGGAGCTGGCAACACAAAGTCTATTTAATGTCAGCTCCAATTTGGACATTTGTCTTCTGTTCTCACAATGTCAAGTCAATTAGCTTTTTAGTCCATATTGCCTAATATCAAAAACCAAGCATTTGCCTCAAGGGCCTTTGTAATCTTTGTAAACATAAAACACCCTCTGTCCTTTGACTCTTGATTTGAGTCAGGAAAAAAAGGAGTAATTGAAGAAAATGGTAGAGCCACAAAGAAGGGATGCCTCCTCCAGGTGTTGCATGAACAAAGATGTACAAATATTAATGTAAGAAAGGAAAGCATACATCAGTGAATATGCACAACTGTATGTTCGTGGTTGCAGTGCCTGTCTGAAATGGACTTCTCATTCTGTCCTGCTGAAACATTTTCTCAACTTAATGATGTTTTCATTGGGTTCAATTAGATTTAGGCCCTTGAATCTAAAACACTCACTAATTTCCACCTACTTGAGTGCAGTTATTGATATTAATAATTACAGTAATTAGTCATATGAGGTTTATGACGTACATATAAGCATTTGAGCCTATTCCCATAGTTAGCATATATATGCCTGTTTCATGTAATGTATATATGTCATTTGGGAATGTCATTTGCGAAAAAGATTGATGATAAAACAATATGAAGTTCTGTGTTACACCCAAGTCCAGCTGCACACACACTGAGCTAATGTCACCCTGTCATTGCTAATGAACAAAAGCAGATTTTAGCTTTTATTTAAAGAAACCCAGACTTCCCAATACGTTTGTTTAATACCCATGGACCCACACCACTGAAATCATATCTCCTAGATAGTTTGTACATCTTTCCACCAACATAATCATTCCTTCAGGTGTTCATGATGGATAGTGCTTGTCATTAAATATCTCCCAACATTTTCTTATGTGTTTCCTTTTTATTTACATTCTTAAAAGGCTAATAGTACGTGTCATACATATTGGCTTGGTCAGTCATGGATGGGTGCTGGTGCGTGACTTTTTGTGGACTGATATATGTATTTCTGGAGTTATTGCACAGAATATGTGTAATATGTGTCATCTGTTTCAGTTTGAGCCAGACATACTCCTCCAAACAAAAACAAAATGGAAGAAACATCAGGAAGAGCCACAAAAGGAGGAATCCCACTGCTTCCAATTATAGTATTTCTTTTCCATCCTAATGTCAGCCTCACTCAAAAATATACCATTTGATGCTCACTATGTAGGTTTATGTTGTAGGACTACATTGTCCAGCTCTTCCTGATTAATCATGGTGTTCTTTGGCCAGGATTCGTGGGTCTCGTCTCCAGATCTTTTATCCAATTCTCCAATTGAGGAGCACAGATGAAGGACTGGATGTAGCTGAATATATATATATCAATTAATCATGAGAGAGCAACACTTTGAGGCCCATGTCCCTCTTTAAGACACAGGACTTTGTGAAAACATACCAAACTCTGAGTGCTGGTCATGGTACTGACATGCATGAAGGTACCACTTAACGTAATGTGCAATTCATCACTGCCAACTTGACATGTCAGTGTGTCATGCAGTTCGGCTTGTAATGAAGAACAGAAAACTCTCGGGACAGAGACACTTTCCCCACCCACAGTGTGTAATGCGTTCCATCTACCAGCACCATGTCCAGTGTCCTCAAACGTGGAGGTGTTGTATGTGTTGTGTTGTCCTTTTTTCAACAGTACTTTAACACAACATGCATTTGTGACCTGGTGTGGAGCTGAAAGTGAAAAGAGAGAGAGATTGTCCCAAATATTTTTCTTGTCTTTTTTATAATATTTTATTTTGGATTTTTCATAGGATACAGTTACATACTTACAAAACAAGACAACCTCATCGACCCACAACAACAGGGCCATAGACAACAGGCAACAGACAGTGTTTTCTGATCTGTCAAGTGGAATCTGCAGCAAAAATATTCAAGTTGTGAGGTGTGTTTCATTTAAGGGCTATTGTACTCCATACTATTATGTCCAACAAGAAACCACAGGGCATCTCTAAGTCCACAAAGCCTGTAGAAAAGATAAATACACTCTCCATAACACCATCCTGTGTCCTTATGAGAGTTCGAGTCTCCACCTTTGTCACAACCAGAATCAGCGCTGATCCTTCATTGAGTGAGGCTTTGATGTGGTGTCATACTCCAATATCTCGAGCCCACCCTTCCTCTTTTAAAGGTCCTTTTCAAAATGGGAATTACCCATCTGCCCCAGACTGACTCTGGAGAAGTGAGTCAACCATGACATCCCAGAGCCTGAATGTCAGCATTGTTACATTTCTCTTATTTCATTTCCTCTTTCTGATATAAAAGAGAGAGAAATCCTGGCCGTTCCCATAAACAGTGAGTTATCAAAATGTTACATTATAATAAAATGTAATTGACCTGTTATATCACCTCAAATATGGGCCATGTTCTCAACAAAACCTACATTTGCATCATTAGAGTTGAAAATAAAATACACTTCATGTGGTTGCATCGTTACCCCTGTGAGTAAAACAATGTGTTTCATTCGGTCACGCTGTCATTGGCTGTTACGTAACTAATTCAGAACACACTTGCAAATGACCAAACTGACACACAGGTGTTTACCTGACAGTTGTTTTTAATGTTTGATTTTTTTTTTTTTTTTTATACCTGGGCCTGCTCTGTATGATACTTTTTTGTACAGATGGTTCTTTTCACTAACTTCTCAGCAGTTATTTGTGGGAGCTGCCCCGCATCAGTCAAGTCTTTTGTAGCTCCTCTGGGAAATTTTTAAGTTAAGTGCCTTGCTCGCTGACTCCACAAAAGTTGCCGAGGGCTACGAGGGTGGAAGCTGCCTCCGTGTCTCTGCTTCATTCTTCGAGCTTGCAGTCAAACTACACAATCATAAAATCATTCCTCCAGCCACACAGCAGTCGTCTGAAAGGGGCAAAGGCGTCCCCACCCACTACCTCGTGGTTGTTTCAGGTGATGTTTTTAGAATTGCTTCACATTTCATCATACTGTTGTTGCCTATTTAGGTTGATCCCTGGGTTAAAATCACAAAATAAAACATTCAAAGCCATGATTAAAATGTCTCATGCCTTGAAACCGCAGCTAAACACACACGTAAAATATGCAGACACACTGCATTGATGAAAAGCCCACAATAACATCCTCTTCATCCTCTGTGACGGATCTTGAATGATTAAATAAACAGCCTTGTGTTTCCCGCTACAGCCCACTGTTCTGACAGTTACAGCATCTTTGGGACTCCAGATTACCTCCTGTGTTTAGAGAGCCGCGCACAAACACACACACACACACACACACACACACACACACACACACACACACACACACATAATGTGGCGAGGCTGAGAAATTCCCCACCTTTTCAACGCACAAGTGCCTTAACCACAATAGACACAAAACACACAACACACACCCCCTTAAAAAAGAGACATAAAGAGACACAAAGTGCGAGACAGTCCATTCATTAGCTCATGTAAAAATGACCAGCCCACCTCTGGTCTCCCACAGGACAGGGAGCGGCTGCTGTGTGTTTGTGGGTAATGTGGTTAATCTAAGAGTTTGCATATGTGAGTGTCTCTGCAGTGGGTTTTGTACTCTGGTGGTTGGGCAAAGTCTCAGCATCATTAACCGGTGTGAGACCACCACTGGTCTGGAAGTAAGTGTGTTTTGAGAGTGTTTGTCCGTCCTCTCAGTGAGGTGCGTACATTCACGTCCGTAGAAAGGGCCTATTGTGGTTAATGGTCGTTAGGATGCTCTGTGTGTGTTTTCTTGTTTTTACTTCCTCCTCTGCTGTTTCCTGAGTGTGTGATAATGTGTGTGAAAGAGAGAGACAGTGAGAGAGATGCAAGGACAAAGTCAAGATGGAGAAAGAGTGAACAAACTGAGGTAAAGTATCAGGGTGACATTTGACGTTATGGTTGCTATTTTATTGTATTTTTTCTGTATTTTTTTATTAGTGGCAGTTTTTCTGATATGAAAGAAAAAGCATATATCACTCTGTATTCATGCCCGACATGGCTTCAGTGTTGTTCAAAACATATAAATCACCTCAGTGACTGATCCGATTGCATTAAATAGCAGTGTTTGGTGAAATAGTAACACCCAGTATCAAGTTTGAATCATATCTTGGAGCAGATTCTGATCTCTTTGTGTCCAGTCCAAAATGTTTTATTATGGCGTGCATTGAAGGGTCATTTTAACAGACCATAAAGTTCATGCATTAGTTGAAACCTCTTTCTGAGGTCACTGTAAAAACATATTTGGGCAGTGCAGGTAGCATCTACAGCACTAGGCTTATATTTTCTGAGCTTTTCCCCAATGGTCCAAGCCACAATCATGATGTATTAAATGTCAAAATGTTGGTTGTGGTAGCGGAAAAAGGCTGAGGTAGAAATAGGAAACTTTTATTTTCACAGCAAATTTCATTCCAAGGAAAATTCAGTGTTCATGACAGAGAAGCAGAGATTATTAAAGGCATGTAGGCAGACTGAGTGATGGATAGAGAGCGGACCACCCAGCCGGGCTTACATCAGTGTTAATGTCCCAGAGGACGTGACAGCTGAGCAGCACAGGCTTTATATGTCAGCTGCCTCACATGGAGCCGAGGCCGTCGGGTCACTGCAGAGGATGTACTGCCTTAAACCGGGGTCAAGGCCCAGTGTAGGTCATCGGCCCGGCTCTGGTTAGGAAAGAGGCTTCCTCTAAAATATCAAATCCACCCTCAATAAATGTAGCATTTGGCTCTGTAAACTAAAATGTGAGGATTTCTGAATCAGCAATTGCTTCTGAAGACTTGCATTAATCTCAGAGCCTTTCGTGCATTTTAATATTTTTATTCACTCTCTAAAATTTAATTGACTTGTTTTTTTCATTTTACATTTCATGTCTCTTTAAGATTGGTTTATATTTAATATATTTACACTCCCTCCATTACACTGTTCTGTAACTCCATTTGTACTCAGGATTCATTAGGCGCGCCACTGCATTAAAAGGTAAACTGTACTTTTTACTTCACTACATTACTATTGCTGATAATATTTACTTCTAGGTTGTGTAGAGTGTTTTTATTGAGTAATATTAAACACGCAGATGCCCAATTTGGGCATATATTTTGTAAACACACCTTCCTTTTGTAGCTTTCTCCCCTTTGTCCAAGCTGAAAGACTAATACCCCATCCACACTGATGTAAAACAGATATTTGTCTCTATGTTTAGGCCTGTGATCCACATATAAATGGCATTTTAGGTTGCAAAAAGTTCAAAACACTTTCCAAAGTGAAGATTTGTGTAGACAGGGACAACAGAGACTGGAAAATGATGGCATTATGCACAATTTTGCATATGTCATATGCAATTGCTTTGTGTGATGAACCTGCACCTGAAACATCAAATCCAGGTGTACATATCAGTCTATGACCTGTGGTAGTTTGAGGTCGGCATGGAAACCTTTGAGATGTTATGGCCAAATTCTTAAGTTAACTTCAGTGTGTCTGTGTCTGGTACGTCCAGTTTTATTCATGGTTTCCACAGTTTAAAATCCAAGAGAACCAGTGATTTGTCTGAGCATTTGTACCAGTTTATACTGTTTAGAAAATATCCATGTTAATGTGGACAAGACATATATAGTGTATAAAGGTAATTTCATGATGTGATAAGTGAAGCCACAAGGAAGGTGGAGGTGCTGAAGCCTCATATCCTCTCAGACTAATGACAATATACTGTAGTAAAACTACCAAATACTTCCAACACTGAGTACTTTTATTATTCAAGATAAAGTTGTGCTGACTTCTAACCTAATATGTGACTGTTTAATTGAATTTCTTATCAGTCATAACTGTTTGCAACCTCCATCAACCCTTAATGTCTCAGATATAAAGTCGAGACATGAGTTCATTTGAGTAAATAGTCTTTTGACAGATTACTGGACAGTTACACTCTGGACAGTTCACAGCCAGATATGGGCCAAATACTGTCCACAGGTTGTAAAAAACGAAAAAAGAAACCTTAAATGGTTGTTTTTCTGCTTAAAGATTCTGAAGAATTTCAACAAGTGAAGGCAGTCACAGGAAGAGAATCAGCTCCATTACTTCCTCAGAGTACTTGCAGAAATATAACACCTATCCTGTAAGAAATATTCCCACATATGTGAGATAATGGGCTTATTTTATGAGTGTGATAGCAGTTTAGGATGAATGTGATAATTGTAGCTGTTGTGATTTTAATACAGTTCGGTTCTGATGCAACTGGGCAGTATCTGGAAAAGAGACCTGGTGCTGCCAAATTAAACAGATAACCAGTTTGGGTCATTAATCATTCTTAGATATTAATTCACATTCTATTTTAGTTTTCTGCTGAAATCTTTCTATCCAACATGGTCAGTCTCAGTATTTCTTTTTGACTGTCTCTTTCTGTCCTAACCATCAAAGACCCAAACATCTACTGGGAACCAAAATCATCTACTGATCTAAAATGTTGAATAACCTCTGAACCAATAAGCCGATCAATACTTTGAAATAATTGAGGTAAAATGCAGTTATTCATCTTTTCATGGTCATTAGATATGACCCATTTGGCTCCATAGTGAACGTGGAAACACTTCTACAACACTGATTCACCAATGAAAACCATCGAGTTTGATAAATGACAGTGAATGGAGACAGTTATTTTTATGATCTGTTATTATATTTTTGCTGAAAATGTCACTTTTTCTTCAGTTTTCTCTGTTTCTGATATGATAACCCTCCATGTTGGAGCTTTTATGAACATCTACATGATCAGTGAACTAAATTTAGGAAAATAGCAGATTGTCACTGAAAAAATACAAAACACAGAGGATAATATTATCACTTAAGAAAGGTTAAAGAGAGAAAAATTCATTTGGGGAACTGCCACAAAAGTAGCACTGGGTCTTTATGGGTTAAGAAAATACTTTTCTGTGCTGTTGAACTTTCCTGCTTTGCTGTTTTGTATCTGAATTATCTGCATCATGAGCATTTGTCATCCCTCTTATATAATACCAATGCACAAGACCTCAAATGTCTCAAGTTAAACAGTCTACTGACAGCACTCTACAGATTTATTTACTAAAGTGCCTCTATCCTCTGTCTTTATTAGCTCTCACTGTGTTGGAAAAGCGAACAAAAGGCACATACACATCCACACAAAACTGCATCCTTCCACAGAACATCTGTTTGTGCGTCTCTACTCACCAAACTGGCACGCAAACAGCCCCCCTCCCTCCCCCTTCCCCAGCAGCAGCATTATCAGACTCTATTGTATGATCGTGTTTTTCTAGCCTACTAATTAATAACCTCTTATCAGGACTGAGACAACAATAAAGTATTTCTGCCAAGCCAAACGCTTCCTTCCCCTCTGAAACCATCTGAGCAAACCCAGGGGCTGGCGCCAGCCCACCCAACACAACACACAGTAGACTGGAGGAACCTGCACACACACACACACACACACACAGATACACACACAGAGACAGAGAAAGAGACAGTAGCTCACAGTGGATTCATACACAGTGACAGGCTGGATGTGGATGGAAGCCTTCTGAAATCCATGAAAGTATAAAATTAGAATACAAACAATCCTCTCAGGAGCTTTAGGGCTTTTATCCACATGTGGTAACAGCTATTGTCCCACACAGGGACAGGGAAGGACAGGCTGTGATATTTTAGTGCAAGGCTCTTCCAGGGTTGACAAGGGTGGAGCTGAACAATCTGTAGTTTACATAGTTCATATTCAATGTTTTAGATTGTATTTACTTGAGTTTCTCTCTTAGTACTTCTCACTTACAACTACAGAGAAAAAAAATTACATCAATTGTTCCCCAATGATGCATTTTAGCCCGACACAAACACACTTTGAACTCCTATCACAGTCCGAGTTACATTTTGAGACTCATGTTTTAATATGTTAGTTACAAGTCATTAACTATTCAGATTTTTTTAAAGATTGAGAGAAACTGCAAGCAGGTACATTAATGTACATACATCAATGTATTTTCATGTAGAGTCTGAAGAAACTGAAGTAAAACTGGCAAAATGACTTTGACAAAAAGTATTTTATGCTCAGTTGTGTTGGTTTTATCTTTTTGAAATAAATTAATGCGTTTCTTTGAATACATCTTTTTTCTCTTGTTGTAAACACTTGAGTTGAGACTTGTTTTTCCTTAAATCACTAAATAGAATCTTCTTTTTTGCTTAAATCTAGCTTATTTTTATGTGTAGTTTTCCATTTTCTTATACATAATAATAATACCATTACTCACTTTGTCATATACACATTTGACAAATGCTTCACTGCCAACACTATTTTGCAAAAGGCATTTTTAATACATCCTCTTTGTGTCACCCAATATGAGTGTGATTTGTCTAAAGAAATACATTACAGCCAAACTACTACCAGTGATCTTACCCTATTCCAGTATGGATGGTACTAGATATATCTCTTGTACTGGCACAGTGCTAACGGTTGAGGGAATAATGGGTTAAGGGTTTAGAAACAACCAGTTTAAATTAATAAATACATTTAGTCTCTTTTTAGGGAAGAGTTCAGGTGATGGTTCAAAAACTTTACAAATTAAATGTATTTGGTTTGTATAAATGTGCAATGGCACCATTTTATTCTTTTGAGTGAGTTGGTTACACAATACAGATGAAAAATCCCAAAGGCCCTGAGCTGAACGTAGGTGAAGCTGCTTTCACACACTCTCACGGACTAACATTGCCATTTACAGTACACATAGTACAACTTACATACTGTAGTTGGACTCAGACATTCATCTGCACGTGTCTGGCTTATTTAACAGCTTTGTTAAATGTTATAGTCATGGCCTTAATTCTTATGCACACACTGTACATTAGTGTCTGCTCCCTGCTGGGCTCTGTTTTGTCTAGGAGTATAGGAAAATAACACACATACACAGAGTCAAGAACCAGCACAGCTTTCTGTACACATAGAGCATAAACACACTGTATATCCTAACACACACACACACACACACACACACACACACACACAC
>JAPQRQ010000022.1:13279686-13290865 GCA_037367365.1 Apogon talboti | reverse complement strand
TTTCTGTACACATAGAGCATAAACACACTGTATATCCTAACACACACACACACACACACACACACACACACACACACTCACACTCACACGCAAAAGACTTTGTTTTAATTCATGTCTTCTGGGGGAAAGTTTATTTGACTTACTGCAGGACAATGTAGTTGACATAAAGGGCTTTATTTTAGAGGCCATTGTTTCTTCCCTCCACTTCAGCAGTTAAATAGGAGACTTCAGGATGTGTGTGTTTCTCTGTCTATACTATATGTATGTGGATTAATATTACCATGGGGAAATAAATCTGTTTGCACAGTCATACATGGGGACTTGGCTTCCTTTAGGGCCAAAAAGCAGTTTCAATGTAAAATGCATGTGAACAGTTACAGACACGCTATTTTACAACAGGCCACAAATACAGGGATTACACTGTAATACCCTTTAATTTGATCAAATCTCTTCATCTCCAGCTCTGTCTCTCTTTGATTCACATACATACAGGATCTCTGGGCACAGTTACAGCTAAATGGAGTTATCTGGAAATGCTTTACTTAATGTTTAGGAAGAATCTTATAATGAAAACGCCTTTGTAGTTGTTCACAGTTTGCTTTGAAAAACAGGAGAAAATAAGTCCTTTAACCTCCAAATTAGCACGTGAAAGTTATAAACTTTGAGAGCACATGTGACATCTTCAGACTGTGGCTCCACAGTCCTTGATCAGCTCTGGCCTCTGATCTGAAGTGCAGTTTTATCCCCTCCACAAGTGTCTCTATTGTTACCAGAGGGATGGATGTAAACCCAGGGCTGTGGTTTGACAGGTTCCAGCTCAGGGGTTTCTTTCAGTTTTAATTCATGTTCCTCATGAGCGTTTGAAACAATCTTGGCAAATCCGCTAAAGCTGATCTAAAGGTTATTGGGGGATGATCATATTTTACAAAGTCTGCCAAACAATACTCAAATAGCAGGACTGTACTATTTTAGATTAATCTTTTTGTTTTTTTAGGACCTTCAGCTTTGTATTTATCACGTCTCTGTGGTGCATTAATTCATTTATGCAAACTAATCCTTACTTCAAGCAAAGTTTCCTTATATTTGAGGTTAGTGAGTTCTGGAGAGCCATAGTCCTGTCCTCGGAGTGAGTTACTTATCCCATCTGGACATTTTAGTTCTCACAAGTGGTCAAACGCAGTAATGACTCTGCATATATGCATTTATGTGTGTCTCTACTTGACACAAAAACTCTTTCAGTTCTTTACAACTTGAACTTGCACTTAAAATATAGAATACCTGTCTGTTTCCCAGAGAAACGTTATTTGCTTCCTGCTCCTCAAATCAAAAGAAACAATCCGACTTGACTGCTTAAGTTTAATGTCAGGCACTTAAACTGCACAAAAGCTGCAGAGCTGGTGACGCTTTTTCCCACCTTAATGTTAGAAAAGACAATTGGCTATTTTATTTTTATTACAGCTGTTACTGCTGGGTTTGCTGCACCTACTGTTTTCTCTCAAACATTGTCTCAGTTTAGAGCTGCAGATTCCAGCTAATTTTGGCTCTTTTGTTTCATTCTTTTGCTCAAATAATAAATATGTGAATTTGTGTCACTGCAGTGTGTACACTAGGTGGGATCTTCACAGTGGATGTGTGTGTGGGTCATTGACGCGTTTTATACCAGACCTTTAACACTTCTTAATAAATCCTGTATATTAACGAATAGGGCTAATTATTATTATGCTTTTCACAAAATATACACAGTTATTTAAGGATTGGTTTTGCCTCTGTGACTCTGGGATGGATTATCTATTTCCTCGTGTAAAAATGTTGTTTTCTCTTTTGCTAGCACAACAATATTCAGTATATTTTACTGTAAACAGTCCTATTGTGGCCCAGAATGTGCTTCCAGTAATACAAAGCTAAAGGAAAAAGCAGAGACACCATAGGAATGTCACTGGTTTTGCTGAAAATCAAGCACTGCCTCTGAATGTAATAAAGTGACAATGAACAGGAACATAGTTTTGGCTGATAATAGTTTGGGAATTTTGACAATTTCTACTTGGTCTTTAAAGTTAATTTCATGCATTAAGAATGTATTAAAGCTTCGTTAAGCAGTTTGTTAGCTTGTCATGTAACTCTTCCATCAATTTTATGGATTAAACAAAATGAGTGTTTTAAAGAGCTGTAGATTAGGGTGTTAATTTCCAGTCCTTTAATTAGTATTAACAAAAGTGTCATTAATGTGAAAAGGAAAGACACTGAATGTAGAATGATACATGTGTGATGCAGTGTCTTTAAACTTTGTACCAACATATCCGGGTGTATGATTCTAACTTTTATCAGTAGCCATATATCTGTGCTTCTTTAAAACTGCTACCTGTGTGAAAGTGTGTGTTTTTTATGTGACAGGGTGTGTGTGTGTCAGTGTGTTGGCGTTTGTACAGCTGTGTGGAGGAGTGCAGGGTGTAGCTGGTAATGGCTGCGCTCATGTATCAGAGCAATGCCAGATATGGAGGCAGTAGGAGTAGATTATCTCTCCTCCTCTGATATCTTATCATCCAGATTCAGATCCAGACCAAAGATACACAACTAAGACACACACAGGTCATACACACACACTGTGTGGCAACTAGACTGGGGAATTCTCTGACCTGTTTCTGGTGTATTTCTCTGCTCTGTCTGACACTTTGGCAGCATACCAACATGCATTTGAAGGTTTTATTTGACTCCAGAAGTTAGACTGTGTAATATATATCCACCTTCTGGTTCTCATTCTCACCAGTGATTTAATTAAGGTTTGATTGACTGCAATTACAATACATGGGGTCATATTAGTGGAAAAATATTATTGGGGTGGTTAATGGTTATTGTTGTGACTAGGGACATTTCTGTGGTTATGATGATCCATCCGTCCTTCTTCAGCCCAAGTAGAGAAGCCCAGACCTCCCTTTCCCTAGACACCTCCTCTAGTTCCTCGGGGAGGGGGGCATGGAGGTGGTCCACCCTGGGGTCTCCTCCAAGTTGGACATGCTTGAAACACCTCTAACAGCACATACAGTAACATGAAGCAGTGTCATAAAGGCAGACAGTCCTGCATTTTTGATCCTGGCTCTTCAGTCACTAATGATAGAGTACTTACCAGTATGTACATTAAAATCAGTTACTTTTGTAACTGTAAATGTATGTTGCTTTCGTCTACTATCACAACACTATGTTATGACTAAAGTGCTAATATTTAAAGCTTGGTCCTACCAATCTGTCACCATTACTGTTTCACCTGTAGTTGCTACAGCGTTCATGTTTATCAGTGTAACCATAGAGTAAAGCAGCTTCTGACTGAATCTGAACAGTGATGGGTAGTTAAAGCTGTCAATCACATATTCGACCCCTTCAACCCATTTTTATCCACATTGATCATATAAATGTTCACAGAGGCTCTGAGTAAAAGGTTATTAGGTATATGGAAACTGAGAAAACTGGGGCAAATTTGACTTTTCCAGCAAAATAAAATTAACTGTGTGTAAAAATAAATTTCTACAAACTCTGTTATGTGTCAAACTACATTGGTTTTATTGGTGAATCAATGCTGCAGAAGATGATGGTGTGTCTATGTTCACTACGGATGTTCTGAACGTCCAATTGAGTTATAATTGACGCTACTGAAAAGCTGAGAAACTGCATTCTATCTGAAGTATTTCAGTGTATTGATAGGATTAGTGGTTCAAAAGTTATTAAACGTTTTAGATCAGGAGATGCTTTTGGATGTGGGATATAAACTGCACATTTGAAGGTAATGAAAATACAATATTTGTATTTTTTGTATGATCATACACTAATCAAAACAAAATTAGGAGTATTATATGGATGTTCTCTACTATTAGATACACTTAAATCTTCCTAAATCTTACACCATAGATCCTCTAAATACCAGCAATGTCATCCTTGCAAAATAAAAAATAGTTCACCAGAGGCATCCTAACAGTAAATCACAACCAAGGAACTCTACATTGAAACATTTGACATTACACTTATGGTATATGGTCTTCTTTATGTAGCTCCTTATCCACAAACACAGTGTTAGAATGTCTTTCTGGGGAATTTAATTTTTTATTTTCTACAGAAATCCTCCTGACGTCTGACTGCAGGAGCTGAGGAGATCAACCAAGAATTTATAGAAAGACCTCCAGTGCTCTAGTAAGAGAATATAAACAATACAATTCAGAAATAATGACTTCTGCTAAATAATTATTAGTGGTTCCCAAACTTTTTCACCTTAAGGCCCAAAATTATATTTTATATTTCCTCTATGATTCCCAGATTATAACATAAATACATCCTGAATTACCATGTCCACCTTTTCACTGATTCTTTCTTCATCAAAACATTGTGTCTGAAAGTCTTTTTTTGTGTGTGTGTGCACATTTTACATATTTTACAGCTTGTCATGACTGTTACATGTTTTTATTTCTTGTTTCTTTTTTAGAATTTCACATATAGTTACATACAGTAGGTCAAGACTAACAACTCTTCCACAAACATTATAATTAGGAAAATTGATTCACATGTCATATTATTATGTGTTTTACTCTGACAATTAGTGACCTCCACAACTTAACTGGGTTCTGACATTAACTTTGGGAAAGGCAGACCTTGAAACCGCTGCAGTGCTCACCACATATTATTAAGAAGACGCCACAATTCAGTTTTCACATTCCCATGACTTACTAACTGGTGGCTGCCAGTCTCACCAGGGGAGCTCCGTATAGTTACGCAAAACCAGGCTACTTTCTTTCTCAATGAAACCATCTGTTTGTTTGTTTGTTGTTACTTGCATTTTTTTCATGTGCGTGCTATTGTCAAGACAGTGTTTTTTCCCGTAACACAATGAGCCACATCCAGTAAGCATCACTCACTTCACTTCCTCTCATAGTGACTAGTTGTACACTCATCCATTCACCAACCCACCCGTGTGACATATGTGAACGTTTATTGTTCAGAATTGTCGGTCATTTATGCAATTAAACTTATTGTTATACAGCTTTCGGTTTTATGCAATAAATGGAAAAATATGTCCCTGAGTCTTCTAAAATCAGGTCCATTCTGTCTCCGCCTGAAGCACAAAATCTTTGAAGCAGACGTTATTAACTGCAGATTGTAAAATCACGCACTTGCAAAGTGGTTTCTGTAATGAAGATGTAAGAACCCAAAGAAGTGAAACAGTTTCCAGCCAGTTCTTTTCTTTTAGTTTTCTTGTCTAATTGCCAAACAGGCTTGTTTTCCAGTTTGTCAGTGTCTCAGATGTGTGTGAAGCGTCACTGATGGGGGTTCTGCTGGTGTTCGCAGTGAGTGACAGGTGTCAGGGGGAATTAAGGGAGATTTTCTTTAAGATGGCTGCTCTCTTTACAAAACACTGAGAGAGAGGGAGAGGTAGAGGAGGGGGGGATGAAGATGTGAGCGAAGAAGAGGTGGAGAAAAGCAAAGTCTTGAAATTTAAGCTTCACACCCATTCACGTCTTTGTATCGGTGGGAGGAGAAGTCGGGAGGGTCTGCTTGTGTGGCTGTCTCCCTAGCTGGTTGGTTGTTTTTTTGCTCGGCTGCTCCCAGTGTTCCCACCAGATCCAGTGAATAGACGCTCCTTTCACACTGGCTAAGACGCCTAATGAGGGGGGACTACGTTGTGTCGCACTCAGTGTGTGTCAGTCCAAAGCCCCAGTATGGGTTCGGTGGGTGGCTCAGTGTGTGTGTTCATGTGTGTGTGGGTTCACATAGTTAAAATAGTGATTCTCTAAAGGCTGCATGCTGCTTTTTTAGGCAGAAAACCAGATCTCGTCTTTTAATAACTTCAAGTCAGTCTACAAAAGCTTGAAATGGGAGCAAAGATGTTGCATGTCAATTAATCATATGTTCATCCTATAAATAATGCAAAATAAAACAAAATACATTAAAATGTGTAAAATGAAGACAACTTATGTGTTCAGATTGAAAGGTATCTCCCAAAACCAGTGCTGAATGAGTGTCACTTTTATTTTAAAGTAGGTGATTTCTCATTTATATTAATGATAGATTTTTATCGATATATCAACGGGGATTGTAAGCCTTTTAGTAATACAGTGTTGCCTAATTTACTGTTAAGGGGCATGTTAAATATAAACATCTGAAAACAATAATAAAAAAAACTTCCACAGTAAAATACATAGAAATGAGCCATGATATGACTAATTTTATTCACTGTAACCTTCTGTTTCAGTTCTCAATGGGTTCAAATAACCTAAATACACCATTACCCATAAAGTTGTAATAATTTTGTTTCCAGACACGTTCCACTTTTTATTCCTATTTATACACATCAGTAATCACCTTTGACCTGGTGCAATGATTACATAATGAGTCCCTGATACCCTTTATCTATCAAGAAAAATTATATTGTCACAATCATTTCATGAGAAGAGGTAGAAATATTGTATTCCAACTTTATGGACAACAATACTCACAGTCACTTTATTTATTCACCTTGGTATTTTTAATTAAAACTCTTGTGTAAGACCTCAAAGAAGGCTGTCATTACAAAATCATACTTAATCTATACAATCTATACTTAACTTACTGTCTAAAATCCAAAAAAAGTGGATTCATTTTTGTGTTTGTAATTTTTGAGAAGGTGCAAACATTCAAACATCATTAAAATGATAAGTTCAGCATCGAGTCTGTAAAATCAATAAAATCTGTCTGATCCATCTGTTGTGTTGCAGAGATAATGTTGCTTTGCCATTTTAAAACATATGGAAGAAATACGAATATTATAAAATATAAAAAATAAAATTATATTTATTATACACTGTCAATTTTCTTGGTATTATGTGCTCTACAATAGAAGATACTTATTTTTTGCCTTCTATTATTGCTCATTCACCAATCATTTATAATTGGAAGTAGTGAACATCTCTGTTTTGGGCCGAATTCACACTTAAATGAAAATACATATTAATCATTAAACCAACCACACCCTCATCTCTTTCTGACAGTAGAACTTGTAAATTAAAGTATTTTTTTTCCTCACCTGCTCTGCATACCTGCCTTTAGAGGTCCCCTCTGACTGATTGGAATTTCAGGCCTTATGTTAAAACTGTTACGAGCTTCAGCCAGAGCTCAAGACTTATTGACTGCTCCGGCCAACATGTGGACTTTGGTGTTATTGCAATATGTCAGTACTGACTTACTCGCACATTCAAGTCATAGCTGTTAAAGAGGTATTCTGCTGAATTATGGGATCCAGTCCGGGTGTTCCCACGACACAGATAGGACCGTACATTGACAGACCTAACCTGCCTGTCAATGCGGAGTACACTGAGTATAACTAACAGTCATATGTCACCATGGAGGAGAGGAGGTGGGTAATTTGAAAAGAAATTCTGATAGGAATACAGATGAATATATGGAGCATCATTGATTTTAAAAGAATGACTCTCAATAGAACCATTAACACCTGGAAATTTACATTTTTCTGTATTTAAGTTTTTGTATAATGTGTATACTATCTAAATTGGAAATCTTCAAGTGGTTCTATTTGTAGTAGAATGTCTCACATGAATTCATTATCATATAGGTGAGATTGTAGTGAAAGTGTTAATTACATCTGCAACAAAAGATAATTAATGACCAGTAAAATAATTGTGGATTATTTTACTGGTTCTGCAGGTTGAAAAAATGTAAAAATTCCAGGCTCTGGGAAACACTAATACCTTCAGTTTTTCACATTTTATACACACACATTTAATTAGTAAATCCATAATATATATAAAAAAAGACAAAAAACTCACTAATAATGGATTTGTTCTTTCAGATCCAATGATTCAGCTACAATCAACTCAGCACTGATTTTCTCTGTAAGGAACTGTCACAGGTTGCACCTATATAAGTGAGATTTGTTGACTGAGTAAAGCTTTTTGGTTCCACATGTTTAGGAATACAGATCTACTGCTATTTTTGAAGTGATTATTCTCATATTATACAGTATTTATACAGTATATATTTTAGTAGCCAGGCTACTGGGCTCTGGGGTCCCTGGAACCCCTTGAAGGACTAGACATTTTGGAAAATGAATGAATGAATATTATTTTAGTTTTGTGTTGGAAAAACAGATACTTTATTTATTTATTAATTTATTCGTTAATTCTCCAAACTGCTTAGTCCAAGATAGGGTTGCAAAGGATGCTGTCCTGGCACAAGTTACTTTATCAACATAATCAAAACAATACAACAATAAACTAAAGATGTGAGTAAATACCAGATAAATCAGTCTACTACAATAGTGACCAAAAGTTTTGGAAGTCACACATTTTGTTTTTGCAAGTTTTACTGGTTCAGTTGTTTTTAGATTTTTTATGCATGGTTTTCAAGTACAAAGGTTTTTATACATTTCAAAGACTTTTATCAGCAAATAAATCACATTCATGCAAAGAGTCAGTTTGTGTCACTCCCACAACTTTCGGCCACGACTGTATGTGGCCTAGTTAGTGGTTTCTAGTTACATATATTTAAGGACAGTGGAGCCCAGTAACATGTCTGATCCTTTTTAAATGAGCCTGAATCTTCTGAAAAGCGGCTAGGCGTCCCGCTGTAGATCCCTCTGGATGGATGGGGCTGATGTTGAGTGTTTTAAATGGTAGCAACAGGTTACCTTGAGGTCCTTTTAAACACACACTCGAGAAGAAAAAAAACCCCTCCAGACTGGAGCTTGTTGAGGCAATAACAAACTCAGCGTTCCTGCTGTTCAGCTCTTTATACTCCACCCTTCCCCAAACCCCAAGGCAGAGTCTGAGACATAAAAGCAGCCATCCATCTAAGCAGACAGTGGCTATACATCACTCATACTGGGACATGAGCGATTATATGCAGACACTCACACAGAAAGGAGGGAAAAAAACATGTATGTAACTCTAGCACTCAACAGAAATCACACATTGAGCTTTAAGAAATATACACTAACACACACATCTTGCTTTTCACTCAGCAGAAGTCTGAGAGCCTCACAGTGTGCAGCCTAATTACGATGTTCCCGCACTCTAACAATAAGCAACAGTTTCCTTCTGGGCTTCTTCCAGGAAACGCTTCATTCCCGTGTTGATGAGAGGGAAGAAAGAAAAAAAAAAAACATGCAACAACGTGAACACGCTCCCAGTGCACCTGTAGTTTCATTAGGTCCAAGTCCTATATTGTAACAGTCTGTCAGTTGACACAGATCCACTTCACAGACACTAAACATTAAGACTTTTTCACCTGTTTCACTTTTTATCTGGATGTTGCAGTAACAGCATGTGCAGACACAACAGAGGCAAAAAAGGGGGATTATGAGACACAACAAAGACTCAGTGTGAATCAAAAGGACACATTAAAGCATCTTAACCACAAACCTACCAGGACACTTTGAGGAAGAAATCAAAGTGTCCCTCCCCCTCATTTCCTAATACAGTCCGCAAATACATCTTAGAATAAGTCCAGTAATCTGCTGCAGCTTTTTTTTTTTTTTTTTTTTTTAACTTATTCCAACAAAGAGGAGTAATTCTAATCAGCTGTCACAAAAACTGTACTCTTTGTAACAACCTTGGAACTTAAATGACCTCATAAGTGGTTGGTCCCTTTCTTCTGATAGGGTTTCCTGTGTTACTGACCCTGCTGATGACAGGAGAAATAATAACATATTAGTACTTTGTTACGGTTATATGACCTTCATCATCATGTTACTACCAAAAATGTGTGGTTTTGAATAAAATAAATAACATCTACTCTTGGTTTGAAACAGGAGCTGATCTCCAGCTTTTATTAAAGTCTGTTAAATGTTTTGTCGATCTAGCCAACCGCACCAACCTCCTTCCAACATAGACTCACTTTGTCATCAGGATTGGTACTTGGTACTTAGACGTCCAAATATGATGGTTTGTGTCATGACCTTTTGATGGTGTATAACACAGTATGAGAGTATAGACTAAAGAGTATAAAGTAACTATGGTTTGGTCCAAGCTGTTTGCTCATATGACATGGATTTTCTATAGAAGGATAGTCAAAAAAAAAAAAAAAAAAGTGAAACAAATTATTAAAAAAAAAAAAGCCATTAGAGGAACTGAATGTTCAGACAGTCTGGAGCCTTCAGAGTGATACTGAAACGCCCCTGACACTAACTGTATATCTTGTTCTTTTAGATTAAACATTGTTTTATATCATGAGCAAGATGTAAGTCCATAAAACTCTTCTTTATCTTCTGTCTCATCTTTCCTTGTTTGCCCTGATTCTCTCAGGCTTTTTATTAATAATGCAGCATCCAGTGAATGACGCCTCTGAGAAATACGTAACACGCTACAGGTGTGTTTTTCACAAAGAACGCGAAGAATATGAGACTAATTCAAAGGATATGGGAGTTGTGTAAGATTCAAGAGGCCCGTTTCCTATTCTTCTCCTTCCGTACGCTGCCATCTGGAAGTGGATGACATCAGCTTTTTTTCCTCTTCCCAGAAACCCCTGGAGAGAGAGAGTATTTCCTCGAGGCCTTGGACAGATAGCACGTTAGAAGCAGGACCAGAAGGACAAGCTCCGTTCACAGAGACATTGAGGTTAAGACGACTGTTTCCTCTTCCCAGAATTCCCTGTATAGTGCGCCTGAGTTCCCACAATGCTGTTTATTTGTCTTGACTCAATGCTCTGCAGTCATCCCTCTGGTAACACTAAGACATGCACTTGTCTCGGGTGCGGCTCTCACTCGACCACAAAGTCTTTCATCAGAAAATGAAACCAGAGCGTTCTTTTATCTCATCACACATATTTATCCATAGAAGGCGTTTTTATGAAGTCTGCAATAACAGAACTGCTTTTGGAGGCTCAAGTGGGCTGTGGTATGCTGACAGTTTGCTCTGAGGTCAAGAATGAAACAAGACACACAGTCCTAAAGTCAGTGATGTCACCTACAGCCTCTAACGATAACCATTACATGAGTGATTCAGTTCAACTTGAAGTCTGATTTATTTATTTAGTACCAGGTGAGGTCAAGACATTAGAATATTAAGGATAAAAATCTAAAAAAATCTACCTGTGAGCAAACACTTGGCGACAAGTTGAAGTGAAAACACTCTTTAACCCTCCTGTTATGTTCATTTGTCAGGAACAGCAATGATGTTCTGGGTCAATTTGACCCGGTGCATGTTTAATT
>JAPQRQ010000022.1:13203206-13237524 GCA_037367365.1 Apogon talboti | reverse complement strand
TTCAGCTCCCATCAGCACAAGTCATCACTCACACCTCGACACTATGCACACGTATTTTCACTCGGAAGACGGAACTGAATTGTGGTGGTTTTTATTTGTACAAAAATAGAGTATGGAAACTACATTTTAAAGCTTGTTTGGCTCCAACTACCACCAAACATAAAAGCTCAGAGGATGAAGGAATGAAGAGTGATACAGTAGATCGGTTTCTTTAACTCAAAGACCTAAACGGGCACCAGCAACCAAAAGCATCTACTGATATAAATTGTTTAACCATATTTAAACCACTAATCCTATCAATACATTTTAATAATTCAAGTAAAATGCAGTTTTTCAGCTTTTCAGCAACATCAGATATGACCTCACCTTAAGAGTCTTTAGACCAAATCTAAATGTAAAGTGTCATGAGATATATTTTGTTATGATGCGGCGCTATATAAATAAGATTTGATTTGATTTGATTTGATTCGTAGCAACCATGGAAACACTGTTATCTTCTACAACATTTATTCACAAGTAAAACCCATGGAGTGTCACAAATGTCAGTGGTTGTAGACATTTGTTTTTATGTACATTTAATGATATATTTTGCTCAAAAAATGTTTTTCTTCAATTTTGATATAATAAACTTTGAAATCACTCTGAGTTGTTACGAACATCAACACAATCAGTAAAATAAATAAAAGGAAACGCAACATGCAAAGGATAATATTGTACTAAATGGTGATAAATCACTTAGTAAAAGTTCAATGAAGAGGAAACATCATTTAGAAGCCACCACAAAAATAGATGTAGGCCTTTAATAGTTAACCAGTAAAACTGTGTGTGACCATATTCTGACTTTTTACCTGTAATCTCATCTTTTTATTAAATTCAGTCCAAAGTCTGGACACAAACACCCGTCTACACATGATGTGGATGAATCTAGATGTTACTTAGGTCATGACCTGCTGCCTTTGGCCTTAATCAACATCAGCTTCGTGACTGCAGAGAAAATCAACATGTAGTCATGTTGCTGAATCGCATCCAGATTCACTGAAGCTTCAACAATGAAACAATCAAATAATCATCACATGGTTAAAAACAATAATGACATTGACTGGTTTAATACTGTGTAAGTTCTTCACTCCATACCATCATTTAAACACTTGAACCCGGTGAGGAAAGTTTTATGTTTTTACACGTTTTAATGCATTTTATAAAGACCGTATGACTTGAAAATTGTGGGAGGCAACGCAAGTTTATCAGGAAAACTAATGGAAACTTTCATGGCCAAAATGACAGATCTGAACATACAATGGCTCTGTGTGACGTAAAGCATTTGGTTCTTTCTCCTCTTCACTATTTCATGTCATATTTTCCACCGCGTCCCCCTCAGGGAGAGTGCTTTGAGATATCTCCTGCTAAGTTTTCTTTCATCATGCGCTCTATTTCCCATCGTTGGTTCACGTGATGGATGGGATCTATAGGACTCAGGGAGGCAGAGCCAAGTACAGCAGGTCCATAAAATGAAATCCTCCTTTCTTTATTGTCTCCAACACTATTCCACTCAGGATTTGGACCAATACCATAAAGTCAATCTGTGCTGAAACTCTTAGGTCTTTGTTTTGATAATATGGAGCTTATTTTTGGAAATGTATTATTAGAATTTGTTCCATGGACACTTTTTTGAGGTTTTACAACAAGTTTTCTTCAACTCAAACTTATATTGATTTAAACTTGCATTAAAACCTACTTGCATAGAGTCACTGTTTTAACTATATTATATCTCTTAATTATATTAATCTCTGTATCTAACTGATCAGGAGCTGCGTTTGTCTTCTTGTTTTGTGAGTATCTAGTACAGGGGTCACCAACTTTGGTCCTCGAGGGCTACTATCCTGCATGTTTTAGATGTATCCCTCTTCCAGCACACCTGATTCAAATGATAAGCCTATCATTAAGCTCTGCAGAAGCCTGATAATGACCCGTCAGGTGTGTTTCAAGAGGGAAACATCTAAAACATGTAGGACAGTAGCCCTCGAGGACTGGAGTTGGTGACCCCTGATCTAGTATCTAGATATAGATCTAGATGTGTATCAAGAGCCTTGTATAAACACATGCAATTCAATATGCTTTACGTAGATAACAGGAACATTCCGAGGAAAATAGAAACAAAGTGTTTAAACAATAAAATATCAGGATATTAAACCATGTAATTAGAATAGAATACAAGGTACCACACAATTATAGAAAAGAATAAAATAATGTATTTTTTCTAATTCCTAAATTCCTATTAAAATGGTTAAAAGAATTTACAGTCCTCCATATTTACGTAGCATAAGAATGAATTCAGACTTTTATTGTAATAAGAAAAGAGTATGAGTCATAGAGCTCATTCATAGGCACATAAAGAGAGAAAAGATATCAACTTGGATATAAAAAATGTCTATATTTCAGGTAAATCTAAACTCTACTGGCAGTTTGTTCCATTTGTTTCCAGGGTTACAGCTACAGTAAATGGTGCTTCTCCATGTTTAGTCTGGACTCAGGGCTTGACGAGCTGGAACCCAAAGTCCAGTAGATCTGGATGAATGAATAAACAAAGTTATGTTCATTTGATTTACATTTAATTTATTGTATTAGTTTAACCATTGTGTCTAAACTAAATGATTAAATGATCTGAATGGTCACTGTTGACTGTATTCAGCAGATTTTGAAGTTAATGTCAGAGTGTTGCAGGTTTGGCTGCTTTTTTATACATAAACCTCACATAAGTAAGGAACTTATTTATTTTTCTGCTTGTTTGACTATTTAATGTAAACTTTCCAGTCATAAACCTCATTTTTATGTCTTTCTGACTTGGCAAGGAGTTGATGTAGATATAGTTTTAGGGCAGCCGATCATTAACTTTCACAGATGCTTTTACCTCATTGTGGCTTTTTATGCTTTTTCTGGCTGCAAGATGTTTTTTTTTTTTAATCTAATAGATTTTCTTTGTAATGCTAAGGATTTACATTGATTTATCACCATGATTTATTGCTTTTTAATAGGGGGGTTGTGAGACTCTTTAAGACTAAGTTGTACAAATAAACTTAAAGTAGCTATACCTCTGCTGTGGATTTTTGCTCCTCTGTATTTTCCACGGCTGCTTAGCGAGCAGAAACTCTGGTGTCAAGCCCGATGAAAGCAGTGCGATTGTCAAAGCAGTGATTTATTTCTTCTTAAATACGTTTTGGTGGTGGTGAAGTGTAACAAATGTGCCGTGCTGCATTCAAAGCCACGGCTTGTCGTCTTTCGAGCCACCAGGACACACAGCAGTGTCTCTGTGCACATAAGTTCCTGCTCCACATCCACTGTGGGGTCGTTTCCTCTCAGTCTGGACGTCGGCGCTCTCATGGAGTTTCATGGTTAATTTCCTCCACTCATTCAGGTGATTATTTGCAGCACGGGAGGGTCAACACGGCTGACTTACAGAGGCAGGTTACAGGCAGGAAAACTTAGAGAATTTCAAGGTTAATTAGCAGTTTGTTACTCAAGTTAACATTTACAGCTGGAGTTCATAAAATGTCCGACCACAGACCGGAGTGATGTGTGTCTTATTGAAACATAAGAGATTTTCAGATGAAATGCACTGACCTGTTTTTGTATCCAAGCTATTTTTTATGAAAGTATGTTCAGCTGAAGAAATATCCCATATACAAGGTTGAATTAACATGGGCTGTAACTCATTGGGACGGTTGTTTGCATTGTTAGTTAATGTGCTGATCTTATCTTATCAATAAGTCAATTCATTATTCAGTTTATAAAGCAATTAGAAAATTCAGTACCGAACATTCTTAAACATGTTTTCAATGTTTTGTCCAACAGTCTCACTCAAATGTACAAGTATTCAGATTATTATCACATAACACAAAATAAAAAAAAGTTTTAAATAGAATTTTATAGGGATATTTTACTTAAAGTTGTAACTTTATATTTCTGTACATCATATCCATATTTTCTGCTTTTGTCTTAAACTAATCATGTTCTGGATTCTGGTATTCCGTGCCATTAAAAGAGGTTTTCCATCAGGATATCCCCCTACCTTACATATTCTATTCACTGCAGATCTTACGTGTATTAAAAATCAGTGGCTGGAACCAGATCCCCACACAAAAACTGTTGCCCATAAAGTTGGAATAAAATATTTTTTACTTCATCTCATGTAATGATTGTGACAATGTAATTTATTCTTGATAGATAAAGTGTAACTGGGACTCAGTATGTAATCATGGCATCAGGTCAAAGGTGATTACTGTTGTGTATAAATAGGAATAAGAAGAGGAATGTGTCTGAAAACAACATTATTCCAACTTTATGGACTGGATCCAAAAAGTAATGGGAAATTAATCAAATGGAGCAGATTACTTACATACTAAGACCCCAAAAACCTACTTTCACTGGAGTCCTGACCTTGGTGAATTATTCCACCTGTTACACAGAGGAGTGGAGAATTAATCATATACCCCAGAGTCAACCACCATTTTTTCTTTTAAAAATTGTCATTAATGTATTTATATGCTTATTTTGAATGAGTATATGTATATGAATGTGTGTTTGTATCTTACGTATTTGTGTACGTCACTGAGTGGACTGTTTTTATAGCATCTATATTTTCCTGGAAGTCAGAAGTGTATTTTTTTTTTATGTATGCCTTGATATGTATAACCTTGAGGATAGGATAAATATAGGCCATCCACCACTGGAAAAAAGAAAATAATATTACGGATGGTTTTGGATGACTCAATAAAAAATTTATTTTAAAAAAATTTACTATTAAATTACAGCTGACAAAGCAAAAAACAAAAAGAGTGATCCCGTAAGAAAATATCAAACTTTTTCCTAAAACTTCAAGTATATGATGCATTTTTGTAGTGTGTTAATATTATTGGACTATAGATCATTTCAGTTGTAATGTAATGCAGAGTGAAGCTACTTTTTTCCCTCCTCAGTCCAGTTCATCACTCATAGCTGTGGGAGTCCAGGCTGACAGTGTTACAGAGTAAACAGTGTGGCCGCCTGGTTGCAGGGCACAGGCGGCGTTTCAGGGTTAATTTGCTCTGCTTGTTCAGGTCGTTTTCTGCCTGCTTTAACACCGACTCCCCAGAGAGACGACAGGCAAAGGCCCTGCAGCTGGGATGATGAACTGCTGCTACTTTGTGTGTGAAAAAAATGAAAGTGAATAAAATGCTTTGTTCCTCTTTTTTTTTGCAGACCTGAAGAACGGTTTGGCCGTTTTCTGGGAGGGCGGAGTCAGCGGTGGCTACCAGGCGTTGTTGCTAGATGAAGATCAGGGCTGGTTATTGGTGGGAGGAAAAGACCACATCTACCTGCTGAAGCCTGACAGTTTGGATCTGCCCACCCGTATGGTGAGACATTAAAACACACTGCTGATGATCTGTAATATTTGTTGCATCTTAAGTCAACCTGAATTAAATCATAAAGACTGAACTGCATAAGTTATGGTTGTGACTTAAACTGTTTTCACTAAGTTTTTTGGACATTTCTTATTCAGATCTACTGGCCTGCAGCTAAAGAACATGTGGAGCACTGCATGCTGGCAGGGAAAGGTCTGGAAGTAAGTGTCTTTTACTGGATTTATATTGAAATAAGCAAAGAAACAAACCAAAAATCAGGAAACATTTTTACTTGTACTGTGCAGATTACACTTTCTGCACAGTTCATGATCTGTGTTTGTCTCCCAGAGATAGCAAAAACATGTTCTTTATTCAAGTAGAATCACAGATACTTGTTTAAAAGAATAGTAGAATTAGAAATACTGATTCAAATTCTTTATTGAAATAAAAGCTTTGAAATATATCTGTATGTAAAAGTAAGATGTCTTTCTTCATTTCTATCTCTTGTTTCTGTGCATATGTAGCTAAACTTCACGTCATCCATGTTAGTATTAGTTCTCCTGGTCTCAGAGTCTGATTAAATAAATGACACCTAATAATAATAATAATAATAATCAAAACTCAATAGATATTTGTGTTCCAATGTATGCAGTAAAAGTACAAATTCCTCATAAAAAAAATAAAAAATACTCAAGTTAAGTATAGACACTTGAAAAATCCTCTTAACCCTTAAAGACCTAGAACTATTTTGGTGGTGATGTCCAAGTGAATTTTTCTCAACATTTAACCTTTTCCTCTTCCATTTATTATGATATTATCCTCTGCGTTTTGCATTTTTCAATAAAAAATTGGTGTTTTCCTAGTTTTAATTTGTCACGTTCATGATCATGTAACCAAAAGTTATTGTATCATGACAGACAAAACTGAGGAAAAGTTGCTTTTTCAGCTAAATATATCATTAACTGAATATAAAAACAAGCATCTATTGATCAAATTATATGAGTTTTACTGGTGAATCAGTGTTAGTGAAGATGACAGTGTTCCCATGTTCATTACGGAGCCTCTGAGCGTCCAAATAAGATATGACTGATGCCTCAGAAAAACTGGGAAATGGCATTTTACCTGAATTATTTCAATGTATTGATAGAATTAGTGATTGAAAAGTGATTAAGCATTTTACATCAGTAGATTTTTTTCATTGCCAGCAGCTGTTTTAGGTCTTTGAAGGTTAAATATAATAAAAGCATCTTTATTCCTTCAGGTTTTCTCCAATAAAACATCCGGTAGTAAATGCCTTTCTTACGTTTCTCACGTATAATATCAAACTAAGAGAACGCGGAGTGTGTTGAGTCTTTGCCAATGTTTGGTTTTAATATATTTTATTGTTCTTTTTCATTTTCAGACAGAATGTGCCAACTTTGTGCGGCTTTTGCAGCCGTTCAACAAGACCCATGTTTATGCCTGTGGAACCGGTGCTTTCCACCCACAGTGTAATTACCTGCACTTGGGCCTGAACACAGAGGTAAAGACCATCTAGTATTGTAGTATTTTCATTAATATAAATCTCTAGTTTTTAATCAGTATATTACTGCTGGAAAATGCAACAAATGTAAAACCAAAGGTATAGCATCATAATTAAAAAGAAACAATCATTAGTTTTACATTTCTATGCCCTTATTATTGCTTGGAAATGTATTTCCTTCCCATTCCTGAGAAAAAAAGTGTCCAAATATATAGATTGTAAAAGTAACCCCATGTATCTCCAGCACAGCTTTACTTTTGACTTATGTCACCATATTCAGACAACTTTAAAACAAAGTCTGAGCCGAAGTTTTACATATATAATGCTAACAGGGAAGCTTATTTTCTCATGTTATCGGTATATTTTGTTAATTGTGTATTTTGTTTCAATGAAAGTACTTTACCATTAGTAAAGGTTCCTGTTCCATCCACTAATGTCAGACTAAATTTGGATAGTTTAGTGAACATAAACTCTTATACTCATGTGCTATATGCCAATGCTAGGTAATGTGTGTATTGCAAAAAGTTTCTATGCACAATTTGGACAAAAGTCTTCTGCTGGATTTATCCAAAACAAAGAGTCCAGATTCTTCCATTGGATAATTATTTAACCTTGACTGATGCAGTGACTAGCGTCTCTAATTTCTTAAACAACCATTAGTTGAGGATTAGAGCATAAAGATTGGACTGTTTCAATGGAAAGAGGTCATGTGGTCTAATGAATCCAGAATGACCTATGGTGAGAAGAGAGGCGAATGAAGTGATTACCCATCATGCCTAGTGCCTACAGTACAAGCCTCTAGGGACAGTGTTATGATATGGGGTTGTTTCCGTTTCACCAGATCTATATGTCTAGCAATGTTATGTGAAATAAAAATTATGGAAATATACTGTAAAGATGTCACATTGCGTAATATTAGAGTGTGTTTTTATTTTTTTTTTGTTCAGGCTGTGTATGTATCACTCAATACAGTCTGTATCATCATTAGAGTTGTCTACTTCCACCTAAACATCCAATATCAGTCTGACTGTAGTTTATAGCCTCTCCGTAGATCTACTATTTTGTATTAATAATTGCCAGTTTTTACGATAAATCAATGACTGTGGACATTGACACCAGTGTCCCGTTTGCCCCCTGTCTTTGTGTGGTCTGTCTGTCTGGGTTTTCCTCTCCCATAGGAGCCGTTGTTCATGTTGTCTCACACACTGGAGTCTGGCAGAGGAAAATGTCCCTTCAGCCCCAAAGAACCTTTCACTGCAAGACTGACTGGTGGGTCTCATCCACTCCACACATAACACACTGTGTCCATCCACACGTGTGTTCAAACCTAAAGGCCAGAGTGTGGATATATCAAATCATTTCCTGTCATTCTCTCACAGCCATATGCATGTTCTGGTGACAGTAATGTTCTGCAGTGTACAATCAAAGCACTGTCCGATCCTTCGCTGCAGATCATCTCTTCAGCTGTGGCCTGTGTGGTCTGTTTGAGTTATTTCACATCTTGACGTCAGATTTTGGCCCATGTGACATTAGGGACATAAAATACATCTCCTACTTCTGGATTTGGAGCACAAAGGGACCCCATAAAATAAGACTAAAGTTTTCAAACTTAGTACTATAAATCTTATACTCATGGGTACAGATTTAGAGTTTTCTTTTTTTTTTTTAACATTAAACAAGATATCTACTGTTCATCACCAAGCATAAGAACTACTGAACCCCAGCCTATGAGGATATGGTGGTTTTAGTTTTATTTTACAACTGAATAATAAATAAGTGATGCATATTAAATCAATGTGCTTGGTCAGAGGTGGCTAAAAGAGATAGAAATGAACTATCGTCAAACAAGATGTAAAACGCTAAAACGTGAAATATTATTTATAATGTTCTCCTACTAGATCATTTGCACTACATGCACAGGTGAAGTTCACATATTTTTAAGAATTTGGTGTGTAAATCCTCATTGGACTAGTTTTGTCCTTAAACTAAATGTGGCCGAAAAGGTTGTAATCATACACCAATCCACTGTAACATTCTAACCACTGACAGGTAAAGTAGTATTAACTTGTAATTATCTCAAGGGACCTGTCAGTGGGTGGGATATTTCAGTCACCAAGTGAACATTTAGCTCTCAAAGTTAATGTGTTAGAAACAGTCAAATGGGCAAGAATAGGGATCTGAGCAACGTTGACAACAGAGAAATTGTGATGGATAAATCACTGGGTCCCATCATCTCCAGGTCTTGTTGTTCATTCCCAGTGTAAAGTAGTTAGTACAGACCTAAAGTATCTAAAGAACAACAGCCGGATTGGTCTAATATTGTGTAGGTTTCCCTTTTTCCACAAAAACAGCTCTAACCCGAGGTCTAGACTCCACCAGACCTCTGAAGGTGTGGTATCTGGACTAAGACGTTAACAGCAGATCACTAAAGTCCTGGAAGTGGACCTCCACAGATGATCAACTGTCCTTAGATTAGGATGTCCTTCCTTAGTCCATTTATGGTCGGTACTAACCACTGCAGACCAGGAACACCTAAAAAGACCTGCAGTTGTGGAGATGCTCTGACTCAGTCATCACTGTTACCATATGGACCTGATCAAAGTCACTTCTGTGTCTCATTTTGCTGCTTCTAACACATCAGCCTCTTGGACTAAATGTTGACTTGTTTTCTAATATATTCAATCCACTGAATGGTACCATTGTGATGAAATAATCAATATTATTATCACTTCTCTTGTCAGTATTACGCATATATTTATGTTACAAATTGTGTCTCATAGGAATTTGGTCTTTTTGTAGTAACACTGAGGTAAAATAGAAGAAGAAATTAGAGGTATTATGAATGATTGGATGAAAGGAATCCACAAAATCCGGGGTTTTTATGCTTCTTTTCTCCCTGTGCATTGACATTGTGAACCATGGTCAAAGATAGGAAAAAAACATGCTTCATTTTTACATGACCTCTCCCTTATTGCACTCATCTCGGCTGTGATATTACCTCAACATAAGCGAGTCCTCTTTGTTGCCAAAACACTATTGTACTTAATGATGGTTTATCCATCATGGGCAGCAATTAAAACACCAAAGGTAATTCTTAAGAAAACAACTGCACGAAAGCTGGTGCAATAAAACATAAAACATCATTTATGACACAGATCTGCGTGCTGTTAAACACTGGATCCTGTAACTACAGTTTTAAAGATGTTTACAGTCTGTACTTAGTGTTATTATCTGTGCCTCCAACTCGTAATTTAAAAAATCTGTTCTTCATTGCACAAGTATGAGTAATAGCTTGAGGCTTTGGAGCTGTGTACAGTTTGACTTATTTACGGTAATTGGATGTTTAAGTGCGTCAACAAATATTGAGGGCAAGCGCTCATGATTTCATACAATGCTTTGTAGTGGAGTGGTGTACAGCTACTTTTACAGTATGATTATATAACCATAATATTGTTTTATTGCTGCTCAGTGAGCTCAAACATAAAGAGAAAGATGAAAGTAACAGTTACCTTTGCATTTTAATACATAAGCTTGTAAATACTATGTTTTACTGAGACTCATTACCAGAGAAAGGATATTATGGTATGAGGCCAAAGGAGGAGAATACATGCTGAAACAATCTGCACTGGACAATAATAGTAATCACTTTCTGTAGGGGAGTAAGAATTTATTGTTTCATGTAATGCAAACATAACAAATATGTAATTATTTGACTGAACGGAGGTGAGAGATTTATACAGAACTGTTGCTCACTCTGTGTTTTGTTTCCTTTATGTTGTCGTTTTCCTACATAGATGGAGATCTGTACGCTGGCACCTCAGTAGATTTCATGGGAGCCAATGCCGCAATCTTCCGGACTTCGCTTCAGGGCAGCAGTCAACATTACATCCGCACTGAAGCCTACGATCACAACTGGTTGAACGGTGAGAAGCTCACATCTTTGTGTCTTGTCTCTCAAATTACTTCACTACTTCAGTTTGTTAGCAAGGAAACACAGGCAATGTACCGTTAAACTTTGACTCATGATAGAAAAGAGTGATGTCCCTACAGTACACAAACATAGACTGGGCTGAACATTATCTGTCCTTCCTGCAGAACCGGAGTTTGTGGGCTCCTTCTCCATCCCCGACACTCACAGTCCGGACGATGACAAAGTCTACTTTTTCTTCAAAGAGAGAGCGGTGGAGGCTGGACAGTGGGACAAAAGGGTGTACAGCCGAGTGGCTCGAGTTTGCAAGGTAGAAAAACGGATATAATGAAATAAAAACACTCTCAAGGCTATACCTATAAGTACAACATTTCAAGACAATTCAAGTAGTCCTTGTTTATCTGACATGAATACTAATACTAAATTTAGCTCCAAGGGGCAAAACATTATAAATTCAAAACTATATATAAGTATTTGTAGTCGAGCCTTAGAATTTTGCAAGAAATATAACAGATTATATGGATTTTTTTCAAGAAACTCTTTCACAACTGGGAAACTTAGGTGATTTTGTATAGAGTTAGAGACACATTGCTAATGTGTTGTTGCCATTAAAAAAGTTAGTAATTTAAAAGTACTCACATTGTTCTTGTAGTTTTATTGGTAAAAAGACAGAAAACATCATATGGAAATAAATAAATAAATAAATTGGATCCTGATGAATGAATTAAATACGTCTGGAAAGAAAGATTAGACTTTAGAGGGTTTAGAGTATCAATAAAATAAGCACAAGTGTTATGATCCCCTAGTAAACCATTAGAACTGTCCTCTAAAGACTTCTGAGTCATAGTATGTTTGTCACTAAAGCCAAAGTATTGAGCCAGTGTAGTCACAGTCAAATATAATGTAATATGGGTTGACTCTCCTGTCAGTGTCCTTGATCTGGAGTTAGTCCCTGAGCTCCTTCAATGGCAGCTCCTAATATGTGCTAATGCTAATGTTAGGTATTGTGTGTATTAGAATGGGTAAAATGCCAAATTTCCCCACAGGAATAATAAAGCCAGTCATCATGAACCTTAACCTTAACTGTACATTGGCCACAGAGTACAAATTAAATGACCATGTGTGACTATATTATTTAGTTATTTTCACATTTATTTGGACAGTTGTATTGTCATTATTAGATTTCTTTTCTCTTCCATTGTCCGATGCATCTCATCGTGTCTTCCCTTACCCTTTCTGTCTTTTCTTGTCTGATCCAGAATGATCTTGGTGGGAAGAGGAGTCTGATCAACCGCTGGACCACCTTCCTCAAAGCCAGGCTGGTGTGCTCCGTCCCCGGCCCGTCTGGAGTCGACACACAGTTCGATGAGCTCGGTAACTCTTCCTTCCCTTTCCTTCCTGTCTCCTCAGTGTTCTCCTTTTTCTTATATAAGTGTCAGAGGTACAGAGCTTTGATATTACTGCATGTCTCTGCTGCCCACCCTCCTTCTCTTACTTCATCTTCCTGTCCTTTGACTTTCAAAAGAAGAGCCAGTGTGACAAGCACAAAGGTCTCCTCCTTTCCTTCCTTCTTTTCTCCTCCCATGTCCTTTATCATCCCACTGCTCCTACAAGGGCCTGACTTGCATTGAATTGCCATCACCTCAGCTTGTAAAGTTGTTTCAGCTCACTCAACAATTTCTCTGTATTCTTTTTTCACTTTCATTATGGCATTTCAAAACAAAGTACAACCTTTTCCTTAGACTTTATGGACTAATGGCCAAACCTCATAACATTAATATAGGTGTAGTGGAATCCAAAGTTCCATACAGTCAACCAACAAGCAACAATAAAAGAACTGGAAACACTGACAAAACGTTTCATACTGGATTTTAATAATGTCGCTGTTTTTTTGTAGAGGACATATTTGTTTTGGAGACTAAGGATCCGCAAAACCCCACCATCTATGGTGTCTTCAGTACATCCAGGTAAGAAAACACATTTATTTTATGAGTTTGTTCATGAATGTGACGTAAAAACATCTGCTGTTTTCTTATTTATGAGACTCCTGTCTTCAAAGATTTATTTTTATTTGATGATTTACAAGTTTCCTCTCTACTTTTCGTACACGTCTCATATCTGTCTTACCTGATTATTGTCATCTATATACTGTACCTCATAAAAGATAAAGGCACAAATCATTCCAGAAACTATAAAAAATACAATAAGACCTTTTTGATTTTTGGAAACAATACAGAGCTAAAATGTCTGATACAAAAGCAGTTCATTTAAAGGCTTAAACTGCAGGCGACTGATCTTAAATGTTAAATAATTTTTAACCACTAATCCTATCAATACATTTTAATGAATCAGGCAAAATGCAGTTTCTCAGCTGTTCAGCATTATCAGGTATAACACATTTGGATGTTCAGAGATTCCATAGTGAACATGGAAACATTGTCGTG
The DNA here is from genome assembly GCA_037367365.1 of Apogon talboti. Classification (NCBI taxonomy): domain Eukaryota; kingdom Metazoa; phylum Chordata; class Actinopteri; order Kurtiformes; family Apogonidae; genus Apogon; species Apogon talboti. The sequence goes on along the minus strand of JAPQRQ010000022.1, from coordinate 13,224,252 downwards.
TTCTGCCACATCAATTCATCAATAAAACTCATGTATTTTAACAAATGACAGTGGTAATAATCACTTGTTTTTATGTTCGTTTAATGATACATTTTGTTGAAAAAGTCACTTTTTCCTGAGTTTTCTCTGTTTTGATATAATAACCTTTGAATTTATTCAGAGCGTCTATAAACCTCTACATAATCTATAAGTTAAATGTAATAAAATATATGATTTGTACAGAAAAAAGAAAATGCAGAGGATAATATTGTAACAAATTGATATAAATCAATGTAAAATGTAATGTATTGAAGAATTCAGTTAGAAGTCGCTAATAAAAATAATTCTACTAGATCTGTAAGGATTAAGGCTATTTCTGTTGAAGCTACATTTATCTGCACCTTTTTAATCATTACAATAAAAAGCTCAAAAGACAGTCAGTGAAGCTCATGCACACACAGAGTCAGGCCGCCACGTGCAGGCTCAGCGGTGTGGAGGACCAGGGGTCAGGTGTGGGCGGGGGTCAGGGTCAAAGGTGAAGAGGCCCAGCTGGTTTGTTATCGTAACCCTGCTGTGTACAAGCATTCGCACCGTTGTTGCCCTACATTTTCACCTCTTTCCTCTCTTCCTTTCTCTTCTGTTCATCTGCTCCCAGTCTTCCTTCTTCCTCTGTATGTTTTATCCTACATGACATTCCTGTTTCCTTTCCTGTCCTCATGTCTTTCAATCGCTCATCTTTTTCTTTCCTCTGTCACTCTGTCACTACTTTTTCTTCTCTATACTTTTCAACTTTTACCCCTTTAATCTCTCCATCCTGTTCATCCTCCCCATCTCTCTGAATTTTCCATTTGTATGTCTTCTTCCATTTATTTCCTTTTGCCCTCTATAACTACTTGCTTTAACGTCACTTCCTCTTTCTCCTACAGTTCTATATTTCGTGGATCAGCAGTGTGTGTGTTCTCCATGGCGTCAATCCGTGCTGCTTTTAACGGACCTTTTGCCCATAAAGAAGGTCCTGACTATCGCTGGGTGGAGTACAAAGGCCGTATCCCTTATCCAAGACCCGGCACAGTAAGCACCCACACACACTTTAAATGACTTTAAAGTGATATTTCCAACATTTAAGTAAAAAAAATCTGTGTGGTCACATAAAAAAAATTAAAATGACCATGAAAATGTACAGTTTCACTTGCTTTAATGTAAGAAGAAACCTCCCTCGAAGGCCACAAATCCTTGAAAGAATGGTGTTGACAGGATGGTATTTATGTTTGTGAAAATATCTAAGAATTTTCTGTGAGATCAGACTCCAAACGCACATAACATGTCTAATGAAAACAAGCTGATGAAGCTGTGAGAAGGTTAACCTCTGGTGATTTAACACCTCAGCTGTGAGGTCCTCTGGGAAACTTCAACTTGTCAGGAAGGTTGAGGTTTTAGTGTGTGTGTGTGTGTGTGTGTGTGTGTGTGTGTCAGGTGTTATTTCATTCTCCCTGCTGGGGAATTCACCTCCTTGTGGAAAGGTTTCGTATCATGTGGTTGATTGCAGAAGAGGTCAGCCACGTCAGTGTTTGTGCAATAGTTAGTGTGTGTGTGTGTGTGTGGAGGGGGAAGGTTTGGGTCACAAGAATGATTAAAAACAAAATGAAACAGGCGGTATGATGCTGCGGTCACACATGTGGAAATAAAGGTTTTCATTTTGTTGACTTTCTTTGTTCAAGATGTTCTCCTTTTCAACTAATTATACATTTGTACATTTCTTCTCTCTTTCCTCTTTCAGTTCATTGATTTGTGTATTAATTTTCATGAGCATATTTGCCTCTGATGTTTTTAACATTGCTTTTGATTTTCTATGTTCCACTAGTTTTGTTTTAAATTTTTTTCAACCTTTTTCACAATTAAATGAATCAATAAATACTTGGACCTTCCTTCCAACCAGTGTCATTTCAGGATCAATGATGGCATTGGTCATTCATGTTTATTATTGATTCCCAATCAATTAAGTCTCATCAACTCCCATCCCTAGGTCTCATAAATTTTTTTTTAGTAGGAGTTCACAAAAGATGGAAACCAAAAGCCAATTCAGCTACAATATAGTCAGTCTGCTTTTTTTTTTTGTGACGTCCATATGAAAACCTATAAAGCACTTATTATTTGTTAATGGCACTTTTAAAATATACACTGTTGCTCCTAAAGTTGGAATAAAATAGTTTTACCTCTTCTCATGAAATGACTGTGATAATGTGATTTATTCCTGATAGATAAAGTGTAATTGGGACTCAGTATGTAACTGTGATCTTGTTCAAAGGTGATTACTGATGTGTATAAATGGGAATAAAAAGGAATGTGTCTGGAAACATTATTCCAACTTTGGGCAACAGTGTATGAAAACACCATTTTTAATCTAAAAATAAATCTTGAAGACAGGTACGGTGGCGAAATCAGTACAAAAACTTCCCTTAACAATGTTGCTATGAAGGAGAAGAGAAGGAAATAATAGCAGAATAATTCACAGCTATTTGTCTGATTTGTTTTATCGTCCAGTGTCCGAGCGAGACGTACGACGCTCTCCATAAGTCCACCAAAGACTTCTCAGATGAGCTGGTGAGCTTCATGCGACAGCACCAGCTGATGTGGGAGCCCGTCCTGCCTCTGGGTGGCCGACCCGTCTTAACCCGGGTCAACTCACCGTACATGCTGACGAGGGTCGTAGTGGACAGAGTGGACGCAGAGGACGGACCTTATGATGTCTTACACCTGGGCACAGGTGAGAAGGATGAAGAGATGAGAGAGACTGTCCAGTAAAATGAGGGGTGTGGATAGACGAAGAGGAAAGTGAGGCTGTTCCAGATATAATAATAGTTTTCTTATATAAATGACTACAAATTGAGGGAAAAATTGACTGAAATGTGTATTGACTGAAAAGATAAAAAACAGAAGAAGCACATTTATTTTATAAAATTAGACAGAGGATAGAGCAAAGTTTATTCATGACAAGAAAAGTTGAAAAGTAAGTGGTTGACTTAGCAGCAGAACATTATTTTCTGAACATAAAGGCAAACAAAATAGGGAAAAGAAGGCAACTGCTGAGCGTCAGAAAATTTCTCACTGGTGAAATATACACTTAGCAGTAAATTCCATTCATATATTTAGCAAAATTGGAAAATAGGTTCTGAGGAGACAAAATTTCCTTTTTGGGTCTCCTGATGAAAAGTTGACAAACCTGTACTCATACAGACGATAGACAGAGAGGTAAAAATAGAGAATAAATCAATGATGTGTTGAAAAGAAAAAGAAACGGGAAGAGAAGCAGAAAGAAGAAATGAGTTAATCCATCTTTCTATGACTGTACCTTTTCACTATGCTACGTCTTTAAAATGCTGTCATATTTAAATTTTTCTGTTTTCTGTAATCATCCTGCATCCATTCCGTATCTCTTTAAGGTGATAAAATTGAGTTTTACTGTTTAACAGGGTGAATGAGTTCTTGAGTGTGTCCGAGCCTTTCTTTCTTTTGTCTTTGTTTCCCTCCAGCTGCAGTAAGCTATACGTAGGTGAAGCATATGTGTGTTTGACGGTGAATGTGTGTGTGTGATAAATGGTGGTGGTTATTTAACTGCTGGTGACAGGCCGAGGGGCCACAGGGGCTCCGACTGCTCCATACATCTCCTCTAAGTGGATTCCTCTCTAACATCTCTCATCTCCTCATCAACTGCACATGTACCTGCCTGATAAATGCTCTTTTCGCTCTTTTAAGTGCTCGTATTTTTACACAGTCCGACCAAAGTGAATCTTCCGGCTCGTCTTTCTGTCTGACAGATGATTTTTTTTTATGTTTATAAGGTTAGCTAATGTCTCTTTTTTATGCGATAGTTAGTTTATGCTGAGAGTAAAATATGTGGACTCATTTGACTTGGACATATAAAGAAAGTTTTAGGCAATAAATTTAAAAAAAAAATCTGAGTAATGTCTGTGCCTGTGGTTGATATGCACAGGAGTGTTTTAGAGAGAGGCTCAGTCAGGGAGTGAACTTTGACCTCTGCTGACTATTGGTCCGCAAGGTCAAAACTGACCTGCAAAATGTATTTCAAATATTCACGCCTAATGGACTTCACCCCTGTGAGGCCGTAGCCTGGAGCTTAACACTGTGACTGTGAAAGCTCAAACTGGATCGTAAAAGTGTTCAGGGACTTATTTAAACCAGGAAACTAGAGGATATTATAACCACGCTCATACATCCATTAACATTATTGTATCCTTGAGGAAGAAACGTTAACCCGTTAGCCTGTGTGATTCCAACTGAACAAACATTGATAGATGACTGATTATTGTAAGAGTTGGAGAGGCTGCTATTGAAATAGCCACTGTTAATCATGAAATCAGTAATTATCAATATTATTAGTTACTCCATCATATTAATGTAACCTGCACCATTTCATCACATTTTAATTGCTTTTCTAAGGTTTTGGGGTTTTTTTTACTTAATGAAGCCTAATCAAAAATGTCACATTTTACAGCACAATGAAAAAGCAGAAAAAGCAAAGTGACATAAGTTAAGGCTTGTCATAATGGATGGATGGATGGATTATATAGAGAGATGTGTTATTTACAGTTGTACCCCATGGGACATTGTTTCCAAAAAAATTGGATTGCAGTCAATGTTGAAATCAGAGGACTAAGTATAAATATAGATGAACCTGATGCCATTTCAGGCTGTTATGGAAAAATGAAGTCACTTTTCCTCTTATAGAGCAGATTAGTAGATGGATAGCAACAACAATAGGATGTTTAGCAGCACAGGTGTGGAAAGCAGAAGTGTATAAATCTAAAAATACGATTTAAATAAAAAAAAATACACTAGAACACAAAACAGTCAGATATAGACACAATCAGTAAAACACAATGTTAAATACAGACTCCAAATACAGTCCCAATATGACAATATAGTAGTAGTATAGGCACATCCAGGTTGTGTCTGACGGAATGTGATCAGTGATTGATAATTATAGGCAGCCAGTCATATATTTAACCCTCCATCTGTCTGAAAGCACCTGTGATAGGACAATTCTGGCATCATGGAATAGATTTTCTACAGCCTGTAAACAAACAGAAGCAGTAGATGCAAAAGTAGATGCAACTGAATTACAATATGCTGAAAGCGAATTAAGGAATTAATTGCCCAGTGTTGCTAAAACATGATTAAATACTGCAGCTTCAATGATTTCAAAGATGCAGAAAATTATGACAGTTTATACCAACTACATCTTTCTATTTATTAACATAGACATGAGCATTTCTACTCATGTTTTATTTTCCCTGCTTTGTAATGTTTTCAGGTTAACTGACTTTGTTGGTTCACTTTTTCCATGTGTTTCTTCCAAATTGGGTTGAGACTCCCAGTATTTACTAAAACGCTGGCCTGCTTTCAGAAGAGCACAAACACAAAGTGACCAGATTTTATCTTGAAATGAAACGTTACAGAGGTCTGTGATGCCCAAGTCCATGTAGGGTAGAGTTGTTTGACATCCTCATCTGTGGACACATGCATACGTAAACACACACACACACACACACACACACACACACACACACACACACACACACACACACACACACACACACACACACAGCACAGTAGGCTACACAGCGTCTGGGGCTCACATAGAGCTACAAAGACACACAAACAGATTTCCCACAGTGGGTTCTCCAAGGTTCACGAGGTTTCCTGGGAGCATCCTGACATTGTGTGTGTGTATGCATATGGGTTTGCACAGCACATTAAAATAAAAGAATATATGAGTATATGGTTTCGCTGTAACAGCTGGAATATAGTAGCTGGAACAAAATGTCATAAATCCAACTCATGTTTTTCTTAGTCATTGTGTGCATTCAGTGAGTAGACTCCACTATTACTATGGTAACCCCTATAGGATATCTGGTACTGTAGAATGTGTTACTACTGCAACAGCTTAAAAGATGGTTTATTGACTTTTCAGGAAAACTTTTATATGGAGACTTGAGGAATCCTCTGGGTTTATTTCCTAAATTTCTATATTTATTGCCATTAATTTAGTTGTTTTATTGTCTTATGGTGCTCATGCTCCAGAGAGTATATTAAAGAGTAAAGCAGAAAAAAGTACATTGTGTAGATAGTAAAATAAACAATACAATACAATGCAACACTCATAAGGAGCTTTTGGTTTTAGGTGACATAACAGCATGAGCATGTAACCTGTATGTATCAATGTAAAGACAGTAGGGTTGGATGTTTCATATGATGTGAATGTGAGTTTGGAGGCTAGATGTATGTGTATGTGTGTTTATAAAGGTTGATCTCACTAAAGTTATGTGAAATGCGAAGGTTAGGCCTCAGACATAAAGGGTGTAACAAGATTAAGATGATAGAGCAAACTCAACATGAGGAAAATTATGGAATAAAACAGACATTGCTTGAAAGAAATGAGACGACAAAAATGATGTAAAAGATGTAACATGATTAAAATGATATAAGGGACAAATGAGGAAAATGACGTAACAAGACAAAACACCGTATAAAAGTAATAAAAACTGTTTAATGGAAACACATTAGAAGATGAAAAAGGATAATAAAAAACACACCCAATTTCTCTGTTGGGTCTTGAGCTGAAAAAATTATTGTGTGTTTTATTTAGTGGAAAATGAAAAATTAGTTAGTTCATTTATTAATGGACATTTTATAACTGCTACACACTAAAATCATCACACTTTTTTCTGAGCCAACTAGAACTTGCACTCAAATCACTTAAATTAACTTAACAATACAGATGATACTTACTATTTTAATGCATGTTTAATTTTATGCAGGATCTGTACTGTTGTTCTCATTTACTATTTTTTGTTTGTGTCTAATGTTACACTGAAATATATTGATGAAAACATCCTCAGGAAACAAGAACATGATCCTCAGTCCCCTAGCAACTGTGTTAACATGGTGACTCAGTCGGAAAATACTAATAGTGGAGGTTTGGGGTTTTTTTGGGTTTCTTTTATATTCAGAGCCTTTACATCAGCAGGATTTTCCTACACTTAGGAGACAGCAAGCCATTAGGTTAACCATTAATCATCAAAACTCATCACCCACAAGTACTTTTCTTTGCCGGCTGCTGCAGAGGAACTATTTTCTTCAGTTTCCGTCACACTGTCAAGTTCAGGAGATTTAATTTTTCCCCGTGACACATAATATCCAATATTAAGGGTTTATTATAACACAAATGTTCTTCCAGTTAAGCGTCACTGTGTTTATCAGATACTAGACAATGAATTACAGAGGAGTTGTCTTTAATTGTCTCAAATCAACACATAAAACACCGTCTCTGAGATGCACTTTCCTCTGTTTTTTTTGGGGGGGTTGATTTTCTTTATTCCAACTGGGCGTCTGAGGACAGAGGGTGGCGTTCACTGTACAGACTCTAAGACTCCATGAGTCAGATTTGTGATTTTGGTGGGTTCTATGAATAACACTGGCTTGACTTAACTTGACTCCGAGTCAAAAATGATAAGTTTCACAATTGTTTTGCATACAAGTCAACCATATTTTTGTCTCGTATTTGGAAGCCAAATTAGGGGAAAGATATGTTTTGCACTACATTGCACATTTTTCTACTCATAGCCATATTTTTGTCATATTTATACTCATATACTGTATTTATATCCATACTGTACATTTACTACCCATAATTCTCTGCTATTTAGATTTGTATACTGTTTTTATATTGGACGCTTTACATAGAGATAAACTGCAATGAAAATAAACCGATACTTGTAAATGATTGATTAGCAATGATCCATGGAAAAGAAATGACATTTTTTTCTGCCTTCTTATGTAGATATAGATTAATGTGCCAGATTAGAGAACAAACACTACATTATGGAAGTGCGTTATAACCTTTTTTTGTGTTCTTTTCTAGATGATGGGAAGGTGGTGAAGGCTGTATCTGTGATTAAAGACAACTGGGAAACAGAAGAGATCATTTTGGAGGAGCTGACTGTTTTCCAGGTGAGACTCAAATACCCTTTTTTTTATTTTGACATTTTTTCCAGCAAAATATCCTGGATATTATTAAACAAAACAGCCAGAAATGCTACTCTTCTTGAAGATTTACTATTTTATTTCAATATAATTACACTTTTCAAGATTTTTTAAAGGAAATGACATGTGTACACTTGTTTCATGACTAAAATCACAATGAATATATGCATCAATAAACAGTAGCTTCATTTATTTCTATTCACATTATCCCATTAAACACACACACACATTTAGCTGCACAGGACTTTTATGGCTAAAATCATAGACAGGGTTTGTCTCAGTATCAGGAGCTTTGTAAGGCCTCACGTTTAGTTTCCAGTGGAGCATATTTGTATGGAATAAACAGAAAACCAGATAGTAGGGCACATATTTCCCAAGGTCCTCTCTGTAAATAACCTAAAATGAAGACATGAAGACAGATAAGGGAGGACATGGCAGAACACGCAAAGTCTGTGAAAGTACAGGACAAAAAAACAAAAAAAAAAAACAGAAAAGAAGACAGAAATAGAGAAGAGGATGGGGAGGAGAGGAGAGGAATTAAACAGGGAAAAGAGGAGCAGGAAATCAAAATTAGGAGCACAGGTGAAGGGAAGGGAAAGAATAAAACACCACAAGCAGAAAAACACAAACAAACAGGATACCAGATGGATGTTTATTCATTGCTGAGATTAAAACAGGAACTAACCCATTTCCACCACATACAACAGTGACAGGACTGAAACCAGCTGGCATTTATTGTACAACCATTTGATAAAGTGGGATGTTTGTTTCATAGTTCTCTGTTCAGTGGTTTGGCGTGTTTCGTGTCCTGACTGGGTTTCACAGAAGAGTCATTTGATTGGTCAGTCGGTTTGGGTCAAATCGCTGTAAAAAAATACTCGTCTTTATCTCCTCTTCGTCATTGCCTCCATTCTCGCTCCGACTGGTCAGGGGTCATTGACTCCCTTTGTGAAATGTTGAAGCAAGTCAGTGAGCTAGAAAAATGGAGCTGTTGGGTAATTTAGCCTTCTGAGGAGGAAGGAGGCCTATTAGATTACTAATCTCAGTAGCTGCCCTGACCCTGAAGCCAGTCGCAGCATTTAACGCAGAACTGAAGCATTCCTCAGTTTATTGCAGAGCAATGCAGTTTGTGTTTTGTATCATATATGTTGTTTCTTCCTCTAATATTAACCCTGGTTTATCTGCACACAGTCAGCAGAGTTATTATTCAGCAGCGGTTTTCGGTCATTTTACAACAGCTGAGAGGTGATGTTATGTCTGACACAAACAAGAACCACTTATTTGTTTTATAAGAAAATGTAAATGATGGTCATTAATTTTGTTGTCCATTATGGTATTGAACTTTGACAAATAAACAATACTTTTAATGCTGTAATTAACACCAGCAACATGATTTAATATAAATATAAATACACACAAAAGCATCTCATCTACTCACTTACCCCAAAATTGTTTTTCCTGATACTTTTTTTATTCATTAAAAGGGTTTCGTGTAGTTTTAAAATTCCAAATTCTCAACCAGAACACACTTAGGACCACCAATAAATTAACACTATGTATCCACTGACTGTATCACTCACTAAAGTATAAAGCTCATTGTATACACACATCTGTATTATGGTATCATCAGGTTTTCTTCTTCAAACTAAAACCCATAGCAGATGTCATCTGATGTCTTCTGATGTCTTCTAATCTTCATCTGCTGCATCAGCTGATAGTTTACATTATAGCTCTGTTAGCTGAGCTCTGTTTATAGGCAGAAAACAGCCATTTAAACCACAAATCACCACAGTTTTCTGTCCAGTTTGTGTTGTCAATAGCTGAACTGAACTGAACACCACCACCGTAATGTAGCTAGATGTTCCTTTTCATACCCTGGTGCCTTGTTGTGGAATGACCTTACATATAAATTTAGTTGTTAAGCACAACAGAGGCTTTTAGATGTCAGGTTAGACCTTTGTGATGCAGTAGGGTGACAGACACATAGATGCATTTTTGCAGTGGTATTGTTGGGTGGTTTGTGTTGCTTTTTTTGGATGATCAGGAATGTTGGTTGGCTTTTATGTTGAATTTTTTGTTTTTCTGTCTTTCAAACAATCACGCAGTCAATCAAATGCTATATGTCTGTTTTCCTTTTCATCCCACAGAGTCCCACTCCCATCCTGAACATGGAGTTGTCCACCAAGAGAGTAAGTTTATAGGTTTTTTTTAATTGTTGTTTGCTGGTCACTTTAGTATAATTGCAAAAATTCTTTACATGTCTTTTACTAATAATTGTCATGACTGAGTAAGACTGAAGCTAGGAAGAAACTTTCTCTTATCTAAACTTCTAGATAAGGAAAAAAATGTAGACAAAGGGTGAGGTGAAAATTGTCATCATCACCCTGTCTTCAACACCCTCTTGCTTCTCTGCAGTGTTATGAGGATGGTAAATCTGAAAAAAAAAAAAAAGTAATGAATCTCTTTCTGTATCACAGCAACAGTTGTTCGTGTCCAGTGAGCTCGGTGTGGCCCAGCTGGGGCTGCAGAGATGTGAGTTATATGGAGACGACTGCGCTGAGTGCTGCTTGGCCAGAGACCCCTACTGCTCTTGGGATGGACAGACCTGCTCCAGATACTTCCCCACCAGCAAGAGGTAGGAGGGGGGGTTCAACAGGAAGAATTACTCCACTTTTATCTATGTCTCCTGATCAAAGGGGGGAAATGGTCCCTGAGGAGTAGTGTCAGAAGATGCATTGATGTGAAATGAGATGTGAAGATGTGATATCTGTGACTTAAACCTGACACCAGTTTATTTAGTTGAATTTTGTTCATGGTTAATTCTGATTCTGGTTGTATTATAATGAAATGTTTTATTTTGATTTCTCATACTGATTACAGTGTTTCAAAAACAAGCAGTGAAAATGAAATTGAAATTGATATGAAATAGTTTATCCAGCTAATGTGATGCGTTACTGATAGCAGTCATTAGTATTATGTTTAAATATATGCCAATACTATACAGCAGCTGTACTCAAATGTAAGAGCGATGACACTTATCGTAAAATCTGAAAATCAAAAGCTCTTTTCAACACACAGGACTAAGATTTTTATACATTTAAAACTAGAACAAGTCTATGTGAAGGTGAACCTGTAAAAGTAAAAAGTAAAGTTCAGCAAAAAGCTTATTTATGTAGCACATTTACAACATGCTTTACAAAAGAAAACACAACCTTAAGAACAGATCACAAAGCACACAGACACACCTACTTAAAACTTCAAGTGAAATATATATTAGGAAAAAAACAGAAATGCATATAAATAATTCAAATTATTATGAATCATGATTTGATGCCAGCGAAGGTATAATACACCATCTGATCACATACTCGAGAGACAGTTTGGACTTCTACTTTTAGACCAATACAAATACACATACAGATGCAGATGGACTTTATTGATCCCAAGGGGCAAATGCACTTTTCCATCAGCTCAAGAGAAACAAAGAAAAACAAACTAAACCAGAATTAATAAACAGACAATCACCAGTCCATCATTAGTGGTTTATTTGTGTATGTCCATTTTAGGTAACTTTATATTTCTACTCCACTACATCTGAGGAAAATACAATTTTTTTTACTCCGCTATATGTTTGAATATTTTAGTAACTTTGCATATTATAATTGTTCATCCCCTTCCTGTTCAGTTTGGGTTTTGAGTGTTCTTACAATGAGCAAACTTTTAAAATCCCCTTGAATTAGCTGGAAAATTTTGTCATGTCCTTTATTTAACTGGTTTAAATCTTTAATGAAATTAAGAATGTCTTTTTCCAAGAGTGACCTGATAGACATTTTTACAACAATAAATCAAGACAAAACAAATAACTTCCATCTGTTACAAATAAACTAGTACAATGTCTGGTTATATGTCATAAAAGACCAAATAACAATGGACAAGTTAAAAAAAAAATAATTCAAGTACAAATTTAACCTAATAACATTGACCATTATTATTATTTTGATTCATTAAAATACACCGAAATTCAATCAAAGAGACAAAGCTAAAAATACCTTCTTTTCTGAGCTCATGAAAAGTTGACATTACAGATACAATATGCAGTTCAACGCTACGAAGGTGATGATCATATAGAGTATGTTAATGTCTGATGTTAATGTCTAATGTACCATATGTTAACATTACACTAACACGGTGCATGGGTTGAAATAAGCTCAACCTAAAAATCTACAGCAGTAAAATGCAACATAGACATGAATGCTGCAGTAAAATGAATATACATATATAATAGTATAATACAAGGAGCATTTTACTGCACAACATTCATTTTTCATGCTTCAATTACATTTTCTTGTTAATACTTACATTCTTTTACTTAATTAAAGCTTTAAATACAAGATTTCAGCTTGTAGTGGAGTGTTTTCATAATGTAAATCTGTATTTTTACAGATGTACAATATCTGAATACATCTTCCATCAATGGAAAAAGATGTAACAAAATTAAGGAAGCAGAAGAAAAGTTAACTTCACATCTCCTGAGACAAAGAGGGTTAAGTTAATATCTGTTGGCTGATAAACATCAGAGATGAGGGAAGATGGGGGAAGGAAAACGGGAAGAGTAGAGCAAACTTTGTGTATGTTACAGTCTAAAGGACATGAGGCAAAAAACAACAGAAGAAGGTCAGACTAAAAGAGGAGGAGATGTGACAACAGTCTTAACCGTGGCTGAAACAACAGTGGGTATTTTCATAGCCTGTCTCTGCTCCGCGTTTCCTCATTCATAATCACTGTAGTTTCGTATTTTCACCGCTGAGGAGCCGGCAGAAGCCCAGTAACAACACCGAGGAGGAGGATTTAATGCACTTATACAACTTTATCTAAAGGCAACTATATTATCTGCAGCTGTCAGCTGGTGTTTAACTGATGCGTCTACTGTCTAGCACACACACACACACACACTCCAGTCTCTGATGCTACCTTTACCTTAAACATTATAGTATGATCGGACATGACGTGATGATATAAAACACATTTTTGGGAAGTATCATTATGTTGTTATGTTATTATATGTTATTAGTGTACACACAAATTGCAAGCAGATACACAACAGACATATTCTCAAACCTGTGATTGTGTGTGTTTGTGTATGTCAGACGCGCTCGGAGACAGGATGTAAAGTATGGAGACCCCTGGAGTCAGTGTCCAATCACAGAGGACGGTAAGGATTTCCGCCGTCTAATATGTTTAAAGTGTTTCTGTTTTTAAATATTTTCCTGCCGTCAGTTACATAATGAACAACCTGCCTGGTGAGTTTGTACTTCCAGAGGATTTCCACTCACATTTGTGCTCCTGTGATTGATAACCTATTATAAAGAGCTGTTCCATGGAATGTAAAACATTACAGTGGTATGGTAGTTGGTGCATTCTCTCTAGTAATGGCCCTCTGTAAATCTATATGTGTGACTGAATTACTGACGACTTAATGTCTGATTTTATGAGTTTGAATACATATTGGACATGATCTAAAGCACTGTGTGTCATTTAGAAGATTTGTTTCAGGATGTTTCAATGTAATCTAAGTATAAGTCTGTCTGTGGATAAGTCATTTACTATTGCTGAAACAGTTACAAAAATAGCATATATTACAAATTTTTCCTGTGGTTTTTAGTGGGCTTAGGTTTAGAATCTGGTGAAGTGTAGAAGTCTAGATTTATTTTTACAGTGAAAAATACATTATTTATCATCATTTGGGGCCATTTTTATTATAATATGTGCATAAAACATTTTGGAAAAAACATCGAAACATCCAAAATGTGTAAATACAAAAGTAGTGCAGTAAGGACCGGCTGCAGGCAATAAATTTAGTCAGTTGATTTTACATTAATTTGGCTTAGGTGCTGCACAAAACAGCTGGGTTTGCTGCACATAAGTGTTATAATGGTAGTGAAAACCCTGCACAACTTTTGACTATATATAGGGTACATTGAAATTCCCTCCACATCCATTCTGCTCCTCAGGCTGAGGTTGGGCGCGCTCTAGAGGACAAATAATGTAACTGCATCTTTCTGTGTATTTCACCCAAATTAGAGGCACTAACACCTCCCTTCCAATTGTTACCTTGATGCTTAAACACTAATGGTTATAATATACAAGCACTCTCTCTGACACCATTAACACTTCAAGCCAGTACATATATCAAGTGTGTCAAACTTAATACACATTATCTGCAATAATATACTTTTTAAATTATAACTTTATACTTGTGCAAAACTGTAAACACAACCCACTGCTTATGTGATTAGTAAGATTTGTTACACTGTATAGATTTAACACTAAGAACCCACTTATTTTTTTGTTTTTTTACAAGTGTTGGATCTATTTTGCACAGTTTTTTTCTTTTTCTAGAGATTTTTAATGTTTTGTCACTTGAAGTTTCAAAGACGGTGTCAAAATAATCAGGAAAAATACTGTAGTAACAGTGTGAACTGTTGTGTAAACGTGTCTATGAAATGTTAATTAGTGTTTTTCCTCTATCTTTCTCTTTGCACTCATTTTTGTTTATTTAATGCCCAAAGAAATCCATACACTAACTAGAAAAGCACTTGGAGAGTGCAGACCTCCCCCAAGGCAGCTCAGTTCCCCACCGTGCTGCTGTAACATATTGAATTGGGTTACCTAGCAACAGATAAACAAGACATGCCAACTGAGAGGGTTACCTAGCAACAGATAAACAAGACATGCCAGCTGAGAGGTTATACAACTGAAAATGCCTTAAAAAATCCTGGATCACCCCCAAAATCAACTCACCTGTCCCTTGTCCCATTTTGGACATTTCCTGGAAATTTCATTAAGATCCGTCCATAACTTTTTGAGTTATGTCTTGCACAAACAGACAGACAGACAAACAAACAAATCCTGGTGATTACATTAACCTCCTTGGTGGAGGTAATAAATATGTGCATTTGTCTGATCATCCCTGTTTTCTTAAACCTTTATAGGTCTATGACAGTGTGCATCTTTGTGACAAGAACTAAATGTATCTGTTTTTGGTATCATTTGTCTCTGTCAGATTCTGACTTAGTGGAGGTGAAGCTTGTGTACGGCGTAGAGGGGAATTCAACCTTCCTGGAGTGTATTCCTCGGTCTCCACTGGCTGAGCTCAAGTGGACAGTCCAGCTGTCGGAAAACCAGCAGCAAACCCACAGTCAGATTCATGAAATCAAAGAGGTGAGATCTATGTTATCTTCACTAACCATAGGAAACTCTGAGCAAGATTAATGCAGATTCAGACTAATATGGGTCGAAATTACTGTCAACACAAAGACTTGTTGGTCCATCTGAAATGTTAAAGAGTTAGCTCAGTCCTTTATAGGTGGTGTATCTCAGACGGAATGAACACTAGTGTAAAGTGTTTTATTCTTCATTTTAATTTTCCGCTCCCTGTTTCACCTCAGAGTGAAGACAGCCACTCTCTCCACATGAAGCGGGGTTTGCTGCTTCAGCGTCTAGATCTGTCTGACTCAGGACTCTACACCTGTACCAGCCACGAACACTCATACAAACAAGTCCTGGCCAAATACCGTGTCCACATCATCCCAAACCACAACCTCCACCCAGCCCGCTACCAGCCGAATCACAGCCCGAACCACCAAGGATCTGCGGCCTTTGGGAGGATGGCCCCTGCAGGAGTGGGGGTCCACGGTTTTCTCGGGCAGACGAGTCTCCCTCATCCACCGCTGTCAGGACATAGACACTCATGGATGCCACACAATCCTCAGCCTCCTCTGAGGAGCTTCAATCACCTGAACATGGTCGGGACCAACAGTCTGAGCGTGGACGACTACTGTGAACAGCTGTGGTACCGAGAGAAGCGCCGTCAGCAGAAGCTGCGCACTCTGAAGATGAAGCAGGAGAGCAGGAAAGCTCGCGTAAGGAGGAACAACCCCCCTGAGGTTCCCCTCTAGTCACTGAGAGAAGACAAAGACTGTCAGTGGACAACAGATCCTGTACATTCAGAGGAAAGGAAATGTTGAACTCAAGAAACTTTGCTTTTTAAGCAAATAATGTCAGCTTGTGACGTGACACTGTACATCTGTATGGTCATTAAAGACTGACTATAAAATCACAAAATGTAGTCACATAGCCTCCGAAAGCAGTTTGACTTTAGACACTACATAATTTAAACAGTTATGTAGTAGGTTAGTGTTTCTTCTGGTTTTATTATTATGTTATTATTGCTCGGTGAACAGTTGGCTCCAGAATTTAGCTGAAATCGAAGGTGTTTTGTAAGCAATGGAAAAGCAGCATGGAAAGACAGGACAAAGGTGTCACATACATTTGACACATGCAAGCATTGTTGTTTCAGACATTTTATAATCTGACTGGTCAAGCATAAACAAATACACACAGCTAAAAGAGAGGAGATTATAGTGATTATCTGCTTGTTACAAATAGTGGCTCTAGTTTGACTTAAAGAGAAACTTAACTTTAACACAAAGATTTTGCCAATGCCAAAAAACTAACTTTAAACTTTGTACTTCCTAAAAACTAATGGATTGAAATAGGAAACCCACTTAGACTTATCAGACTATTTACTCTAACATCAGTGTTACAGATACCCACACATCAGCAGTCATTTTCTAGTTTTTTTGTTTATCTCCAAAATATGCATTTATATCTTGCATAACAGTTTTGCAGTGCACCTGCCTAAATACTAGCAGCTGTCATTTAACTTGTAACCAAAGACTCTCTGACTTACAGATGAAAGTTGCAGGTAAATATGTGTAAGGATTTCACAAAGAAAGCTCACAAAAATATCAAGAGAATAAACAAATGACAGAAGACTTAACAGAGAACAGTGTTTAGTGCCACACATTGAGCTATATTTAATAAAAACCTGTTCTGTTTTCTACATGTATTTATGTTTGTTTTAATATGTAATGTGTGGATAAGATTTAGACTCATACATCTGAATAAAGGCCCCAGTGGAAACGCACACAAGAAATGGACCTTGCTTGAAAATACAGCATGTATAGCTTTATTAACTCTGCCATGTAACAATAATGTAGTAATGTTTTTATTCACATCCATGTATATTAAAGAACTCTATTTTTGATAGTTTTCTTACTCTATGTAGTGAAATGTAGTTTATTATCTCTGTTTATATAAGCTTGTTTGTCATAAGTGTTTTTTTTTAATTTCACAACACACTGATAAGCTTTGGAATCATTAGTAATTAAACTGTGTTATGTGTCATGTGAATAAGTCACAAAATAATAACTTCCTTGTTTAATAAAAAATAAAAACATTTGTGGGGTTTTTGTGTAATGCAAGTCAATCACACCAAGATGTCTCAGTGTATATCTCACACACATTGTGGCCCATGGTATCATTATTTTTTCAGACTAGATAGATTCAAGGTTACTTCTCATAAGGTGTCTTGTCAATAATATAGGGACTGTGTGTAGACTATTCACACAGCCAACATAGTATCAAATATGTTGGCTGTGTGTGAAATGGAAAGACACTGAGATTTAGAGAGAGGGAGGGAGGGAGAGAGAGAGAGAGAGAACTGTGATGAAATGAGCCATAAGGCAGGGAAAATGGATATTCCAAAAATAAAAGTGCATCACATATAAAAAGAGGGTATTTATCTTCCAAGACAAAACATATCCTGTAAAGTCATGTTATTTAACATCTTTACAGACAAGCAAAAGCATATGAAAGAAACAAAGCACATTATAAAATAAAGCACAATGTGGAAAGATTGTATATAATAGAGAAAAATACACAGAGAAAATTATCATAGTTGAGGTTATAAAGCAGTGCAATGGATTTGGAATAATCTATTTGAGCTAATGTGAATAAGGTTTAGATGAAGAAATGACAGAACACACTTTGTGCTTCAGCCAGAGGCATAAACACAGAAAAAGACTGAACTGGGTGGGGGTATGAAGACTACTTTTTTTTTTTAATAAACAGGCCTAAAATAGAGAACACAGTTGTTTTGTCGTCCCAGTTTTAATTATGTGGTGCGTCCTGTAGGTGGCGGTAGTGAAATTTAAACACTAGTTACCACCCGCCATTATACCAAAGAAGAAGACAAGTATCTCTGCTCTACACTACAAATGGAAACGCGGTTCATGGGAGATCTGTCGAAAATTTGACTTACTTTCACCTGCGAAAGGTAAAAAGGTGTTCATATGAAGGCGCTTACGTTTTCTCCATATATATAATTTTTGTAACCCAGCGCCACTCGCCACTTTGACTGTTGTTGCTGTCAGTTAGTCTCTTTGCTAAGTTAGTTAGCTCCTGTTAGCTAGCCTGCCTATGCTTCTTCGCATGGTTCATTGACTGACCTGTCGCCTGCTGAGTTTCCAGTCAATGGGAGACATTGTAGTTGGATTATCAGTATACACACTCATCCCGTTTTCACGGCATTCGATTATTTAAGTGATCAACTTGTTTCTTTTCTGCTGAGCGGGCTATCCAAGCAGCGTTAGGTTACATCCGTTAGGCTAATGTAGCTAGCTAACTTCAAGAAATTAAAAACTTTTGCGCTCTTGTCACCTCCAGGTAGGATCCGAGTGGACTGAGCACAAGAGGGCATAAAGAGAGGGTCCTACATGGCTGCCCAGACACTGCAACAGCCCAGTTTCTTACTGGTGAGTTTCTTGTCCATTTTGATTGTGTTTATGTATGGTTGTATTAAGTTTTAAAGGCTGAAATTCGTCAGGCATTATATCATGATCATACTAATCATAATCCTTGTTTTTAAGAAGTTAGAATACCAATCGCTACTGTCTGAAAAATAAGATTTAATGTCTAGATATATGTTTACTAAGTAAATACCTAGGCAGTGATTGCATTACCTGTTGTGCAGAAAAGAGTTATTTATTATTGGGAAAATGTATTGGTTTAGAGAGAGATATTTACATGTAATTATAATAAATATGTCCAAGGTATTTACACTGTATATACGACAACAGTTCTTAATTTCTAAGAAGCTATAAAAAATATATATACTTACATAAAGACAAACGAGGGAAAATTGTAGGAATCATCAATTATATAGAGAAAATACAGAGTAGTAATATATATATAATAGAGCTGCAAGCTAATTGCAGAATGTAAAATATCAGTGGTCTGTTTATCTTTGTTGAATTGTACTTGTTAAAGTCTTGAAAATAACCATGATGTCATCCATTTGTGTCATGTGGTATGGTTTCAGGCAAACCTTAAAGCAGATTCCACCACTAAACCTCTTCTCCATCGATGCCAGGATCTGGTGAAGGTCATAGATGACTATCCTGCCAAGGTATCATTAGTTTTTCTGTGCCTGAAATCCTTCACTTTTATGTCAGTGTTAGTCAAACTGTAGTAATCCTGAAATACACCATAACCACCAGGGTTTTCTTTTAATTTGATGATAGTATAGCAGCTGTTTCTAAACACAAGTGGTGTCCTCATCAGTCTCTGCAGAGTGTTTGAACAAACATATTGGCCTGAAATGGAAAGGAATGCAATTGGATTTGTTCATGACATAAGGTTTTGTCTATTAACTGGGCAGGGGTGACTGGGGCTTTTATGTTAAGTACTTTTAGCATGAGGCAACAGCTGCTTGTCCTGTGTCCTTTGACTTTCACTTTGAGGATTTGTCTCAAAGGTTGGTTCCTGCAGTGTACCGTGTACCTACAGAAACACATTCAAGTTAAAAGGTTGAGCTTTGGTAGTGGAGTAAAACTTCAGATAATAACTGGCTTTTACACTTTTGCTTTCAGTGGGGGTCAGTTAAGGTATTGTTTGAAAGCAGCTGTTGGGCCTTTGGTGAGTCACACAAATGATGATTGTGTAGTGGTAGGATTAGTCTGCCTGTGGGTTGCATTGTAGCCTGTAGCGTCAGTACCTTCGGTGGCATGAGCCTCATATGCCATATTTTGTCAGTATCAATGAATAGGAAACTGAGTGAGTGTTTCAACTGTCAAAGGTACAAAAATGCTCAAACTTATTTCTACACAAACTGGTCTCGCTGTTGTACTTAGACTTTAATTTTAGCATTATTTCCTGGTTCTTGTCTGTTCTGCAGCAATTTTAGGCAAGTTGTTTTGAATAGTACAGTCCATCATTCAAATAATATATGGAGACTCTTTGCTTGTGAAAGAAGGTTCATTTATTTCCCTCAACACTTGTCATCCATACATGTCGTTCCAGCATGAGTATCTATTCCATTTTGCTACTTCCTTATCACAGCTGGTCTGAGGAGTTGATTAGGTTGTCCTCTGCAGTAATAGATCATTGTTTTCCATTATGGGGTTGTAATGTTTGTGTGTGTTCCTTCAGGAGCTGCATTTGATTTTCCCATGGCTGGTGGAGAATGTGTTTGGCAGTCTGGATGGTGTCATTACAGGCTGGAACCTGCGACTCCTCCATTCACGCAACCAGGACTACAACACTGTAATGGAATTTCTAAACCCAAGGTAGTAAAATTTTGTCCTCTATTCGATCACAGCAGAATTCATAAAGTACAATGTAGTTAACTGCTCTTTTTTTTACTTATTTTTAGTGGGCCAATGATGAAGCTGGTGTATAAACTTCAAGCAGAAGAGTACAAATATGAAATACCAGTCAACTATCTTCCGGTAACAACATTTATAACTTCAGATATTACTAATGTGACTGGGTGATACTCAGTAATACAATTCAGTGGATTAATAAGGCTGAACTGTAATCAGCAACATTGTTATGCTCTTAATAAATTCATAAAGCTCTTAGGTGAACTTTCATTCAAATGACAGTTATTTTGATAAACATTGTGCTTCCTGTGTGAAGACTCTGTAGTAGCAGTGACTGTGACTCCACATTTATGTGTGAGTACATAGTCCTCTAACAGCTTTATCTCTTCATTATTGGCACATGTTGCACAGCCTTCAGCTAAACTCGGAGCCAAATTTGTAAAACATCATATCAACATTCATTACTGATTATTTGATTTGTTAATTCTATATACATA
>JAPQRQ010000022.1:13178959-13203199 GCA_037367365.1 Apogon talboti | reverse complement strand
CATCACTATAATGTGTTTTTTCAATACAGGTGAAACTTGAAAAAATTTGAATATTGTGCAAAAGTTCATTTATTTCACTACCTTTTTCCTAGTTATTATCTTAGTGGTTGTAGACTTGAGCTTCGATTCTCATGTTTGTGCATCCACAGGGTCCAGTGAAGGTCTGTATTCAAGAAGGAGTGCCAGTTCCAGACTGTCCCCTGTTTCATAACAAGGTGCAGTTTCCCCTGGCTGGGCAACTGAACCTCAACCTGGCTCTGAGTATCCTTTTTCCATAACACCAATTTATGTGTTTTTGCATATTGTTAATCAGGCATTTAGCAGAGTCTTTACATTATTAAGTATGACAGTGTTCAGTCTAATTATTTATGATAAGAACTGTTTACTGCCAGTTATCAAACAGACAGTACATGTGATGTTGACAGGGGAGACAACATTAGGGCTTCTACAGGTCAGACTATTGTTGGACTATAATCCTTAACTTTCTGCAGATCCATTTGAGTTCTACATGTTTAATTTGGCCCACTGTCTCATCACACCAAAGGTGAGTCTCTTCATGAAACATATCCTAAAAATTTTAAACTAAATCATCATTGCTGCTGTCCAGTAATTCTGCTTTTTTGTTTGCTATTTCTCCTGAAATTAGAAGAGGGATTTTTCCATTTTCTCTTGAAAAAAAAATTTTTTTTTCTGTGTTTTATGAAATGGTCCACTTAACAGCACTGAAATGTCTCTTAGACTAGCTGGTGTGTAAAGATTGAGCAAAGATAGGTGACATAAATTCACATTCATGATTGTACTCTTCTTTCTTCAGAACTTCCCTCCAGGCCAACATGGCAGCAACACAGACAGTGCCTACTTTGTGCTAGTGGATACTTACCTGAAATTCTTCCTGCCCACTGAAGGGAGTGTGCCCCCCTCCCCTTTCTCTGACTCCAGAGGCTCTGTCACTGCTCCATCACCAAGGTATTTATTGCATAGAGGGCCATTACAGATAAATCTTAAGTTAGACTAATTTATCTGCATTCAGCTTTAGTGTGATCACATGATTATTTAGTCATTTTACATAGTGCATTTTAAAAGAGAAATATGGGTATAATAAATTCTCCACTCTCCTCCTGCCTTAAATTCAACAGATCTTCTGGTGTTTCCTTTGCTAGTTATGGAGTTCACAGTCCCAGTCTCCTCAAACATCACATATTTCATCAGCCCTCAGTTAACGCAGACCCTGCAGCGCAGGAAATCTGGAGGTCTGAAACACTGTTACAGGTCAGATACAAATGAAACTAAGTTTTTCAGTGTTGATTGTAGTGGGTGAATTGTTTAAAACGAATGCTGCAATGTGTGATTTATTGTCTGTAGATGTTTGTGGAGGTATGGCTCCATCACTACTCCTTGGAAATGTACCAGAAGTTGCAGTCTCCTCAGGTGAAGGTAAGATCCAAATATGTCCCCACAGCTGTCATTACCATTCTTCCCCCCACCCCCGCCTCCCTCCTGCACTGCAGCATCACATCACATCACACGACTGGCTGTTGACTGGCTGACCACAACGATCCCTCACACCTACACCATCTTTGTTCCGGCCCAGGGGGGGAAACGGTGCTGGACACTGACCAGCCATTGTCTGGAAGTCCTTCTCTTAAATGATTTGTTTGTAAAAAGGACTTAATTCCTTGCTGTACCTGTTGTTGTGGCTAGTGAATTTATTATAAAGACAGAAGCTCCTTCCCTGAGCAGCTTAGGGTGAAGGTGTCCTTAAATTCAGTTACACAAACATGACAGATGTGCCGTGTTTTTAAAAACGTCTCGCAATTGGAAATAACCACTTAAGGACATCTTCACCCACAACTGTGTGTTCATTCTACAAGCAGCCACTAAAGTGGTGCCAGAGCTGCTGTTGCTTTGACGATAAGCTCAGCTTAACTTAAGATACAACCTTTCGCCTTCACACTAAAACAACTACAATTTCTACAAAGTCAATAAAGGTTTAGAGTTGCTTACAGTGTGAATACACAGTGGAGAATCTATTTTTTCCACTTGAAAGGCTAAAGTTTTCTGTTTTCTGTTATGTATATATGTCTATCTAGAAATTCCTTTTGGACCAATTGGCTGTCATTCTGCTGAACATAGTAGCTAGTGCTTTAAGAGATGGCATGTGTTCTTGATAGTAGTGCCTTTGCTCCCTTTCATGTCCCTTGAATGCTGCATGTTCCTGTTGCCAAGTGTTTGTGGCTGTGTTGTGGTTGTGGTTGCATGTAAAACGTCAACATAAAGTCAGAATACTTAGTCACTGGGGACTCAACCATTTGGACTGTATGACTTGACAAAGGTCCAACTGGGGTTATGAGGCCATGTTTTCATGATAAATATGTTGTTAGTATTTTCATTGGTCATGTGTTTCAGTAGTTGTGACAGTCTGACTTAATGTTGTTTTTTGTTGCCTCATTCATCAGGGACCTGTAAATATATACTCACTGACCCTCTTGTTGTAATTGCATGGTTAGTGCAATACCACGATGTATTGTATTTATGTAGCAGTACTGCCAAATATTGAAATACTGTTTTGTTTTTTGTTTTTTTTCTTTCATGTGATACTGAAGTATCAATATAAATTATCTGAAAATTTAAGATGAGTACTGCTTCATAAATGTATACCGGAAACATTGTTATCGACTTACAATATACTGACCAACATCTTAAGCCTTTTGCAGTTTTTATTAAGTGTTTGTCCTTTGTTCAACTAGAATGAATACTGAACCCTGTTCAACATATTAACTCTTGTCGTCCTGTGTTCAGTGTCCATCGTGTGAAAAGTGAACTTGGACTGAAAGACTTTGGCCATGTTGTTGTTTTTTTTTGTTTTTTTTTTTAACTTTGGCTGTCCCAAAATGAGGCCTCAGACTAACAGTTTACCAAAAATGTTTTCACTGCTGGGAGGCAGCAAGTCTCAGTGGTGTGAAAATGTTTAATTTGATTAAGTATTCAGATTGTAATTCACTGTTTTATTTTGCATACCAAAATCTGTCAGCCTTGAGTTCACTTTGTTAATAAGGCTGTTATAATGACATTAGAGATGGGAATTGCATTAATTAGTGCTGCTGTATTTTAGTTATTCTTAAATGGTCATGTCAGTCTACATAAGAGTGGAGCTTTTAAAACACCATTGTAGTTCCTCACCATCCTTTATTGTTTCTTCAAAGGGCAAGATTATATAATTAGTTAGATAACTCATTATTTTCAGTAATTATATTATCGTAGTTGTCACTAATACACCGGCAGCCTCAGAGCGTAATTGCCTTAGTCATATTTTTGGCCAAATTGTGATATTTGTATAACCTTACTCTCCAAACACTGCTGCTTCATTTTATGAAGATATCACAAATTGACCAAAAATATGACTTAGGAAATTATGCTATGAGGCTACCGAAACACTAATTGACAGTGGTTAAATATGCTGAAATACATGCCCAGTTATTCCTTTAGTTCTGATTTCTTATCTTAAAGATGACACAGGTTTGATTCCCTGTGAAATGATTCCCATCCCTATAAGTTTGTGAAGGCTCTGTTCTTTCTCCAACAATGAAAGCATTGTGTTCCCTCAGTCAATATTTTATTTTTGTTTGTCTCCTCTCCTGTTTTCTGCTCTTTTCCTCCTGAATGTTTTGGCCAATTGTTTCTGTCTGGTTGCACTCTCCGTTTCGGTGCCTCCTTTTCTCCTGTTCTCATGTTTACCTTCCTCCTGCCTACCCTTTTCTTTTCCCTCTCCTCTTCCTCACTTCCCCTTCCTCTCTCACTGTTGTTCCTCCTCCACCTTTGTTGTTGTCTTCCTCATCCTCCTCTCCCCCCCTGGTGGTTACGGGTGAACAGCTGGCGCTGCTGCAGTACCGCCTCAGTATGTCCAGCATGCCGTGCCAACCCCACGCCCCACCAGGCTCTGGGACCCTCCACACCTACCAAGTACTTTTACCTTTTCATTCACCCCCGCCCCTCTGGGGCCTCCTGGAGGTAAACCTCAGTCAGATAAGGTCACAATCAGATAAGGTCACAGTCAAGGATACTTCTCTTACACAGACAAACAAGTCACCAGCCTGGCAGATGGTTTCTATGGCTGGTCACACTGCATGTTGTGTTTTGCTTGGGATGATTTTAGCCGTTTTAAAAACATGCTGGCTGGTTTAAAATAAAAAAAAGTAAATGTGGTTGGTGAATTGTGATGGTCAGTGTATTGTTGCTAAACAATTAGTTTTTAATTTTTGACCTCTTCTTAAATATTGTAAACAGTGCTGACTTTTTTATTGCTTAAAATTTAATTAAGTTCCATTAAGTCCTGTTTAATGCAATGTGTAGCAGTATACCTACTGTTATGGGGTCCATCAGTATCAACATTTGGTTCATACCTAAAATTCAACCAATGAATAAAGTGAAATAATGAAATAGTCCATTGGTCTTTTATTTAAAATGTTTCAATCTGAGTTAAATGCAAAGTCTCTACAGAGAAGTATCCTTGACAGAACACTGAGCCTTGGAATGAAGCTTTGAAATGTTGAATCTTTCAGCAGATTTTTACTGCTTCGGTTGTGGTTCTCTTTTGCTGTTTGTATTGTAAAGGCATGCTGTTTACACTGTGTTCAATGTTCCTTGTTGCTTTACATGTGTATGTGTTTGATTGAAGTTACTTTCTAATGACAGTTGTGCTCTGCAAAGCAAAAGATACTGCTGCGCTTTGAGACCATCTCTCTTTTTTTACATGCCAGTCTTAAATATAAATCAGAAATAATAATCAGATGCCTGTTTGTATTTCAGCCTAATTTCATAACGGGAGGTATTACATATTGTATGTAATGCAAGCTGGCATTACTCAGTAGACAAACATGCATAGACCTGACGGTAGCTCTGCTGTAGGCTGGTAATGGAGCACCAATGTCCCACTTATTAATACAACTTGCACAATGCATATTGTGATGGACTCTGAGTGTTCTCACAGAGACCAGTGATTCCTAAAAATGGGACCTTGATACTCCATAGAATCGAATACGCCCCAAACTGTTGGTGATTATTTGGCTGCTTTTGGACTGGGATGCATTATGTTTTGGCTGCCTATGAGTCTTGGAGCTGGTTGAGATGAATGCGGGGGCGGCGTTGTGGAGCTCTGTGTGACTGGTTTTCTTTTCAGGAACCCTTCAGTCCAACAGAAGAGCATGTGCTGGTGGTGCGTCTCCTGGTGAAACATCTGCACGCCTTCTCCAACAGCCTGAAGCCTGAGCAGCTGTCCTCTTCACCCTCAGCCCACTCCCACACTCACACCAGCCCACTGGAGGAGTTCAAAAGGTCAGCTTCATCACTCATGCTTCTGTCAAAGTTCAGGGATGCAACACAAATCTGCCTGTCAGTTTTATACTTTTAGTTGTAAAATAAATCCTTTTTTTTCTTAAAATTCCTCACTGTTATTTACTGGTATATAATATTTTTAAATTAATGAATTATATTACAATATTTTTGTCTTATAGACCTTCTTTAGTTATCTGCATCTCTATAACAGACTGTATTATTATATTTTAAACCGATAAATATCACAGCAGCAAAACAGACAATGTGCAGGACAGATATTTTTCCCAGGTTTATTCCACCATTGCATCTGTCACACCTAGATATTCAGAAGCTTTGTCTGACCAAATCTGTATCAAAGAAGGCATGAGAAGATAAAATCTATTCATTACTCTCATGCTTAATAAACCCAAACATCTCATTTGTGTTTGCTGACAGAGTGGTGGTGCAGCGCTTTGTGCAACAGAAGCTATACCTGTTTCTCCAGCATTGCTTTGGTCACTGGCCACTGGATGCCTCCTTCAGAGCAGTAAGTAACCAGAATACATTTATTTGGCAGTTTAACAGTGTTGGCTTCCATTAATAATCCTCAGTTAGAGCAACAAGCAGAAGAAGGAAACTAGTGAAGTTTGGAATCTCCACTTGTGTTATTTCACCTGCTGGTTCGATAGTGTTTTTTAATAATATTTGTTGTTTTTGTGTTTAGGTTTTGGAGACTTGGCTGAGCTACATCCAGCCGTGGAGATACACAGGAGAGAAGAATAATCAGCCTCAGACAGACCAGAACAGGACAGTTCCTGACAAATGGTGAGGCTTTATTACAGCTTTCTGGATTAATACAAGATTTAGTGAACTTGTTCTTAGTGTTTGAAGCCACCTGAGCTTATATTTGGTACTTACCCTGAAATGTCAGGAGTAGGTGAGATGTAAGTGATATTAATGAATGTGTGTTGCTTCAGTGAGTAGATTTGTTACTGACACTTACTTTTTGTTTTGCAGGGAGACGTTTGTTCAGGAGAACCTGCTCATGTACACCAAACTCTTCCAGGTGTTTTTGAACCGAGCTGTTAGGACAGATCTAGTCAATGCCAAAAATGCACTGATGGTCTTCAGAGTGGCTAAAGTGTTTTCTCAGCCAAACCTTGCAGAGATGATCCAGAAAGGTGAGCATAAGTGTGCTGAAGACAGCATTTTATTATCTTTGTTGGGGTTATTTTTGTAATTACTGGGCACTGCTGACATTCCAGCAATAACAGAAACTAAAGACAAACCAATCATCCCTCCTCAGGCGAGCAGCTGTTTCTGGAGCCAGAGCACGTCCTCCACCACCGTCAGCCTCGTGGCTATCTGACGCCCAGCCAAGGAGGCAGCTACCTTTCGTCACGACAACGGGTAGTGACTGACATGGTGTTCAGGGTGAAGAGCCACGTCTACTCTTTGGAGGGTCAGGACTGCCAGTACAAACAGATGTTTGGCACAGAGCTCAGAGGAACAGTAAGTTGAGATTTATACAGAGTTATGTGCCTCAACACTATGACGCTTTTTTCTTCTTCTCATACAATTAGTGCAGCAGCTAAAAATTATGTATTAAAAATATCCATAATTTTACTTTAAAGCTACGATTTTATGCCGCATTGCAGGTGATGAAATTAATCCAGATCATTGCACAAGCCAGACAGACTGCCAAGAGGATATCAGATCACGCCACTGAGGTGGCAGCCAGTAACTCGTTCTTGTCCTGGTTTGGGCTGGGCTCCCCTGATCTCAATAACACCTTCAGTGGAGCTGAGCCAGAGGAGAGTGGGGAGTGTCTGAAGAAGACACACGAGTTTCTGGAGAGAGCTTTGGAGAACTTATGTCAGATATTCAAGGTTAGTGGGTTTGTTGATTTTGGTGAATTAGCTTTATTATCTTGCACAAATAATCAGTTTTTAAGTGAATTATATTAGTAAAATTCTTATCCCCACTGCATCAGCTGGCTTGTATGTCAGCAGGATTAAATAAAAACACAGATTTTCATGAACCAATTCAATCTTGAGCACATCCATAAAAAGGGCAGAACCTAGACATATTTATTATTATACCCCCTGCCCGGTGTGTCTATATAGATATACCAGGGATTCCATCCTTCTGTCTGAGATTTTTGTCCAATCGATTTCTCAGACACTATTCTCCTGATTATTTTCAAATTTCAAACACATTTTCTTTACATGTGCCTTTCTCGCACTTTTTGAAAGTTGAAACTGAAAATTAATCTCTGTGTAGGCAGGGTATCAGTGAGCGGGGGGGCAAGGTGTTGTGCAACCAAGTTTACTTACTTAACACTTGTTACTTCTCCAAACACTGTGTAATAAAATGTTTGATTGAACAAAACAACAAAACATTACAGGACCTGTGCTGACATACAGTATGTGGTCTTTTCAGGGCCTCCGTGCCATTTTAGTTTGGTCATGTAATGGTCTCATAGCTGCATGTGTTCATTTAGTAAAATTTTTGTTTTGTAGCTGAACCAAGGGCAGCTGACACAGCTCATCTCAAACCTGGGCTCTTCTCAAGACAACGGCAACTGCAAGCAGCTGCCAGACTGCATTCAGGGAGAGAATGGACTAATCCTCACTGATCTGGGCCGGATGCAGGTTAGTGCTTGACATTATGAGGAGGAGGATTTATATTAAACTGTGGGAGAAATGGAAAAACTAATATCCTGACATTGTATAAATGTATGTGTTTGTGGTCTTCTGTGCAGATTATAAATGGACTGCGCAGGTTTGACATTCAGTACCAAGGAGACCCAGAGCTCCAACCCATCAGGAGCTATGAGAACGCCCTGCTGGTCAGGCTTTTCTACAGGATATCTTCTCTGATTAATGACAGGGTAAGTGTTATCAATGTGGTATAATAACATAGATTATTGAGGGTAAGTGTGGGTTCATACTTTTGTTGGACTCAAGAGACAGTTATTCGACAAAGTATAATTAACTGATAGTTACCATGTCTTTAAAAGTAATTTTCTGCCCACGTCAGTTATTATTCAGATGTGTTTATTATTTCATTCCCACATTATTAAAAATCTGCAGCTTTCTCACCTCATCCCATTGAAGAGTGGTTAATCTACCAAAGAACACAATCAAAATTAAATACATTAAAATAAAGTGTCAGTCATAAACAAGTAATCTCTCACAATGCAGGATGATGTCTCTGCCATGTTTGGCACTTTTGAGTGTTTTCTCGCCTTAATTTGTAAAATCAGCAATGTTTTTGGTCTCAACATAAATATGAATTTAATGTCAGACCTACCTGCAGGATTCATGATGTTGCAAAAACTGTTGATGCAGTTGTTTTCTAATCTGCAACTTGTCACATGGAGGCTTAAAGCCAAAAGTGTCTGTTTTAGCATCCTGCATATTTAGAGACTCAGAATTTTTCAAGAGTGGATGAGGATGTCAATTTAGCTGTTTCTTAATGTCACTCAACTTCTTTGTGAATGGAGAAAAAATGAATCTCAAATGTTTGTTTATGAATTATTATTTTTATTGTGCCTTCTGCCTCTTAAAGATAAATCATCTCCTAAAGCATCTATTAATAAATGAAAAATAAGTAAGAGTATATAAAATCTCTTACAGTAAGTTAACTTTTTTTACTGTCCCCATTCCACAGTTTGGAGCCCACATGAATGCGCTCTGCTCACGGCCAGACTTCCTGGGTCGTCTGGGGCGTCACTACTTGACGGATCCTAATTTTTCCACCCAAGTAAAACAGAGTCCAGTGACACAGCGAACGCTGGAAAGGAACCAGCTGCCACGGCTCAGTCTGAGACCTTTGGCCAGCTACAGGACTCTGCTGATGCTGCTGCTCCTCTACATGTTTGGAGCCCTCCTGTCATTTGGCCCCATGTCGAGCACTCTGCTCATTTTCTGTGGAGGATTCCTGTATGGACTATTGATGACACTGTTTGGAGACAAACTTAAAACTCACTAGCCAAATCACAGGGTTCCTACATGGGATTAATGTTATCAAATTGAGCTTTAACATCTTTAACCAACCAAAGTAGCAGTTTAGTAGTCCCTTGGAATATATAAACAGTGTAATTTTAATTTGGCATACAATATCTTTAATTATACCATATTTTAATTTTCTACACTTTACAGAAAAGTTTGAGCCTTTTTTTAGTATTTGTTATGAATATTAGGAACAATTGGGAAATCTAAAACTACATGGCCCACCTACAATTCAATTTGTATATTTCTGAATCTTGACCTCTTCAGTCAGGAGATCTGTAGGAACCCTGTTGGTAGCCGAGCAACAACAGACTGGCAGCTCTTCTTTTGATATGACGCCTTGATTGTTTTGGATGTGATTTGAATATTCTTGTAAATTGCACTGATCGAATAAACTTCATTTCAGTGGAAGCAGAAGACATTTTTGTCCAAAAGGCTCAATAAACTGTTTGCACTTCTTAGTAATTCTTGTGAATTAATTTGTTGAGTGTACAGTACACATCACAAACTAAGAGATAAAAAGCATCTCAGATAAACTAGATCCTGGAAGTTGTCATTAACTACACCAGGCGGTGATTATGCTGCTGACCTTGTAACTTTCCTGTAACATGAGGTTAACCATAGCTAGACATGAATAATAGCCTGTGCCCTTGCCATACAATATAAAATGTCATCAGTTATGTTTTACATACATATATGCTGCAAAGACAAAAAAGAACGTGCAGCTGTTATATGAATACTATTACAAGGGCCTATTAAGGATAGAGTTGATTTAAAGCAGTAAATGTAAACAGTTTTTTTTAGGTCTAGCTCAGCAGTAATAGTGAACTACACGTTCCATGAGGAAGTTCGTTTGGTTTCGTCATCTAATGTCGACTGTCGTTCGGTGACGTAGCATACGGCTGCCGGGAGAAGTTTGAAAATAAATGTGAAAGTTTTTCTTGTCAGACATTTAATGTAATATTTTCTTTATTCGCACCTTTCTGTCACCTCGCATATAATTTCTACAAACGGCGAGCTATAGTGAGAAGCACGACGCAGAGGAAACCTCTATTCAGGTGAGTGACGAGCAGTTTTAACAGTCTGCTAACTGACGGTGTTTGTGTCTAACATGAGGTATCTGTCAACATGCTGCTCTAGCACTTACTGGGTTCTCATTTTAACATGATAACTCACATGAACATAAATGCAGCACATGGGGTTTGAGTGTACCAGTAATTTATTACAAGGAAAGCAGATGAACCGAACAGCAGCCTGTCATGATGAAGTTAGTTAGCTAAGTTATGCTAACTGGCACCTCTTTGCCGTGTTAGCTAATCTGCCTCACAGAGCAGACAGTGTCCTTTGAGCAGCTGTCAGAGGACACCTGTTAGTGTGGATTCACTCTCTAAGAAGCATTTTCAGTCATATTATGGACTTATATCCATGAGGCAAGACATGACAAATTGACGTTTTTAGTACATTTATTCCCAAAGTTCTTTACAGAGTACCCAGCCAAAAGTACAAGGAAGAACCGGTTAAAGCAACCAATGCCTAAAATAAAAACACACAGTAAAAACTGTAAAAAGCAGTAAAACATCTTGTGTAATGTAATGTAATGCAAAAGAACAGCAATTAATAATCAACAGCAATTGTAAACAGATCATTTGCTTTTGCTTTGGGAATAGTAAACACTGCCTCTAGTTTTATCTCTTCATCACATCTGAACAGCTTTTAAGCTACAGGGAGCTTCATCATGTGTAGTGTTGTCATCCAGAGCTGCCAGGGAGCCAGAACACATACACCTGAGGAGTTCATACTAGGTCAGGAGATCTGATAAATACCTTGGACCCAAACTGTTCAGTGAGTTACAGATAAGACACAGAATTTTGAAGTTGATTCTCTGTGAAATTTGAAGTCCGTTTATTGACCGAGAGCTGGAGTTATGAGGACTCGAAGTCAAACCCTAAATGAGCGGCTTGTGGTAAGTATTAGGAAAAAAAAGAGTTTCATTTAAAAGGAATATTTCTCTCAGAGCTACCAGATCTACTTCAAAACACTGTCTGCACATTACAATACATTCACTTTACAGGTTCTATCTAGTGGAAGATTTATAAATCTATTGTATAAATGTACATAAACCAATTTATATGTGTAATAACACTTTATCGTATACCTTGACAATATCAGCAAACGCGCACTTTTGTCATATGTTTTACAATTAATCTTATTAAAATATGTAACATTTAGCACATTTAATCTATGAAGCAGATAATTTCTAAAAAATTGTAGACTGATGATATTTTTCCTGTTACTACAAGGAAAATATATGCCAGATTATATAGGTTTGAAATATTTAGATATGAAATTATATAAAATTTTAACACTTAATGTTGTATAAATATAATAATATGAAGTAAATATTGTTATCTGTATGGCTGTTTTCAACATAAATAATACATTGTCACTGTTGGATTGTACCATTGAAATAACATTTAATTAAAACCCACAATGACAACAAAACATCTGTGAAAACATCTGTGCAAATCAATCCAAAAACATTTTTATCCCTAGTCAAATGACTTTTTTCTTTTTACTGCATCAAAAAGAACTTGTATGTCTTATAATTTTACAGTATAGATGAAATGATGTGTAGAAAATGTCGCCCACAGCAACTTGATCGTGTGTGAGAGTATTGAAATGTAAATCAGCTGCCAGCTGGATTGAAGGCGGAACTGACAGTAATTAATAAACCTTCAGGTTCCTTTATAAGTTTAGAAAGGAGAAGCTTAAATTGGACTGTTACTGTGAGACAGCATAGAAACATCTGTTCTTATACATTTAATACAAACACTAAAACGCTGTGGAAGCATATTGATAAACTTAGTGTAGATTACTAGTTATATTCACAGCATGAGAAACTGATTTGAACTCCCTGTTCCTTCTTCCATCATTTTGTTCCTCTTTGCCGGTATCTCCTCCAGCGTTCACAGTGGAGACAAATGTCTCTTGTATACTATATCTCAGGAATGGATGACTGCTATTAACCCATCTCCTTTTCATTGTTTCTCTCTTATTCTCTTTTTCTTCTGTTTTCTATGTCCCAGGCAGCAATGGCCTCCTCTGAAGAGGTAGCATTAAATGCCCTGTCGGCTGTCTTGTCATCCACGTTGTCGGCTGCCGTGTCATCTGCCCTGGCCGCTGCAACAGCAAACGATGCCAGGACAGAACTGACCACTCTGATTGACCAGTGGGAAGAAATACAGCATGGCAACACAGAGGAGCTGGTCTCCATCCTCACTAAGTTAGCTGTCATTTGTGCTTTAAAATCTGGGGTTCTGGTTTGGTTTTTTTTTTTGGGGGGGGGGGGTAAAGTGACCAAGAGGTGTGTGGGATGCAGCACAGAGAGAATTTATTACTAAACACTGTAACTTTGTGGAATGCATTCACATTAATTGAAGAATGAACTCTGTTATTAATTAAAAATGTTTAAAGCTTTGAATGTGGCTGCAGTTTTACATCATTATCTGTATATATTAATACGCATAATTCTACAATTAATTGATGATCAAAGTTCAAGTTATGATTGATGATTCAGTTTATGATTAAATATGATGAAAACAAATCATCTGGCCGTCATGTTGAAGAAGCTGCAGTCAGCACTTTGGACTTTTCTGCTTGAAAATAACTTGAAAATAATTATCAGTTCGAAATTACTGCAACTTAATTTTGTCAGTTAATTGACTAATTGTTGCATGGCCAACTGAACTTTAACACTACAAGTAATTATGAATTATTTTTAACACTATTTGATTTTGCATCTTACTGCTGCTTTAAAAGGTGAAGTTTTCTCAACTTTATTCTCGTTTCCTGCAGAATGTCCGAGTTAATTGAACGAGAGACAACAGAGTATCACAAAGCAGATCCTGATCCGTTTGACGACCGCCATCCAGGTTATTGTCCATGGCTCTTTGATTCGTTTGAATGATTCAGAAAAAAAAAATGAGTTGTGCACCCGATTAGTTAAAAACACAACAGTGTTTTTATCTCACACAAACTAATGCTTTGTTGCTGAGTTTCTCTGTGTTATGTCACAGGACGGGCAGACCCCGACTGTATGCTGGGACAGCTGCTGACGGCCGTCTATGGGAATGACGACCTAACCAATGCAGTGAGGATGGCTATCTGTTTATAAATCTACATAGAGAATTCTTTCATCCTCTCTCTAATAAAGCAAGAGTGTTTCAATCGTCAACTGCAGTCAGTGTCTGGACTTGTTTTGTATCCAGAACTGAACACCTCTATCTTAATTTGACACACATTTAGTTATACTGTCATCTGTTGCTGTCGATCGTAATTTTACAGTGAAGGCCAACTACCAGTCAACAGTAATATTTGGGCTAAAGACACTTTTTCTTCCCCTCTTTTTTCATTTAGCTTGTTACATTAATGCTGAAATGTTACAGTTTGATCTTCTTGAGCAGTGTGATGAGTTTCTTTTGTGTCTTCTCCAGCTGTTGGACACATATATAATGGCCAGTAGAGACGTGAGTCTCAACACAGCAGCCTGTCGTCTACTTCAGAACATCATCCCAGGCCTGGAGACCGCAGTCATCTTCCAAGAGAAGGTACATTTAATTCAACTGCTTTATTACAATCAGGCTGTGAAGAGAAATCATGAAAATTGGGTAGGTAGGTTAGTACAACCAAGAGTAGATGATTACATTGTCATCCTGCAGTATCTTAAATCCAGTTTAACTTCTGGAGACACGAGGATGCACAACATGTCAGCTATCAAGAAAAGAGCACCTTAGATGACTAATTTGACAAAGATAATATGAAATAAATCAGATTTTTACTTTGTGTGTCACAGGAGGGTCTGATTGGGAAATTGTTTGGCTGGGCTCGTGGAGCGGAGCGACCACTGTGCGTCTATGCCACAGGCCTGTTGGCCAGAGCCATGAGCAGCCAGGAAGTGGCAACAAGTTACCGAGAGGAGAACACTCAACTGGTGGGATTACACTCTTTATTAACACACACAGTTCATCCAAGTCTGTTTTTCCACTGTACCCTTTTTTCTTCATATTGTATTTGCTCACCAAGTGAAAAAGAAGTGTTCGTAGTAAACAAAAAAACATACCTGGTTTCCTCTGAACCTACAGGTACCAGTCATGATCCGGCGCCTTCGCGAACTGCAGTGTGAAGAAGCTCAGAGCAACTGCACTCCCACCAAAACCCCCAATAATCTACCTCAGGATTCTCAGGTCGATGGCACACAGACCTCATCAGACCAGCAAGACAAGAAAGAGACTGTTACAGATGAGGAACAAAGAAAAGGAGGGTGTGAGGAGAGCAGCAGGACGGCGTCAAATGCCACATCTGAGGGCGGAACCTCAAGTACAGCTCAGAAAAATGCCACCTGTAGCAGCAGCAGTGGTGGATCTGGCTCAACCCGGCTTTTGCCAGACTTTATTTACCAAGCAAGCCCTGACACTTTATCCAGGGAGATGGAGGGTAGGCAGGGAGGAAGAGGAGGCGGAGGGAGGAAACGTCTATTTAAGGAAAATGGGAGGAAGGCTAAGCAGAAGATGAACTTCCCCTCCACACCTCATGACGAGGCAAACGGGCAGGATGGCAGCGACCAGCCGGCAAACACCACCTCCTGGTCTGAGATGAGCTCAATGGTGATTGGTTCTGAGTACAGTCTGTCACCGCTGAGCCGAACAATGGAGCAGAGGCTCATCCTGCAGTATCTGACACCACTTGGCGATTACCAGGAGGTGAGAACCTGGCTAAAGTAAACTGATGAGTGTACTGTTTGTCTCCTATAACCTGTATGGGGGTTCTCCCTGATGCTTCAGCTGTCATTTGGTCGTCTATAATACCAGTAATCTGTGTCTCTCTGCAGTTGCTTGCCGTCTTCATGCAGCTGGACACCCGAGTGTTACTGATGAACTACATTGACCTCAGACAGACCAAGAATGTACAGCTCATCTTTGATGCGCTGCTGGTAAGGCTTTGATTTCCCTAAAAAGCCACATAACTGTCATGGCTGTTGTAGGACACCAAATGTGGCCATCACTCTAGCTCACTGTACTTTTAACACACTCTCCATCTGGTATTGACCAGTAGTTTCAGTGTCAAACTTAAGAATGGAACCATTGGAATTCTAGACAACTGTTACATCAAACAAACAATTACAGCTGTGTTTATTGTGATTTTTTTTTTTTTTTTTAAATCTGTCGAAGTACCTGAACCTGAGATTGGACCTTTCACAGACTACTGGATATTAGTAACAGCTCACAAATGGCTAATTTAATGCACAATTCCAGATTTATTGATTAATAACTGTGCCGAATCTGTTAAAGTCTTTGATAGAGCATAGCTGTATGTATGTTTTTCAATAGTGAAATGTTGAAAAGCTGCAAAAATGAAAATGGGAATTGTGCATGTTTCCATCAACTGGCTCAGAGACAATAGCAGGGTGTCTGCAGATCCTTAAAAAGTTTTATAGAGTTTTAAGTTTCACCATCCTAAATTAAGGAAGTAAATAGTTGGATATCTGTTGAATCAGGTCCTCAGTAAGACATTTGCATTCCTGATGGTTGGTTCCTGATAGTTAATACTCGAAACGGCTCATTTAACTGTATTTAGAACTCCAGTGATTCATTCATTAGTTTCATGGAAAATTAATGTCTTAATGAATAAATCAAATACATAACCATTAGCTAACATAGGTTTTAACAAGCCTGATGTTTTAGTCCTTTTTTAATATTTTACAAATTAAGCAACTGAAATATTCAGGTTAATCGATAATGATGCATCACATGTGATGTAGAGGTCTTAATTATTGTTGTATTGTTTAGAACTACATGAATTGCGTCTTTTTCCTGTAAACAGCCTTTGGAGGACCAGCCTCAGTTTTGTTTTTGTTTTTGTTTCTTTATCTAGTTTATCA
Source organism: Apogon talboti (assembly GCA_037367365.1). NCBI lineage: Eukaryota > Metazoa > Chordata > Actinopteri > Kurtiformes > Apogonidae > Apogon > Apogon talboti. The sequence continues at coordinate 13,186,936 of JAPQRQ010000022.1, read as the reverse complement.
TTTTGACATGTCTGTGTCTGAAGGATAAGCTAAGCCTTCATGGGTGCGGCTGGGCTGAGGTCTCACCACTTTAACCCTGTGGTTTCTCATCTGTTACACAAATGGTGCACTCTGAATGCTTGGGTTGTTATCTGATGTGTTTGTTTATTGGGTTAGATTTTTTTTTTAAGGCAGGTCATGCCCACAGTTGAGACTAGATATGTTCTGTCCATTTTATTGACATGATGATTTTACATGAATAAATCTAGAAAATAATACAGTATATATCACAAATGTTTTTTTTTTTTCATATTCTTTCTTTGACAGAAACCATATTGCCTGGTTCAGTTCACCGTCATGTCATATTTTGATATCGATAAATGCGTTATTGATCCTGAAGGAAATGTAGTGGTGATGCTGCTTCCAGTTTAAAATCAGATATTTCACCTTTAGCATTTGTTGACTGTTCAGTTTTGGTACAAATACTGAGCCTTTCATTTCCGCTGTTTGTACAAATGTTTTTAAAGGACTTAGGTGGTCCTGACCTTTTTTTTCCCTCTTCAGTATCTCGCCTCTCTGCTGCTCCATAAGAAGTTTGTATCTGAGTTCATCGCTCATGGAGGAGTGCAGAAACTTCTAGAGATCCCGAGGCCGTCTATGGCAGCGACTGGAGTGTCTCTCTGCCTGTATTATCTGGCATACAACCAGGATGCTATGGAGAGGGTAGCTTCAACACACAAAACACACACAAAACTTACATGTGAAGATCTTTCTGGGCCTTGTTGTTTTTGTTTTTGTTTTTTTTTTTTATTTCACGTTACAGTAAAATAATGCTTAGTGTTTTAACTACTAGTAAATATTTTTTAGATGAGAGTAAACTTTAGTCTTATTTATCTCTGTGTCCAGGTGTGCGTTCTTCCAGATGGTGTGTTGTCAGACATGGTGTCCTACGCTCTTTGGCTGTTGGAGTCATCCCACGCTTCAGGAGTTTGCCACGCCACCATGTTTTTCTCCATCTCTTTCTCTTTCAGAGCGGTGCTGCAGCTCTTCGACCACCAGGACGGTCTGCGCAGGCTGGTCAACCTGGTCAGTACTGATGTGAAACGTTCATGTGTTGACTGTGAAGCCACTATAAACATGTGTCTATTACTGTTAGTTATTACTGTTATTACAAGTTAAGTAACCAGACCCATCAAAATGTCCTTCTGGTCCTGTAGATCAGTACTTTGGAGATCCTAAACACTGAGGTAAATGTTATTGTAATGAGTGATGACCAAATCTTCTCCAGCCGACAGACAGCCAAACATACGTGCATGGCTCTGCGCAGGTAATACTCGTGACTGAGTTCCTTTTATAAGTATCTTATAAATGTGATGATTGATTGTTTATTGGTTAATTGATTTATTATTATACATAAATTAATGTTAAATGTTGATTTGTTTTTGTCTTAAGTGTGGTTATAGTCAAAGCAATATACATATTTTAGTGTTGTAAATAAGTGAATAGACATAATGAAGTAGCTTGAAGAGTTTTGTATTGGTTTTTGTCTGTTTTATTCTTGATCCTCATGATGACATTAAAGGTGTAAAAGTAATCTGACTCTTGAAAATAATCAAACACACTGCAGTTAGTCTGCCAATATATTCCTGTTGTTCATTTAAAATTAAGTCTATTATCCCTGTAGTGTATAACACCTGGAGCACATTGTTGATTTTCCACCCTTATAAATGTGACTGCTCAGGTATTTTGAGGCTCACTTGGCAGTGAAGGCTGAACAGGTCAAACAGTCCCTGCAGACATCAGAGGGAGGCACCATCGTCCCCCAGCAGCCATTTTACAAGGTACTGTCAGTTGGAAAATGAGCAAATATTGACCCAAAGACATGTTTTAATAAATAAAGTTTTGATTGTGTAAACAAAGAAGATGAATTCACTGAAAAGATGGAAATTCAGATCTGTTTGTTTTTTGGTTTTTTTTGTACTTTTGTTAATTTCCCCTTAAAGTGTGTGATTCTCTATATTTCCAGGCATATACATACACCAGAGAACAGGTTGTAGAGACAATTGAGTTTCTCATCGAGGGTGGACCTCCTCAGCTTCACTGGGAACCAGTAGAGGTTTTCTACAAGTTGTCTTGTGTTCCTTTAATGCTGCAGCTCATATCTACAGCCTGTGACTGGAGGAATTACTATGGCAGGTAAATCTGCACGTAGTCAGCCATAGGCCTCAGTAAGGTTTGGTGAGCTGACGATATGACCTCATTTTATGGAGCTCTTAGAGGTGTTGAGTTGATGCAGTCTTGAAACTTTTATTTACCTATCGACATGTAGCCTACAGCATGGATTAACTTGCCTCTTCTTTGTGTGTTTTTCTGTGTCCAGGAGTGATACAGTGCGTTATGCGTTGGACATTCTTGCTATGCTGACAGTTGTTCCTAAAGTCCAGCTGATGCTCGCAGACACTGTGAACATTCTAGATGAAAACAGGTCGACTGTTTCCACTGTGGGTCAGTAGAGCTCAGTGGTTGACACTTCTCAATTCTCCATTACTAAATTCTTTTGCCCTGCATTACCATGTCTTTTCTGTCTCCTGTAGGCATGAGCATCATTCTGGGTGTTGCAGAAGGAGAGGTGTTTGTAAATGATGCTGAGATCCAGAAGTCTGCGCTGCAGGTATGGATGTGGATTTGTGAACATGATGTTTTAAAGTTGTTTATATTCTGCACATCATTTATTGTGAATCATAGGCCAGCCAATATTAAGAAAGTATGCAGACAATACACATTTCAACTCATAGTGATGTTTAAGTTGGAAAATTATTGAAGTTGTTCAATAATATAATTTTTATGGGTGTCTCATCTGCAGTCATGCAATTCAGACACTTTGTTCCCAGTCTGGTGAAATTTGTATCTGCAAGCTTTTTTAGCCAACTGAAAAATGCTAACAGTTATTTAAAAAAAAAAAATTCACAACCCATTATTCACCTGTTTATACAAACCCTCCTTTTTTTGTACTGTTAAAATAAGCATCCGAGGCTGTTTAACACTTCATATTCCCTTGCGTTAAGAAGTCACAGTCTTATTTTCCCATCTGGCACTCCAAAACTCCAAGTCTGGTGTTTTGTTTCCCACAGGTGATACTAAACTGTGTGTGCGCTCCAGATCAGAGCCTGAACAGTGTGGGTGCTTGTGCTGTCAGCCCACTCAGGCCATCCCTCCACCCACAGCAGCCCTCTGCACCACACAACAGAGTTCTGGCTCACATGTGGCAGGTGGTGCAGAACAATAATGGAATAAAGGTAACACTGAAAATATATTTTTTGAGTCTTATGGGAGAGCAGCCTCATCTGATCAGATGAGATGCATGTTGGGTCTAATTTAATGTTGAGTCTTGCAAGAAATTGCTCTATGCACATACATTGTGTGCGCATATGGCCTTTGGCACTAATCCTGTACTCCCACGTCTCCTGTCTCATCTAGGTGTTGCTGTCTCTGCTGTCTGTTAAAATACCCATAACAGATGCAGATCTGATTCGTGCTCTGGCCTGCAAGGCTCTGGTTGGACTGTCTCGCAGCTCAGCCATCAGACAAATTATCAGCAAACTGCCGCTCTTCAGTAGTGGGCACATTCAGCAGGTGAGATTTTCAGTCAAGACATCAAAATGTTTTATGCGAAGTAACACGTATAAGTAGTACAGCTAATCTCAGAATGTAGAATGATGATATCTGGAGTGCATGACTACAGTTATGACTTTTAATGAGATGTATGTAAATGCACAATAATTATGGATACATGCCACATGTTGAAAATAACAGCAAAGCCCAAAAAACAAGTGAGTTTTTAGTGTACATCCCGAAATATTACAGACAGTGTTGGGGAGACTACAACTACATGTAGTTGAACTACGTAGTTAAACTACATTTTGCTGTAACTTGCTGGTTATTTCATCCTGAATTGCTTTGAAGACATTTTGTTTCATATACACCACATGTACATTCTCAATTTAATGCTCAAAATGAAAAGTAGTTGCTAAAACTACTTTTTCTATGTGTAATTTTACAAACTACATTTCTCCAGGGGTAGAAATGTAGTTTGTTTGAACTACTCCCATCCTGAACTACTTGTAGTTTTACAAGCTGCCCTTGCAAAGTAGCTTCCCCAACACTGGTTACAGAACCTTTCTTAAAATGTACTGGTCTTATTTTCTCTGAACTACTATGGCAGTGGAAAAACAAATCTGGCACTTGATTGTGCAACACATTTCAGAAATAACATGGCATTTATGAAGCTCTTAAATGTAAATATCTATATTAAAGACAGACTTTGTGGCTTATTGAGCAGTGGTCAGCCTGGTTTGTGTTGGTGGTCAAAATGTTTGTTACAACTTTCCCATTCATTCACACATTTGTTATTTCCTTTATTTGAGAAATTTAGTGAGTGTTCCCGGTTACCACAATGATTATCCTTATGAAGAAAAATCCTGCAATTCTTATATAAATTATATATTTTCTGTCTTAATGAGCTGGTTGGTGGTCTTTTCTTACAATTATTGATAAACTGTATAGAATTTTACCCACACAACATGACAAGACATACAGATTCCTTATAACTTGGAAATGAATACATCTGATATATTTATGCTTTACCTCTACAGTTAATGAAGGAGCCAGTGCTGCAGGACAAACGCTGTGAGCATGTACGTTTCTGCCGCTACGCTGCCGAGCTCACTGAGCGAGTATCTGGAAAGCCCCTCCTCATGGGTACTGATGTTTCATTGGCTCGCCTGCAGAAGGCTAATGTGGTCGCTCAGTCCCGGATCAGCTTTTCTGAGAAGGAACTCCTCATACTGATCAGGAACCACCTCATGGTCAAAGGGCTCCATGACACGGCAAATATGCTTGTAAAAGAGGCTAATTTGAACGTTGGACTCTGCACCACCTCTGCTTCTGTAACCCCTACTTCATCCTCAGTGATTCCCAGGACTTCTCGGTTCACTGGTGGGGTCGGACTTGGACCTGGGAGTCATGTTGGATCCTCTCCGGTGTCTTCAGTCTCCGCAGCTGCCTCCTCCACACCTTGTTCTTCCCGTTCACCGATTATTCCTCACACTTCATGCTCCTCTACCTCGAGCCCCCTCCCCCTGCGCCCTCACTCTGTGCCTCATGGGCAGGGCTCTTCTCGAGTTGGTCGGATCTTATTCTCACGGGAACGACCGGTGATCCCTTGCAGCTCAGGGAAAAAACTTCGTGCATTGAGACAAAAGTCTGACCACGGTGCTTTCATACAGGTCAGTGAGTACTCTGTTTGCATTGTGTGTTTATAATGCTTTTATCATCATCAGGCATGTCTTATGTTCTCAGAATATCTTTTCTGACCTCATACAACATGAATAGAAATAGTATATTTATATTTATATTTATAGTATATTTTCTTGTAAAAATAGGAACCTAAGTAGGCCATCCCCCTAGGCCATAACCCTAACCCAAAAAGCCCTGTCTGCTGTGATTGGTCAGCCCCACCTGTAGACCAAAAACCCATAACTTCTAGTTATCTTAGAGTCCTGTGAAGGGGCACATTTTTAGACCATTTCCTAATTCCGGTGTCAATTAAGAATATCTACAAAACTATTTTTTTTTTTTTTTATCAGGTACTATACTTTATGTGTATCACAACAACATAGATGGGCTATAAAAAATGGACAAACCCTCTGTGACATTACCCTTTGGTTTATGAACTGCTTTTGGAGTCTAAAGGTGCACAACATGGCTCCCACTGAGTTGGTTTTATGTAAACGAGTGGATGGAGTCGGAGAAGAGTGAAACCAGAAATTACCAAAAACATCAACTGTATTGACTATTGACAGTTTCATAATGAACACCATCAAGTAATTTCAGCCTCTTCAATGTTAACACATACAGCTATGTTTGACAAGGGTAAAGTTAAAGTTGTATAAACACACTAATAACAGCTCTTTAAGTTAATTATCAGGCTCACTAAAAGAGCATGTAATTCAGTACATATTAATGCTAACATCAGTTAGTGTAGCTACATTTCAGTGGTTACTGTAATTAAGCTCCAGTACACTTTATGACAGAAGTCTCTGATAACTTTGTTAGTGTAACTCCTTAAACACAACTATGACAACAGTGCATAGAAGACATTGATATCAGTCCCCTTAATTATGCAAAATATTTTGTGAAAATAAAATCTAAGTAGGTGAGTTATATAGAAATTAATCCCCTGTGCAGTTGACACTGAGAAGTAAATGACCTGTAGATACCAAAACCATATCTGTACCAGGCTGTAAACATGTTTATTTCTGCCTTACAGGTGTTGATTTTAACATGAGGGTCCAAGGGGATTGACTTCCTTTTAGCCCCCCCAGTGGACATACATTTTACTGCAGATTGTGATGCTTCCACATTGGTTTTCACTTCTCAGCTCCATATGTTGCCACTTTAAGACGCATCATATACTACACATCAGTATTAAATCTGATTTCCTGTTGATTTTAATTATTCTTTACACTTTGTAGAAATGTTTCCCTTTCTAGAGAAAAAACATATTTGATTGTTCAGAATTTTCTTTTCTCATCAGACTCCAGCTATGAAGAAACAGCTGGAGCTCCACCTGCCTTCCCCTCCGACACTTGACAGCATTATCACCGAGTACCTGAGGGAACAACATGCCCGCTGCCCTAATCCTGTCACCACCTGCCCCCCCTTCTCTCTTTTCACCCCTCACCGGTGCCCCGAGCCCAAAAAGCGGCGACAGGCATTGCCCAACTACACTGCCCGACTGGGGAGCAGGATGTTGTATCCGAAATATGGTGGTGTGGACAGAGGGTGTCTGGACAGACATCTAATATTTAGCAGGTAATGAACTAAAAGAGATGAAGATTCTGTTTTCTGTGGGCAGTGAAGGTTAGGCAGGTTTATGATTATAGATTATTTACTTTTCTGTAGAGTTTATCTTTAAGTCTAAAATCCAGTCATAAAATATCTGAAATACAGTTGTTACAGGTCTTTAACATGGATTTGATTCTAACTTTATTGTTCCTTTTTTTTATAAACTTGTATTGACTTCAGCCTCACTTTAAAATGTGCTTTTAGAAACAATTGGTGTTGATCGTGCCTCAGATATGACCGCTTTTGAAGCATGCTGCACCTTGTGTCCTGCTTCCTCAAGCAAAGTAAAAGTGAAGCCAAACTGTCAGCTCATTCTGTCAGCTACCCCACTCATTTCCTCCCATACATCAGAGGGATTTTTGACAGGGTTTGATCATTACAGATGTTATATATATTAATTTATTTCATCAAAAAAAATGATTAGGAAGTGATGAAAGACCAAAATTACAATTGGGGGAAAATCTAGACGTATCCCAGTCCTTTGGGCGGCCAGCTACTAGTGAGATGGCAAGATATTTAGACAGTTTATAGATTTGAAAGTATCTGGATCAATAGCAACACTAAAAACATGTGAAAAATGAAATGATTAAAATAATCTGAGGGCACTTTTTCGTTTTCTCCTTCATGCTGTTTTTTTGCCGTTGCAGATGAAAAGTGAGACCCTATTTTGGTTTTGTCGCCTTAGGTTTCGTCCAATGTCAGTCTTTCACGAGCGCGACGGAGACGAGAGCGGTTTCACCTGTTGTGCCTTCTCTGCCTGTGAGCGTTTCCTGATGCTGGGAACCTGCTCCGGTCACCTCAAATTCTACAATGTCTTCTCCGGAGAGGAGGCAGCCAATTACACCTGCCACTCATCAGCCATCACACACCTCGAACCCTCCAGAGTATGTTTTCACACACGCATTTAAACACTGGACTATGTGATAATAGATGACGTTCTGAGTGGAAATCAGATTTTACAGTTGTCGCTAATTACAACCATTCGTCAGCATATCCGTTTGTTTAAATCAACAAAATTTGTAACTAGAAAAGCAGAGAGAGTGCAGACCTCCGCCAAGGCACCTCAGTTCCCCACCATGCTGCTGTAACATG
>JAPQRQ010000022.1:13162539-13173787 GCA_037367365.1 Apogon talboti | reverse complement strand
CCACGCAGACACGGGGAGAACATGCAAACTCCACACAGAAAGGCCCCACCGACTGGTGTTGGGATCGAACCCAGGACACCACATATAGTATTTACCCAAATTGGATAAAGAAAAATGATCCAAAACACAGGTTAAATTATCTCGAAAAAGCAATATATCTAAGTGTTTGATCCGTGTAGACACCCCGTACTGAATGCTGTGGGTAATAAGACGGCTATGTAAGACACTGAAGTGAATACATGACTGTAAAAACATATGCAAATGTTTTGATAGTGGTGCCGTCAGTTCCTATGAACTCATTCTCTTGTAACTCCTTTCCTCAGATTGCAGATCTTCTTGGCAGTGATGATGAAAATAATGACGATAATGATGACAATAATGACTCAGAAGGATCTGACCTGAGTGACAATTCATCAGAGTCTTCTGATATGGAGAACTGTAAGTAACACTGTTCATTTTTTAGTATATTCAATGTAACAAGCTTGAAATTGTTTGGCTCACTGATAGCGAAAAAATCAGATTTGTGCCGTTCAGACTGTCTTTAACAGATCGGATACAGGTCACATATGGGCCAAAAAATCAGATTCGGGCCACATTTGCCTGCAGTCTGAACGTAGCCTTACTAGTATGTTGCCTGTTGGAAGATGATGATGATGATGGTTTGAATAACAGATGGAAATACTATTTATCTGGAGGGACATCCATGTCTTACATATAGTGTCTATGTCTCCACTGCTTCAGATTACCCAGAGCCGTCAGACGATGAAGACTCTGCGATGATTCAGTCACTGGAGAGATGGTTCTCCTGACCTGTAAGAAAACACTCCTCTGAAGCCGCCAACAATGTGAACCTCAACGTGGACCTTTTTTCTCATTTGTCATTTAATCAGGCAAGTGGACTGCGACCACAGTGATGACCATCACTCTTCCAAAGGATTAATGTTATAAAAACAGCAAGTTGCCATAATCTCTTAATATTCTGATGTTGAAATGAATAAATATTTTCCCAAAGGTCATGGGGCTCAGATAAATACAAGTAGCTGATCTGATTTCTTTCCTGTGTTTCAGTAGGTGAAGGAATTTGAAACGGTTTTGTATAAAAAGTACCGAGTGTGTTACTTACCTCCTGTGATGTAGACGGTGGTTGAGTCACCTGTAGCACAGTGACCCCAACCACAAAGGAAATGTATTCAATTATTAAAGTTGAATCTAAAATTGACAAAACCTAAAGCCATAAATTTAGCATAAATGTACATAAGTAATTGTACTTTAGTATTATTGCTCAGTGTTTGGTGTTTTTACAATTTACTACCTTATTAGTAAATAATGATTTGATAAATTAGGAAATAATTAAATGGGTGCTGAAGATGCATTTAATGTATTTCCACACTGCTTCTTTGATACATTTTCTTGTTGCTCTTTTTCGTAGATGTGTGATCGAAGCTAAAAACCAAATATTGACATAACAGCAGTTACCAGTGGAACTACAACAATTCATCCTCATTTACTGTACATCTACGGGTGATTTATTTTATAACCATTAAAAATTTCAAGTTATGTCTAATTGTATTTAGTTTAATTTATTTGGAGTTTCTGGATTTACTTAATTTCTGTGTATTTTTTATAAAGTTTTATTTTACTTTATTTTAGTTTTGTCAGTGAGTTGTTTCATTATCAGATGCCATAAGGTCTTATCATACACAGGCTGGGGAAACGTTCTATAAATGCTACAGGTCGTACTGTGTTTCTTTATGGTTTTCTTTTTTAGGATGATGCTTGACTCATCACTGAACAGTCAACAGTCAACATCTGGTGATTTAATAATATTTCAGGATGTTAAAACTGATGATTTTTTTTAAACTCAAAAAATAAAATATTCAGTGTTTATAAAAACGGGTAAAAAAAAAAATGGAGACAGTATTGAACACTCATTGACTGTATTGTGTCCCAATGTGCTGTGACTGCACCGATACAAAATCAACTTTCTGCTGTTTTCTAAACATTGCATCAAGTTCACAAAGCTGTGACAGCATGAATGTGTTTTATTTTTTTCTATTTTTTAAATGTTCTGGAGGCTCACCGGTCAAGTATTGCTTTACAAGTTAATTAAATACATTTAAAAAATTAACTGAATTGTAATTTTTTTCAGTCCACCTTTGTTTTAAAGACATCTTAAAGACCTGTCAGACAACATTTTTTTATTTATAAGCACACGTTTACAAGTGTACAAAACCACTCAGTATTGAACTATATACAGTACTATGTTCACCATCTACCATTTTATCATAGGGATTTTAGCGTCTAATATCCCATCACCTCACCTGTTACTGTTGATTATTACAAGAGTTTGAATATTTTTTTTATCACAATCAGAACCAGATTTTTACATAGGAGGAATTTGCTATAATGTGGTGCGTAAACCTTACAAATTAAATTATATAATTACATTAACCTCCTAAGACCCATGAGCCCCACAGGTTTTTGAGTTTTGGCTTTTTTTAATTAAATAATTGCTTATATTGGAAACATCATGATGCAACAGTTTTTTTAGATGCATTCTTAAAAATTTTTATGGAATGTCATTTGCGGTGGACAGTTGTTTCTTTTTTTTTGTTTTTATAAAGCTGTGAATTTCTTGTCCTCATATGTGGACAGTGGGTCCTAGGAGGTTAAATACCAACAGATGAAGGTCAGATGTTCAGAAATGGGTAACAGAAATGCAAAGGTTTCTGTATTTATAATGTGTGAATCTTTATGTGAAGATGTATGCGATGATGTCATCTATGGAGTTTATTGATGTAATTCTCAGTACAGCCCCACATTGTCAACTTCACTGGGTATGTTTAAGTTATTTGAGTGAAAATTAAATCCGAAAACATGCTAAACTCTGTAAAAGCTCTATGCAGAGTTTGGAAAATCAGACCCTTTCATTGTTCCCTCTTCACGTGCTTAGTTTTCTGACTCTTGAATCAGCCACTAGAGGTCAGTATTGACATATTTCTACATTGTACACGTTAGAGGAATATAATACTTAATGTTGTCGTCATTCAGCCATAAATCTAATAATTTAACGTGGTGTAAAGCTAACAACATTACTATGCAAAGATTAATTTGAGTATGATCAGAACCTGAGTCTTCTGCATCTCTACTTAAGTCCTGTTAAAATTTTATTTAGAGCTTCATTAAATTCTTGACATAAAACAAAATAAAGAGCAAAACACCAATCCATACATACATACATACACATATAATAGTGCGTACAGTGTTAAAATTGTGGAATGAGATTGACTTAAAAGGTGATGTCTAATTTGTTTTAAAAGGACACAGTGTTGGAGCAAGTATCAAATATACAGCAAGTCTATGATGTTATGATCCTCTAAAAGTGGATGAGCTGTCTTGCACAACCTCATTTGTGCTTGAGGTTAAAGCACAAAGAAAAATGGCTGCTCAGAATTGTGAATTTCACAGACAGTCCATACTGAGGTTGAGATTCCACCTCAAGCTCGCAGGTGTAAACACAGACTCATTTGTGTTGAAGCATTGAAAACTTTCTTATAAAACCCTGAGAAAAGTTTTGTGTATTTGGCACTGAAAGTTTAGAAGGTTATTTAGGCTGTTGTGTTGATTTGCCACATATTTGTTCTGTTCTGCTGACAAAAGTGACAAAATGTTGGACTTATTTTTCTTTGTAAATGTCCCTTACTTATAAGCAGGCCTTCTCTTTTCTTCTCATGTTATTTATTCCTCCTTTCTGTCTCATTTATTCTTCCTGTCCGGCCTTGTTACTGCCTTCCTCCTCCTTTTCACAGCTAGCTGGCCTTGACTAGACTAGAATACTAAGGTTTGTTTTTTTTTTTCCTGTGGATTTTTTCTGCTTTTTTTTTTTTTTATTTAACCTTTTCAATCCTGATTTCTCTCACTGAGCTTCTTCAATGTGGCAGGCAGGATCTTGGTAATATTATGAATGAGCAAACATCCACGATCTTAATGGCTACTCAAGAAAGTGCTACAAATGTTACCTGTGCTGAAGTGAAAAGGGGTAAAAAAATCCATAATATATATAACTAAACAAACCAAAACACCATTATACATTATACTCTTTTTAACAGACTCAAACCTTACATAACCAAAAGTACTTGAAATGTTTTAGAACTGTTTACTTGTCAGTATTCTAATCTTTCATTTCCCAAACTTAGGTTCAGGATCCAAAATGTGTTGTGTACCTGTTTTTACTGGATCCCCATCTGACTGAGCAAAACAACGCTGTGATTATTGCAATTTTTTTTTCTAATTAAAACACAGGAAGAGTGAAAAACTGAATTCATGGATGAGTAGTCACCAGAAATCAGAAATGTATGGCAGTTGTGTATTTTAGTATGTATTTTAGTAAGTTTGGATTGTGAAGAGACACAAAAGTTCTCCTTTTTTGTCTTGAGTTGAAAAGGTTTGTGAATCCTTGATCCAATCAGTACATTTAGCTTTTGCTAGACAATTGCCTTTCAGCAGTCTCTCTCTTCCACTGCTGCAAACAGAAGGCTTTGTTTCATACTAGTGAGCCAGTACACACATCTATAAAAGATGCACATAGCAGCATTATTAGGCCTGCACCTGATACAGGGATAATGTGAAATAAATAATGATGACTACATTAGATATAGGCATCAGTGCAAGCCTCCATTATGAAGCCTTTTTTGTCGCATAGGTTTAAATAAACGTGTTGACAGTTGACTATAATTTTGCTGGTTCATTTCCAAGGTCTTGCTAATGTGCATAACATTACTTGCACAGGAACAAAATGATGTTAACACACCTGTCTTGGTTTTCTTCAGGTGTGGCAACTTAACAGCCAGCTGAACTTAACACCTGTTGCACATGTGCAGTGTCTTGGTTGCTATTAAACCCACTATGCACAAGTTCTGTGAAAAATATCATAGGACCTATGTAGTCACCTATTTACTGCAGTATGAGTTCATACAGAGTAAAGCTATCAGTTAAAATGCTTAACAAAGAAAAGTAGAGGTATGTCTGCTGCTAGGAGCTCTAGCCCTTTTGCACTTGTTAATTGCCTAGCAAAAGTGGTTTAACGAAGTAAAGGCTTGACCTGCTTCATACTAGGACTGAACAGAGTAAAACTAACCCTAAACATGTCCTCTCTTCAGCCACCTGTAAAAAGTTACTTTATTGCCACTATTGCGTTATTTTTTATTTGTCCCCTGTAAAAAATTGCTAACTATAGTGTAATGAATGACGGTTCTGACAGTTAGCTAGCTAACTTTTAGACCCTTCAAACTGGCTAGTTAGCGGTTAGAGCTAATTAGCTATGCCAATTTACTGGGCTGAAGTTACACTAACATTTTTCTTCTGGACTTTGGCTTAATATAGTCTACAGTTATTTGGAAACATAGTGATATTTTTGGGAGATTTTTTTAGAAGAGAAATAATTACTTTTTAAGATATGCTTAAATATCAATTTAAAATACCAATTATCCAAAACTTGATTGGTTAGCTATTGTACTACTCAGAACTTCCACTTTGTAACTTATTCTGTTTATATTAAGTTAGTTCACTGAATTTTATCTTACTTTCCATTGACTCTTGGGAAAGAAAGAAAAACAAAAAATCTGAAAATGCAATATGAAAATCTTAATGCCATACAGATATTTATAAGAATAGCAGTCAAAATAGAAAAGACAATAATAATCATAATAATATTTTATATAATAAAAATATTTATGATGCGCTTTACATCTGTGATAGACAGATCTCAAAGTGCTACAAGACGGGATGTAAAAAAATCAGCATAGATGAGATGAGGTTTTTAACCAGGTATTTTTTAAACTATTTTTAGCCTTACTATGTTCCTTGACATCACTATGGTTACCCCCTGAACCAATTCAAGTGTGTGCTACACTGTCTGTGAAAAGAAACCCCTGTGAAAAAATGTGTTCTACCCAGGAATATACACACTATGAAGTACACTGTATGCAGCAAGTGTTTAACGTAATTTATGCGCATGCATTTGTCTGTTCTGTAAATCACTGGTTGTCAACATGTTTGGTCTACACTCAGGTAATTGCAACTTTGTTTTACACTGACCTGCACAACTGTACTCATATGGACTATAAATGTATTTCTCAAACAGTAATTAGTGGTGATTGACCCAGTATTTTCCAAAAAGGTAAATGAGGAGTACTTCTGCTCTTTTATTTATTATACATTTCTTTTAACCCATTCTAGCTCCTACAGTACATGATCCACTTTAGAATTAAATCCATCTGCTTGTTCTTTTATTTACATCTGCAGCATATGGATGTCAGGATTTGGCAGGTTTTGCACATTTAGGCTACATAAAGATCACTTTTATTACTTAATTGTTTTTCCTTAACAAATGCACGAGGGTTAATATTATAGTGCTGTCCATCTCCCCATCACACCTATCCCATGGCTGTGAATCATTACTGTAAATCACTCTCCAGCATGACAGAAAGTGTAGTAACTAGTTCCACGGACTGATGCCTCATGAGTCATGTAACGATGCGTGTGGACCTGCTGAATTGCGTGGCTCTCTGTGTGAGATCTGTCTGTGTCTTCCCTCAAAACGTGTTGATCTGGCTAATGCATTATGCCTGTGGGCTTCTTATGTTTTATTCGTTGCCCCTGTAGCTTATTATATGATGTCTCTGTGTGTTTACCCCACTGTATACAGCACAGTGTGTGATGTATGTGCCAGTTCTGTCCGCGCGTCATGTCCACGAATGGCGCAACGGACGAACGGGACTACCCACACACACACACACACACACACACACTATCTCCCTCTCTTGGCCGTGTAACCCACTCCATCTGTAGGCTTTTCACTTCGCCTGATCCTCTTAATCTGATGTAGGCTTCCCTGCTGCTGCTACTGCTGCTGCGCACGACTCTCCCGGTTGCTTTTGCTTTTCCAAACCGACATTGAACGCAACACAGGACCGGACTGACTCGAGTGTTTATTTATCATCTGCTCACAAGTTTGACAACACCGCACATGAGGAAAGCAAAATAGCGGGAGCTGGAGAGGCTGAGAGATGCTGGACTGGACTGAGAGAAGCAAATCGGGGCTCAACTGAAGAAAAAAAAAAAAAAAACGGTGATGACTGCTTTTTCCTGAGTAGACATGGACATGGATCAGGAGTTTGACAGTGTGTCTTCTATATATACCACTTTAACATCACTGGAGGACTGGCAGCATTTGTGACAGATCACCCACAGCCTACTACCATGATCCTACCCGTGTGTTCAGAATAAAACAGCAGACTGATCCAGAATATGTTGTTTTCGCACTAAGGCGCAGCGGACATGGACAGAGACTGTGCGCCCTGCGTCAAACCTCCAAACCCGACGGGATATACAACATCACTTCACCTCATCTCTTAAAACACCTCATCTTTCTCCCACATCGACGACCGAAGCACCTTTTCAATCATCTCCCATTATCCTGAACAATTAACGCAAACTTTTCCCGTTCCAGAGCTCTTCGTAGGATTTTCATGAAGCCACGCAGCCGGTGATCGTGGGCTACTTTCTTGGGGGATTTTGCTCCGTGTACACCGGGACATCATGTGGACACCGACGGAGGATGAGAAAATAGGAGTGGGTAAGTGGATGATTCATGTTTGTTTGTTGATCTGTTTTTATTCTTGATAGTTGAATCAGGACAGTGGATGCGCTTCATTCATTTTGGTGCTTATACATTAACCCTTTCATGCATGAACTAATAATAAACTAGTGGTATTTTTGACATTAAACATATCCAATTTAATTTCTTCAATATCTTATTTATTTAACTTAATACCCAGCTATTCATTATAGTGGATGTCATGCATTAACATTTTTAACATGTAATGGTATTAATGTTTAAGCATAAACGCATCCATAAAGCTCTTGTCATAAAGAGAATATATCACTGCTGTAACAAACCTGCTATTTTAGTGTAAAATGTAACTGAATTGTCATGAATCAGTGATAATATTCTGTGAAACGTCAGTCACTGACACAAAATGACAAAAACCATAAGGATTAAACTGTGAACAAACTTCCTTAAACTGTAGATTATTAGAGAATTTCTTTCTAATTGCATATTTTTGTTTCATTAAACAATATATCAGGGTAAGATAAGACTGGCTTTATCCCACAGTGAGGAAATTCAAGTGTTACAGCATCTTTTACAGTTAAGTGAGCCCAACAATTATTAGAAAACACAATGGGACAACAATTAAGAGTTTCAAGTCATTACTGCAAATAATGTAGCTCTAATTGAAGACTGAATGACTGACCACTGCAGTAATGTCATGCACAAAAGGGTTAAACACCTGTGAAGTGATCTAAAGTCTTTATAGGGGACTTTATTCCACTGTTACTGTTTTTTTGTCTTGAAAATGGTGCTTCATTATATGTCATATGTTTTGTTATATATTTCTAATTTATCTCTCGATGCCTCTTATAGTTTCTAAATATTAACCCTCAAAGGCCCAAACAGCTACTGGCAACCAAAGTCATCTACTGATCTAAAATGTTCAATAACTTCTGAACCACTAAACCTTTCAATGCGCTGAAATAATTCAGGTGAAATACAGTTTGTCATCTTTTCATGGTCATCAGATATGACCCATTTGGACGTTCAGAGGCTCAGTAGTGAACATGGAAACACCGTCATCTTCTACAACATTGATTCACCAGTAAAACCCATGGAGTTTGACAAATAACAGTGGATGATGACACTTGTTTTTACATTCAGTAATTGATAGCATTGGAAAAAGTCACTTTTTCTTCAGTTTTGTTCTGTGTCCACTGTTTATGACGTAATAACCCTCAACTTTAATCAGAGCTTTTATAAACAGCTACAGTAAATTTAATATAGAAAAAGATCTGTTTTTCACTGAAAAAATGAAAAACACAGAGGATAATATTATAATAAATGGTGATAAATTGCTTAATAAAGGTTAAATAGAGAGAAAAATAATTTGGGAGCGGCCACAAAAGTAGCACTGGGTCTTTATGGGTTAAAGAGTCCTACAGGCCATCATTCATGAATGTATTCACTCACTGCCCCTTTAACATGTCCTCTTATGTCCTCCTGATGGACATACAGATAGATAGATATTAGATACTTAACTATTAAATACTATTAAATACACTAAGGACAAAAGACTCAGTAACCACACATACATACATTAGTATTCATATATTCATATGTACAGTGTGATAACCGCAGTCAGGATCCTGGACATAGATAAAGAATTCCATAGTGCATGTGTATGAGTATAATTATGGATATTTTGTTGTATAAACCGTGTAAGACATGCTTTAATGGACAGCACAGGTAACTGATACCCTGTAACAGGCCAGCAGTGATTTATTAACCAGTGTTATATTGCAGTATAATGAGAGGAAGTGTTTTCAGATGGGAGTTGGTGTTTTAGGAGCCATTAGCCAATGATCTGCAGTTCAATTATTCTCTCAGTCTCTTGCTCACTTTTCGTCGGTCTGTCTCTCTTTCTCCCTCTGTCTCTCTGAGCCTGTTACTGTACATGGTCCTTTTATACACGGTTCTGCCAGACACTTGTAGGCCAATTTTGCAGCACTTTTCCAACTATAACTACCTTGACACTGAGAATTGCCTAAGCTGTGGGTGTATTTCCCATCCTTATGAACTCTGCTCTTTGGTTTTATATGTCAAATCAGTTCAGCATTTACCTCCTTTTCACCTTTGTGCCTGACTGTCAATTTTAATCGATATTATCCATAGCACTTGTACTTGACCATTTATTTCCATCAGTGTTTATTAGAGTGTCATGGGCATCCCATATGTTATAGTCCAGCAACCAATTGTTTTACATATTATTAGAAGATATTTACACAATCCATAAGTAGTTTTGTGCTTTCTTTTTTGGTTACCATACAAAAAAAAATTAAAGATGCAAGCATTTTTTCTTGGGGTACCTGTCTCACAGCTGTTCAGCCTCCCTCCACTGCTTGTTCTTAGAAAACTCTTTCATTAGGTTTGTCATAATCCTGTTGAATATTTTGATTGATGTTACATCTGAGGCCATATCCTGGGCATGCGTGGTCAGGTGAAGCAATCTAAACATTCACAATCCACCAAAAATTTACATAATGTTTCCAAATGAGGTGACAGACCTCAGAGTGGTCAGTGTTATCGACTGACAGCTGCCGAGGCCTTTACAAGTGACAGATCAGGCAAAACTCAACACCAGTGTCTGCTGGAGGTCGGAGCGGGGACTCTGCTGACAGGAAGTCAATGTGGGGAATCATGACTCCAGCACTCTGTTAATTGGAAAGAGACATTACCTGAATTTGAATGAGCGACTGTTTTTCCCCTGCTGCTTGATACCTTCAGTAGACTCCAGCTGTGGAAACATGCTGAGGCTTTTTGATTTGCTCTGGTAACTGCCTTTAATGTTAAAATCACAACTTGATAACAGGTTTCACAATGTGTGCTCATAGACATGATACAAGGATAACACTATATCTGACTGCACAATAGTGTGGGAAGGTAACTATAAACATTGTTATTAGAAGGCCACAGGCTGCATTTTCTCATTACAGTAATCGGTAGGTATTTACATGAAGCTCGGTGCATTTTGATGCATGCTATTGATTCGTAACGTTGTAAAAATCCACCTGAAGCATTTTTATTCTGAGTGTAAACAGCTATACATTAGTATTCATATATATGACCAGGTAGCTGTTTTGTCAAGAAGAGGCTGTTCATTTGTAAACTTACAGTGTAAAAGCAATGAGTTCCTGCATCCTGTTCAGTTAAAAAAATGCACCAAATACACAATTGTTCTTTTTTCGACATGAAGACCCTTGTGTTGTATGTTAACCGCAACAAATGTGTGATGTTTGATCACTAGAAGGGTTGTGGTCCATAGTTTCACAACTCTCTGTAAAAATGGCATCTTTAAGCACTGGAGTGCATAGGCAAATTGGCACTTTCTGAATTAAGCCTTACCTGTTTTTGGATCAGTTTGACAGTTACGTGTCCTTGGTGTGTCAGTCAAATAAAGACTGAGCATGTGCACAAGTACAATGAGAGAAAAGAGGAAATCTTGATTTCCTACTGAATGCAAATGACAATTGACGATCCTGAAATCCCCCAAAAAACTTCCACTAAAACTGTAGAGTTATGTATCCCTTTAGTGTTTTTATGTAAGTGTATTTTGTCTTTTGTGAACCAACCATT
>JAPQRQ010000022.1:13142838-13160557 GCA_037367365.1 Apogon talboti | reverse complement strand
CAAAGTGAAATTACACTCATTAAAGTCTGCGCTCTAAGGCAGGGAGATTCACTGTTCAGAGCTGCACTTTTCAACTTCACCTATTCATCTTTTCATCAGGGTACACCATGGATATTTCAGGACTGACACACTAAAACAGCTGAGCACTAAATTCACTAAATACATCCCTAATCTGCATCACAACACACATTTTGTACACAGCTATGTACAGCCACATATCCAGAGAGCATCCTTATGAATATTAAAGTCAAGTTAGTGTTGCTAATATAAAACAATCACAGTGAAACATTTAGCGACTAATCACTCCTATGAGTGTGTACTGACCCAGATTTATAGCTTTAGTCATACAGCTTCTATAATATAAAAGCTATTCTCAGGGGAAAAAAACATCTAATTATGAGAGATCCGGCATATAGTATCTAACCAGGTCAGTCTTCTGCAGTTAGATACAATACAGTAGAATGCAAATGAACTTAAAATAAAACTGTAATGTATAAAAGTCAGTCAGTGATCACACGTTTTCAAGTAAATGCCATGTCACAGTATATATAAATTTACATCACTCAGCACATACAAGACCGTAATTGTTTTGTAAAGTCTATGATTATTTTTTAGAGCTTTAGTGCTCCATTTGATAGATAGTAACTAGTAGTTTACCACCACCAGAGTGTGACTGTGAGAGTGAATGAATGATGAATCCATTGTACGCACTTTGGGTATGCGTTAATAGAAAAGCACTATATAAATCGAATCCATTATTATTATTATTATTATTATTATTATTTATTATTATTATTATTATTATTATTATTATTATTATTATTATTATTAACTTCAGGATGGACAGGAAGCAAAGGGTGTCAAACCTAGACCACTGTGGTTGGGGCTCTACCCAGTGAGCCATGGGGCAACCAACTGTTCTGTAAATTCAGCAAGAAATATTTCACATACTTAATTCCGTCTTATTACGTCCCCTGTGCCTGTTGATAAGTACCAAAATCATGATCGACTGGATCATTCAGCCATGTTCATGGATGTGAACTGAACCATTCCAGTTTTATTCAAGCTGGCTATTGGTATTGCTAGCGATTCAGCCTGTCAAATCACCAGGACTTATTTTAAAATGTCATGCTATATAGCATGTGTGTTTCTTAATATTTATGGGATGTAGCTCACTTGTTACCACATAACACAGTGTCATTATCAGCTGTTTTCTGGTAAGTCCTATCTCAATAGCCTGTCTTTTTACTTCTTATTAGAGGTGACACTAACTCCTCAGAAGCACTCAACTGCTGTGGGAATAGATGGGAGAAATCCTTGAACCTCTTGTTTTTCTTAATGTTTTCATTGTGAGTAGTACAAAGGAAGTCACACTCGCAGTCCTGAATCACAGGTTTATATAATAGAAAGCATTTCCAGCTGCAAAAAAAGCATGAAAATTTAGAATGAAAGTACAGAGACGTGTTGCTATTGAAATGATAAACTGTTTTGTCTCATTAAATTTATCTGAACTTCTAGGTTTCTGGATGTTACTGGCTGGAGCTTTCTAGTAGCTGTAAGTTGCAGCCCGTCTTATTGTGAATTTTCAGTCTGAACTGGGCTTAAGGGATAGGACCTGTGGTGGAAATGGAATCGCCAAATCTACAGGTGGACTCTCCTGTCACTATGCATACTGTGACATGACCTAACCCAATAGTAACTGTGCAATGTGTCTTTGAAAAGAGACATTAATTGCAATAATCTATTGTATTGATACAAACTGGGCCATATCAGGAGGAAGTGAAGCAGTAGACTGAAACAGAGAGGCAGACTACATGAAGGTTTTGTGAAATGAACAGAGTGCTGAGCTGGTGATGTGATGGTGTGTTATTACTCTGCTAAACAGAGGGTGAAGTCATTGCCACAATCCTCAAAGACGCACACCCTGTCCTAAAGCTCAGTGTAGCCGTTTCAAGTGTATGTCTGTGGACATGTAAGACCCAGACAAACAATAGAGGCAACGGTGAAAGGCCTTTTTTTGTACACATATACAGTCATAGTTCTTAAACATTACCACCAGTTATCTCCCATCTGCACTGAACGCTCTTTTAATGCAAGGAGACATTAGTAGGTACATATATCAAAGGGCTAGTGAGGTGTGCACAGATCTGACAGCCCAGGCTGACCGTCATCTGGAGTGGTGGTGGGGGGGGCGGGAGGGGCCCTAGGGGTCTGGATCTGCGCGCCCTCTGGCACACCCTCCTCCTGTCCTCTGATGCTTTGGGCCCCCTCTAGGTTGGATGGCACCTCAGCAGAGTTAAGGGTCAGAGCATGCAGAGGAATTAACTGGCATCTCCATCTTAACCTTCAACTCCCAGTGAAATCCACCTAAACCTAAATCATACTACCCACAACTCCATACTCACTGTTACCGTCCACAGTACCACCACATAAACCATTCCATACAATTAAACATGCACACATCCATCACACAAACACATACACACACTCTCAAACACCTCATGCACGTACACACACACACACACCTACACTCGCAACCCCCCCTCCAGGTTGACCATGTCTGTCAAATATGTTCTTGTCTCTGTAAGGTCTGTGTATTTTCCACAATGTCTTCTTATGTCTAATAATCAATAGTCTCTGTATATGTTATATGTTATATGTTATATGTCGTACACTGTTGTTGGCTTTTGCGAGAAATGTGGGTTCTGTAAATATTTGTATATGTCACTTTTTGCAAATAATAATAATAATAATAATAAAAAAGATAACCAACAGTTTGGTTTGCTATTGTGTGTGCACTTAGAACACACCAATTATTGCTTTGACTCTGACTGTTTATCAGGAGGCGCTCTCTGTAAAACGATCCATCACCAAGTCATTAACTCCAGTTTCATTATTATGCCTGAAATCTGTTTGGTAATTAGTCTTTAGGGAATAAACTGGATTGTTGAGAGCGAATTTTCTATTGCTGAATCAATTATTGAAATTGTTAAAGAAAGTCATATTGTGTCTTTAAAAAAACTTTTACATGGCACGTTAATTACATTAATAATTAATGTTAACCAAGCCTGATTGAGATGGTTGTATTCTTTGTACAAGTTGGTTTTTACCCTGAGCTGTTAGCATGATGGAGCTGCTTTTGGAGCACATGTATGCAAACTTACCCAGACATATGCAGACCAAAACAGACTTTAAAATGAATTATTTATCCTGTAAAATCTACTGTGTGCTGCATCACTGCAAGGAAAATACATCCCCTCTCTCAACACATGAGATTGATTGTGTACTCAACATAAGATGTTGGATAATGGACTTCTTTTTTAAGCGATGATACAGAAATAGCCAGGTTTAAGGGAAGTGGATGGATTTGCGAACAGGCATTAATGTGTGTAGGTGAAGATTCTGTTGGTCTAGCCTTGAAAACACCAATGGGTGCTAGTCTAAATATTACCAGGCTTAGTGTTTGTGTAGGATAGTGAATTATATGCGTCTCAAACAATAAACAAAGGAATTAGCATGCAGTGTGAGTAATTATACAGATTAAAAGTACAGTGTGATAATGCCTGGGAGCTGCTGTCCGTGGTGCTGCTCCGTCATGATGGAGAAGGAAAGCAGAGGATTCATTGTTCGCCTCCACTCTTTATTTTCTCACTCCTGTGATAAAGCTGACAGTCAGTCACGATGGAAAGGTTGTGGGTTTTTCAAATGTAGGATGGAAGTTAATCACGAGCAGCATCAAGCGACTGTTTGCTGCTCTGTATATAGCATCATGTGATTCCTTCCTCTCGGCTTATTTAGTGGGGGTTCACCACCGCAGAACGCTGTAAATCCTGCATCAGATCCATAACTGGAAACAAAACTAAAATTAACCACCAGGAAGCCCTGCTGCAGAAAATTACATTGCATGTTAAGAGGAGGTAACTAGAGAAGAAAACAAGTGGCACAGAGAGCTCTGGCACGCTATACTGTATTTGCAGTGAACCATTTGCGTTCTTGCTTTTTATGGGGACGTTTCATGTCTGTGTATTACTGAGGATTCTGCTGAGTGTCTTCCCTCCTCTGACATATTCAGTGTGTGTTGTCTCAGCTGAGATGGCACACACTTTCCACAGCTTTATAAAAAGTATCAGGAAACCCCCATGGATTGTAAGAGTGGCTTTTTTCCATCACAGATTCTCTTTAAATTCACGGCTTTAATCTCACCCTTGAATATCTGTGGCTGACATGCTTTCTTTATCTAGCTCTTTCCTCTTAGTGTGTAAGGCTGTATGATTTGATAGAGTCATACTACCATTTTAGGGGACAACCTTGCAATTTCCATTTGTGTCTGCTTACTCGATTATCAAGATTACTGGTAGGGATGCGCAGATGTATCGCCCAGACATCAGCTGATTTCAGTCAGTATCGATGTCGGCATATAAAATGTCTTTTTACTGATGGCAGTGGTAGATATTTATCTGTTGTGTTTTTTCATAAATTTGTATGTTTCAGTCTGTCTTCAATCAAGGATAATTGGACTGAAAGACTATAAAATAGCAACTATTTTTATATTTAGAATGAAAAATAGGTTATGGAAGGATAAAAAAACAAAAAAAACCAAAACGGAACAGTAAATAATATGGGTATCAGTCAAGAATTTTGCAATCCGTGCATCCAGTATGCAATTTTTTCTATTTATACACAAAACCTACCATGAAGACTTG
Source organism: Apogon talboti (assembly GCA_037367365.1). Classification (NCBI taxonomy): domain Eukaryota; kingdom Metazoa; phylum Chordata; class Actinopteri; order Kurtiformes; family Apogonidae; genus Apogon; species Apogon talboti. Next base: position 13,155,854 of record JAPQRQ010000022.1, on the reverse strand, counting down.
TAATTTTTGTACATTTACCTCTGCACTCACTGTCACTGAATCCAAAATATTACCGTAAACATGCTGGACCTTCACCCTTTGTCATTAAATAGTTACGCAGATTGACTTTGTGATTAAAGTTAGTTGTACTGCTCTAAATGCATGTTTCTGCTGTTTCTGTGACATAGCCTATGTTCCAAGTCTTATGTTTTTGGTGCTAAAATGTATGTAATCCAAAACTCTTGCACACATTGAAGGACATGACAATTTTACATTTTTTTTTTTTATCATATCATGTCATTTCATATCATATTAGTTTCAAAACTGAAACACTGGTATTATTCACACCTTTGGTGACTGTAACTCCGACAGGTTAACACACATTTTGTCACACTTTTTATTTTTTTAATCTTGAAAATACTGCAACTGGGAATACACAGCTTTGAACGTACTGGATAATGATGTCTCTGTCTCCCTATCTGTCTGTACTCCACTCTGCTCCCCCTTGTCTGCTTTCCCACCGACCCCCTGTGGTTCTTATTTTTTGGGGAAGTGAGATAGGGGTTGTGCCTAAAAGAGACTTGTCATCTAGTTTATATGCACAAAGTGGCTGGCTTATCCTCTGAACCAGAAGAGCCAGTTAAAAAAAAAAAGAGCAAGTTTGAAAGAGAATAAAAATCATAAAGTTTTAATTTGCGGTTCATGTGTCAAGGAAAACTTTTTCCCGATTCTTTCAGCGAGTTGTGTTCTGGTTTGGATGTGGGTTGCATCTCTAGTTGGCAGTCAGCCAGTGGGCGTATGTGTGTGTACGCGTGTGTTTGTGTGTCTTTAGGGTCTTAAACACAGCAGCATTCTAGAGGAGAGTTCCGTCGTTGTTATGGTTACACTCAGTTTCCGCGGACACCCTGGCAAGACTGGTTTCCACTATCGCCATAACAACAGTCCAACTTCTCAGCCACATCCAGAAGAGAGGTGGACAACCCTGATTAGTGCCTCACACTGACAACACAAACACAGTGGCATCAACTTGATTAACTGAAGATATCAAACTTAAACATGTCAAAAAATCGAATCAAATCACACGTTGTTAAAAAAATAATAAAAGTCTGTAACTCTAACACTTTGGCTATGTTGAACATGTAACTTGTGAGGATCATTAACGGAGCAGCTGCTGCAACACTACACTTTGACCATAATCAATGAGAGTAGCTACACCAGGGCTGAGAGCAGTGTGTAAGAGGGGCATGTGTGCCACAGAGATGCACTCTACAAATGTCAAAACAGGACGGTTTTCTGCTTCGATTTACCCTGGTTGTGAAATATGTGGGCTGCACAAACTAGAGATCTAAGATTCAGAAATGAGTCGTTTCTGAAGAATGCCCAGTGTCTAGTACTAACGACAAAATACCTTAATGTTAAACTATTATTTCCTTTCTCTCTTTGATAAATAACTATATTGTTTATTCACTGTCAGGTAATAAAATTGTGCCTATTGCCTACTCTCTGTAGGTATTAATTTACCATATTAAATAAAAGTTTGTGAATCACTCCCACAGTGTTGGGTCCAAAAAGTGAAGACACCCAAGCTCTCCATCTTGTTTTGCTTCTGTAAAAAGTGAACGGAACGGTCCACATATGTTACGTGTTAAAGAAGCAAAGGGTAACTTAAATATATTGGTAATATCTTTTCCCATCTTTAGTTAGTATTTGGAGATACATAGCCTGACCAAAAAAAGTCCTGAACTAATACTAATATTTTAGCTTTTATTATATCATGCATTTACTGTGGCATTGTTTCAATAAGCTTATGCAATATCACTCTTTATCTATCTCCATCCATAGTTACACCAGTTTTTGGTCAAGTTCTTGTATTGATGATTGAATTTTCTTCATATTGTCTGTCTTTGTCTCCAGATGCTTGCGAGAGACTATGTTTTGCTAATTAATTCTCAAGGTATGATTCAGCAGACCTTTAATCTTCAACCAAAGCTAGTGTCCCATGGAGAATATCAACTGATTTTGACAGTTCTTAAGTTCTTGGAGTTGGTCTTAGTAAGCAACTGACTGGACTTTGTTGATTTTCACAAAGGCTTAGGACCTTGTTTTGACCTTATTTGCAACTACCGTCTCGTGAGGGCTCATTTAGTGACTTTTTTCCACTTATTTTCTATGTGCCTCTGTCTTGACTCATGATTTGATTATTTGTCTTAATTTCCTACATTTTAATTTCACTGGAAAGAACAGCTTAATGAGAGTAAACACATTTATATATAATTATCACCAACAGTACATCTTTTTTTCTCTCTCTGCTTTCTTTTATTACACCTCCTTCTTTTCTTCTTACAGTATACTTTCTCTCAGTCTTTTCTCCCTCATACCACCCGACTCTTTTCCGTGATGAGAATAGAAAGGAGTCGTCAGCTGTTCTGGACATCTCTGAGCACCATCGTTTCCTGAAATGCAATGCCAGCCTGTCTGTCTCTGGATTTATTGATTAGTGCTTAAAAAAGGTCTCTCAGTTCAATAGTCCTGTGGGTCTGCAGCTGGCTCAAACTACATTCCGAAGAGTTACACTTTTCACAATGTCAACAAAATCCTTCTTTCAAGTTAACTGATGACCGTATAAGACAGGCCTATTTGTAGTGTAGTGAACAGTTTGCTTGTCCAGGGAACAGTGTTTCAAACTGTTTATCAGTGTTCGATTCTCTATGTATTATTTCCATTTTACCCAGAGGAAGTTACTAGCTTACGAGTTTGTCATTTGAATTTTGTTCATCCATTAATTTGATTTACAGCTTTTAAGTGCTTCATATACTGCAGATGAATGTTTGTGTGTGTCAACTTACCTGTAGTAGTTTTGGTTTAATTCGTAGTAACTATATACCCACCAAACATGACCTACTGCCTACTATATGTTACATGTTGGTTCAACGCCCACTGTGTATTCCCTGGCTTTCTCAGTGACTCATGCTTGACAGTGTATTCACATGTAAAGTCAGGGCTGTGTTTAATGAGCCAGGACCTCAAGGTGAGAAAAACAATTTCTTATTCGGGCACAAGGGTGAGGGAAGTTCAACACCCTCTTATTTATTCCATGTTTGTATTTATTTTTGTGTTGCAGAGGTAAGAATGTCCGGAGGTTTCGTGTCATTTTTTTAACTGTGTTTTGCCCTGAGTCTTGCTCCCTATCTAGGCATGGGAGAGGAGACAAATGGTGGGTGACAACACCGACTGGGGGCAGGGGTTTTGGCCCAATTATCTATTTTCTTCTTTTTTTTTTGTCTCAGCCTGTTTCACTTTCTTCAGTGTTTCCCAGGTCTCTCCAAATCCTTACCTTCTTTCTATAGTTTTCTCTGCCTATACTGTAAATCTTTTTTTCTCCCCTACATTTCTCATCGTAATCTTTATTTTTCCCTATGTTTCTTCTCCCTTCCATCCACGTACCTCTCACTTAGTCTAATAAATATTTCACATACAAAAGCTATTTATAGATCTGACATCATTCCACCCCTCCATCCATCAAGCTCAGCTTTTACATCTGCACGTTTTATTCTGTCGTTATCCGATTGAGGTTGAGTTTCATGCCACTTTCAATTATCATCAATCCACACAATAAAGCAGTTTTCTTTCAATCATGCATTCAGGATGGAAGGTTCTCTCAGATTTGTTTTTATCATGCATCAACTTTTATTAACGTTTTTGTCACTTTGAAGAAATGCTCTTGCTGATACGATTTGATTGACAGGATATATGCTACTCCCCTCTGAGGCAAAAGGCCACCATTAATTGATCATATCTCATCTAAATGGTTTCTTTAGGGTGTTTCCTGTACTCACTGTCAATCAAAGCCTTTTAGAACTATAGATTAATTGTGTTAATGTCAATGTGGAGCCAATATTTTTTATTCAAGAAGGCTGTGTACATTTCTGTTAGGACTAGAGCTTCATTAGAGCTTCATTAAGTCAACCTGCCATCTCTCACATTGAAATCAAACCTTTTTTTTTATCCTAAACACCATACTTTGGCCTTTTATATCACTTTGGATATTATTTAACACCTAGGATGAAACTCTGATTATAACTATTAGAGTCTCCTGTGAGAAATCAGTGTGTTTAACCTTGTAAACATCCTCTTTACACATCCCCATCTAACCCTTAAGAGCTTATGCTTCCCACTGCCTGTTTAATCATTCAGGCTGAACCCTTGCTGCTTCACTTTGTGTGTGTACATTGCATTTGTGAGTGAATGTGTTGTTTTTGTGTGTGTTTGTAGCCTCTGTGTATTTGTTCTGCAGTAACAAAGACTAAATTGGACCTTGGAGACATTGCTGATGAAATCAAAAGAAATAGCAGTATATTTTAGTTTTTTTTAATGACACAGAAGGAACAAAAGATAAATATTGGCTGTGATTTTGGGAGTGAAACATGCAGAACTACCGCACTGCAGTATCCTCTAATGTGTCCCAGAGATGCTCTCAGGCTCTTTTAAGCCAAATATAAACAGTTTAAAACTGCAAATGTTGTTGGTGTCCATTTTCACTGTGCTGGGACCTACTGTACACTGCAAGTTCTAAAAACATGTCTAGCCTTAAAATGCTGAAATTATCTATTACATTTGTCTTCTTATCTAGGGGAGGGGAGATGATATTTAACTTATGCTATTTGCCTAAAAAATTACACCATACTGATCCTTTAACTGTTGCCTTATAAATGATTTACCTCTAACGTGTAAAATTTGTAGCAAGCAATGTGAACCATCTAATACTGTCAATCCTTAGCAGTTCATGGGTGGGTAAGTGCAAGTGGGACTCGATTGGACACCTCATGTTGAGAGAAAAGTACTTTGAGGTATTGCCTCTTAATTTCATCAGATGTTCCCCTTCTCACTGTTATATCTGTCTTTTTCAATTAGATTGGTTTAGATTCTCTGTAGTCATTTTGTTTTTCATGTTTTTTTCTTCATGTTTTGTTGACTTACTGTATAAATTTGACTGGCTTTGAGTTTTGCAGATACTGAGATTCTGCAGTGTTTTTGTGAAAGTGAGGATCTGATGTCCTACTCCTCTTTATACAGTATGAAAGACCTCTTGTACATGCATGTGTCGATATTCCCGTGTGGATGTGTGTTTGGGCTTTCCCGTACATCGCTGATGGTGTGTTTGCCTGACAGGCAGCCATGCGGACAGCATCCCATTGAATTACTATAATGGGCTGGTAATGGGCCTCTGTGAGTGGCTGAGAATGAGTGAGGGGTAGCCAGGGGCAGGCCAGAGGTCAATGTGATACTCAGCAGCCTACAGGTTTCTAGTGTCTGGGCAACACTGTGACATAAAACATTTTTTATTTGTTTTTATTTGGCCATTTTGCCTTAGGCTGTGATTGCATAGTATGTTACGTGGAATCCTTCTGTGTTATCTAATTTTTCAGTACAAAAATTCCCTCTAAACATGTTTTAGGTGTTTTATGGTGTGCTGTATGACTAAAAGCCTGCCCATCAAAGTTTCCCCATGCCCAGCGTGTGCCTGCAAGTATATATCTCTGCTTTAAGTCTGCATAAGGAAAAGATATTAAACATGCTGGAAAATAAGTGCTGAAAATGTGAGAACACTGAACAATGGGGCATTGAATTGTAGAGTTACACTATTTTTTGATAATATCTGTATTCAGGATTTCTTCAGCAGGCTAGAAATCATCGATTAACCTTGATCACCAGAACTAAGTTTAATCCCTCCTTTAACACTGTAACATTACAAAGTGTCAGTGCTTCTCGCGCTCAATGCCATATTACTAACTTGTACAAATGGATGAAAATATGGCCATTCTGGCACAGACTGAGAGGAAAGAGGTTGACTCCCACCTAGATCAGTGTCCTCTGACTCTATACTGGAAACATGATGACGGAAAACATATGTATTAACGTTGTAACTTGGCTTTAATTTTATCTATGCTGTCTTTGCAGCAGTAGTAGTGGCTATATATTATTCAAAAAATATATTAAACATGATAACCCCAATTTAAAAGATAACTAAGATCAAAACAGTAGCATATCAGACAATTTCTTACTACCCAAAACAACACAGCTGTATTAAAAAGACTAGGAAGCACTATTTATTACTGCTTTACAGGGACACTCCTGCAACACCATGGTAGCACATTGTAGAAATTGTTGATTGCTTATTGTAGGTGACAGCATTGGTCTTGACCGTACAGTATTTCCCACAGGCTGAGGTGTGTATCAATTCAAGTGGCAACAGTTGAATTTAATGTAGTGTTGAACATGTTGAGGAGAGCATGAATGAGTGATGCAGCCTGTTCGACAGGGTCAGCATTAACATCAATTAACATAAATTATAGACCCTCCATTTACATTTTTTATCACCATGGTCTTCGTTCTTCAAATCATGCATTACTTTAGTCCTGCTCACTCCATCTTAAATCCCCCTCCCCTTTTTCTGCTCTCTCTGACCCTGGCTCTAACACTTCCTCTGCCATCTCCTCTCTCTCTCTCTCTCTCTCTCTCTCTCTCTGACCCCACCCCACCTCCCATCATCCCTCCCTCCCTCTTCCTGTCTAATTCCGCTTGATGGACTGATGGACGTTTCCATTGACCTGATTAGGCTCTGGCAGTAATGGCTAAAGAGTGTATGTGAGAGATCATTTGTGTGTCTTGATACGGGTTGAAAGCGTGTGCATGTACTTGTTAGTCTGCTGTTCATAACATGTAGCTGTTCATTAGGGCTTCCATAAGTGTGTTCATGGGGTTTAGCAGGAATGTGTTAAAGTGTTCGGTTTATGCATCTTATTACTGTCAGCTGCTTTTCTGCAGATTAACACAGGCATCATTTCATTCCTACTGTGTGGTTATGCTACTACTTAACATTTTAAAACACCCCCCACAAAGTAACTTGACCCTTTTTAATGTCCTCTCATATACTATCTGTAATATCATGGGTAAATAATGTAAAAAGCAGTACAGTGAACTCCAGAATGGAAACATCCTACCAAGGTCTCCATGGGTGGGCGCAGACATTTTGAAGTCTTGTTGTTGTGTTTATGAAATGTATTAAGAAGCACTCTCAAGGCAAAATATGTTTGGTATCTCATACTGTGTTAATGAATATTATTGAACATTCTATTATTATCAGCTGCAGTGAGAGAATACAGACTACATGGTTAGTCTTTCAGAAACTAAAATTTAAGCATTTAATTCAAAGTCCATTGCACAATTATACTTGGCCTAGATTTATGGTTAGCATCATGTACAGTCAGGTTATATTTTCCTCTGCTGTGCAATCTCTCTGTTATTCTGTTTCATTTCTACATATGTGGTTTATAATATAAGTGACAGCTGACAAAACAGCAGGTCACGCAAAGTTCATAGCATCTGAGAATTCAACCGTTCTGCTTCTGTTTGCCCAGGTTGGTGGAACCGTACAGTAAATATGTCAGTGTACAGCAGTAATAAATGTGTTCTGAGGCTGTCACAGAGAAGAGAAAATATTAGCCACCCAAACAATTTTAAATTATTTAAAAAAAATCTCAACTGTCTAAAATGTAGTTTTAACATTGTGAAAAAGGCAGTATTCTCAGCTCTGAAATGCTGGGGGTGTTTGTTTTTATGCTGCTGAAACAACATCCAGTGGCAGGAAAGATACAGTCTTTGAAAACCAGTCTTACAGTACAGATGATACCAGTACTGGGTTTCATATGTGAGGATGAGGCAAGGGTTTGGTGACAACATGGCAATGCTCAAGCACAGATGTACTATCTCAACAACTGGAATAGACTATAATTCTTTCTTAGTTACTGAAACATTTTTGTTTTTTTGGTTAGTCTGTGAAAAACAAATGCGGTGCTTATCTGACAGTAGATTGACAAAATGACTGTGTATATATAGGCTTTTATGACATATGAACACAAGTGGCCAAGGCACATGACAGACTCATGAGTGAACAGAGATGGACTGTTACTGTCTAGTTGTGTACAGATTGTCCAATGTACATTTTACAGTGTTGACAGGGCCTTAAATTGATTAAAAAAAAAAAAAAAAAAAAGATAGAGATGTTCACTTTGGTTGAGCTGTGTAAACAAACAAGTACTTATTTGCTTAGTAATACTTAACTGAGTCAGTCAACTAGTAAATATACATCTGACGTGGTTAAACAGCAGCGGTCAGCCATGTTTTTGTTTATTTTTATATTAATTTGCCCTTTACTGATGGACTCATTACGAAGCAGATTCTCCCCAGATGTCTCTATAGACACACTCTCAGCTTGTCCCACTCCTTCCCCACTGTGGAGAGCAATAACACAAGCATACACCCTCCAAGGCGAGTAAACAGACATGAACTGTACAGTCTTTATTTAGACCAGAAAGATTATGACCTGGCTGTTGACATTTATGTATCATTTATGCATCTCTTGTACACTGACACACACCCGCTGCCTTTATACACAAATGTCCTCTCTGTCACTGCCACTCAGAGTACACAGGTGCATGCGCAGCTCTGCAGTTTACAGATGGAGACACATGAAGAGTAATCGCGGGGAAGTTTTTAGGCTTGCGTGACAGTGTAAAGTGTGTACAGTCACGTTCATTCAATGGACAGCGCCTGGCTCTGTTTCCCGTCTCTCTGAAGGCTGCATGCTGCCTTTGACCTAGCTTTACTGTTTCTTTACCCCTATAGTGTGTCTGTATGTGTGTCTTTCAATTTACTAACAGCATTCAGCAGCGCAAAAGGTACGTATGTCAATGGAATATACATTTTTCCTTTTCATTTTTTAGTGTTAATTTCGTTTGTACTGGGGTTGTTGAGTGTATATAGCATGTAATTTAGTTTTAACCAAATAGATATAGCCGTATAAGCAATGAATCAACACATTTCCAAAGACCCATATTCTTCATAACTCTACCTCTATTGAACACTGCAGCTTTTGTACTACTGTGTACAATGTGTTAATGTGTTTGTAAATGCATCTGACTGGCACAGGCAGCAGTTTGGAGCAGGTGGTTAATACAAAGATGACTCAGTTGTCTGTAACTTGTGTAGTGATTAAAACTCACACTATCTCTGTTTTTGGTTGGCCCTCTGGTTTGGTAGATTGTTGGCTGTGGGAGACGGAACAGAAAGGGCACTTTGAGATTTCAGTTTCAACACAAATTCAAGCACAGATACAGGACTGAATTTTCTGGATTTTAGGCTTTTCTGAGACTGGGAGTACAGGTGCGCATGTCTTGACAGGGTCTTTGCAGTAACCTGTGAGACCCACCCGCCTTTATCGGTGCAAAATCTGATAACATTTTTCAAAAGATCATCAGAGACAGTAACATAAGCACAGCAGTTACTTGTTTTTGGATTTCCACTGCTGACACTCAGACACACAGAGATGTATACATAGACAATGAAGACAAAAAGCTGTATTTAATCAGATGCAGGGAATGAAAACACTCCCTCTGCATTTATTGACTGAATATTAAAGTAGTGATACATCTGTCTGGGACTGTCTACGGGCTCAAATAAATGTTTCCAAACTTTCAATTTTACTGCTATAGCTTTGAATGTTTTATTTTGTTGTCTCAGTTGCTATTCCTTTCACAGTGAATAGGTTTTTTTTCTCTTCATAAGCAGACTAGGTATTCTCTGAATGGTGGTGCATCCCAGACCACCATCAGGCCAAAGAGCATGTACTGTCTAACAGATATAAAATGTTAAAATGCTGCTACATATTGACTTTTAGGGGGTTGGGTTACACTTGCACCATTCAAACATCAGGCGCTCCGAAAGTGTGATGGCTGTGAGTGCAGGAGAGTGGCCTCCAAACTCATTAACGGGCAATATAAAACATGATCATAAAAAGAATAGTAAATCATTTATGGCCGTGCCCTCAGTTTTAAAGCCTTGGCCTTTATTTTGAAGTGCCATGTTCCTGGATGAATGATGAGTCGCTCATCCAAACGGGGTAGCTGACTCAACTGTAACCGCTAGGCTAGCAGCTCACAATCAATGAGATGTGCAACCTGACACCCATCCATTCCCCTAAGAAGCATAAAGCAGCTGTGATGCCTTGTGGGAAGAAGGACAAATGAAAGGTGACATCATTGAGTTGAGCTGACGAAGCATTTTTCTATTGTTCAACAGCTTGGTGTGACAGCAGACTGTTAAACATATAATATGCAACAGTACACCATGTTAGGATGAAGGATCTGACCAACCGGGTCACAAACAACAGCAGATAAACAAGGACGGTACTCAGACACACGTGCTGACAGTAGACAAAGATAAACACACATGCACATTGAAGAGCACTTATGTAAATCCACATCAGAACAAATACATTCACTGTGTTGCCTGTTCTTCCATGGCGTTTTGAGCTGAAGGAGGAGTGGAAGTTATTTCAGGAGACCTAATCTGAAAACATGTATTTAACCCATAAAGATCCGAACATCCACCGTCGTCCAAAACCATCAACTGATCTGTTGATCCATTAATTTTATGAATGTGTGTAAATAATTGATTTAAAAGGCAAATTGCCAAATTTTGATGGTCATCAGATATGACCCATTTGGTCGTTCAGAGGTTCTGTAGTGAACGTGGAACCACCGTCATCTTCTACAGCATTGATTCACCAATAAAATCCATGGACTTTGATCAATGACAGTGGATGGAGATATTTGCTTTATGTTCAGTTAATGATATATTTTGCTGAAAAAGTCACTTTATCTTCAGTTTTCTCTGTTTTTGATGTAATAACCCTCAACTTTAATCTCAGCCTTTATTTACATCTACATGATCAGTAAATTAAATATACGAAAATACATGATTTACACTGAAAAATGCAAAATACACAGGATAATATTACAATAAACGGTGATAAATCACGTAAAAAAAGGTTAAATATAGAGAAAAATTCAATTGCGGACTGCCACAAAAGTAGCACTGGGTCTTTATGAGTTACAGAAAAAGCTGAATCATGTTATCAGTGTAAAGTCTTGAGAGACGCTGCATCAGTAAGGGAATCTCTGACTGAGAGATTCAAAGATAGGGGGTATATTGGACTCACCTGTTACTTATTAGACTTAGAATGTGCTTAAAAATTCACCATCAAACTACATAGCAGTATCCACAAAGACCAGCTTTCCATTCCTTATTTTCCGAGTATTCATGTCAAAGTACAGATCAATTAAACAGCCCATCACCGTGTCCTGTTAAAACTCTGACACTCACTAGCTTCACCTTAAGAATTACATTTTTCCACAGAGTGGTAACTTTAGTAAAGTTAACAGATGAACAAACACACAAAAGAGCTGAGTACAGTAGAAGCCCAGGAGACAGCTGGGCACAGTGACAGGTGGTGACGAAAGCATGGTTTACGTGTTTTGCTGTGTGTGTGTGTGTGTGAGTGGGTAAGCATTGTCCTGGAAGATTCTGTTCGCAAACACTCCAGACAAATTTGAATGAGTCGACAAAAAAACGCTGATTGGGTGGAAGCACGATCTATTGTAATTACGATAGGAGAACACGGACCTGCTTACAGAGGGAGATACTGTGAAGCAGATTTGTGTACATATTTCTATCCATTTGAAGCTATTACCCCTGCTGTGTAAAATAACTTCCAATGGACAGAACAAACATTTATTTAGTTGTAAATTTAAGCTTTTCACATTATATTGTGCTGTGTTGTTTAATGATAAAACTGCACAATTTCAGAAATCGCCTTGTCATTCTCTCCTTTTTATTATTTAACAACAAACAATTCAGTTTGAATATTTCACTCGCCATAATGTTAAGTATGATCTTCATCTGCTTCATCATTCTGTTCTTTCACTTCTTCATCAGGTGTTGACTGCTCTGTTTATCATAGCTTTAACTCAACAGAATAAACAATAGCACAGTTCTCGATATAGGCAAGAGGATATGTAAAATATTACTTCCAAAAGATCCAAAAACACTGAGGATTAAAATGCGCCCCTCGTTTCTGGGTGTTCTGTTAGGTGGCTCGTCTGATGGGTCAGGCGTAGAGGGGCCGCTGGGTGGTGTTTGAACATCGCTGGCACCCGAACTGTGACACATGTACTGTTCACTTAAATTCGTGGGCTGAGAGGCTCCCACCGGCTCTGACAACACCAAGAAGCCTCCTGGCTCCTGGCCCTAAGTCTGAGGAGGGGGAGACCGGGGACGAGGCGGACGGGGGGTGGGGGAGTGGTGGTGCTTACAGTTCACCTTCATGTGTTTCCTCAGGGAGCTGGGGGTGTCAGGAGGACTTATCACAGCCTCTCACTTTGCAGTTGTAGGGTTTACCGCTGCTGTGGACGTGGGAGTGTTTTTCCCAGTTACTGCTGTTGCTGAAGCGTCTGTTGCTGCTGTCAAACTCACATTTGAAGGTTTTTCATTTGTGTGCGTACTTTTGTGAATCTTAAGATTCTCGGATCCCACACACACAGAGAACGGGCATGGAAATGGTTTTTCCCCAGTGTGCAGTCGAATTTACAAGTTTGTTCTTGGCTTTATATGGTTTGCCTTCCTTCATACACTCTTCCCAAAAACATATGGGGTTCCGGCCCTGGTCCTCCAACCGTCTACCATCACATGCACTAGTAGTTCATACATGGTGATGTTAGTTTCGGAGCAGCAGAGTTTCTCACTTTATCGGCTGCATCGTGTAGCGGAAAAGGCTACAGGCTACATGGTGGTGGTGAGTGCTCAGATTCAAGCTATGTAACGGATCAGCCCTGGAGCTTGTTGCTTGACTCCACTGATCAGACCTAACATAGATTTCTCCAGGTAATCCTAACCTTATTTGTCCATTCAGTGCTTGGCCACCCAGCAATGCACTCACAGGCTGGTCCTGATGAGTCCAGAGAACCATAGTGATGCCCATAGTGTCCGGGATAGCGACCTGTTGCTGAGACAAATGTTCCGTGGTGAGAGGCTGAACCGGAGTCTGGTCAGTCATGGCTTGAGCTGTCAGTTGAGTCTGATAAGGAGAGGCATCCCCTGTGGCTTAAGGAGCAGCAGAGTCCCAGTTCTGAGGGTTTATC
>JAPQRQ010000022.1:13098484-13132571 GCA_037367365.1 Apogon talboti | reverse complement strand
CTTTGCTCCCCCTCCCCCCTCCCCTTTGGTGATCATAGGGCTCCTGAGATGCTGTTTGTTTCACTGAATTTGACCCATTAACAGAAAATTTCACCTGACTGGTTTCACAGGCAAAAGGTGCTGACCATAGACCCTCGTTGTCAGCTGGACCTTTAGAACAGTCTGCCCCAGGTCGTGTAGTTCATCGTGATGGTTTACAGTTTTGGTACTGTAGCTATTAAGCACAGAGGGTGCACATCAGATTATCCTCTCTCTCCATTAAAAGCACTGAGCAGACGAATGCTGCTGGACAAAGTCACTGATATTTATACTGCTGTAAACTCATCAGCAGGAAGTATTGTGACTTGTTAGAGTTCCAGCTAAATACTTTCATTTGGGAATAATCTAGTGCGTAACGTTTTTGATTAATTGAGTAGTTGTTTGGTAAATAGTTTCTCATATCTCATATTCTCTAATGCAGTGGTTGCCAAACTATTTTAGTGAGACGCACAAAAAAAATTACGCATTTACAAAAAGTATGTCAGAATCAGAATCGTCTTTATTCGCCAAGTACATAAACACATACAAGGAATTCTTTGCCAGTACATATTGTCTCTTTTCTAGATGATAAATACAAGATAGAACAAAAAATGTAAGAATAGTAAAATTTAAATAAAAGAAACCTTATATACATGAGTGTGTCATGAGTTGCGACAGATCTGCATTTTAATTGGCTTTTGTGTAATTGTTTTCTTTTATAATTTTATAATTTTTGCACATCTTATTGTTGTTTTCATCTTGTGCCTTTTATGGTATTCTGTCATTTTTAATCTTGTTGTATGGCCTTGCATTATTTTAATCTTGCTACATGTTTTGCATGTGAAGCCATGATGTTGAAATTTATAACCTCTCCCAGAGAACATGCTTCTTGCGTTTTAATTTTAAAAATGAACTCACATGTCATATTATTGCTATAAATATTCCTTTGCCAGTGCATGACTCTAATGTGTTGTTTGTTCAAAGATACTCGCATATCTGGGAAAGAATGTGGACGCATTATATTTAATATAATGTGTTTGATATGATAGCATTTGTCTTCAGACCTTTGCTATTATGTAGTTGTTATCATCATGTGAATGTTGTTGTCCTGGTCTAAATGACAGACTTGTTTTCATCATCCTGCTGTATGTGATGTAAGACGGTGCCGCTGTGTCATTACTAATACATTTTTTTTGTCTTGCGGGACAAAGGCAAGTCCTTCAACAATGCAGGGACACAACAAACCTGAACAATAAGAGGAATGCTGAACAGACACATTCCCCTGTCCCCCATGTGTTCACACAGAACTTCTGACTCTACACATGCACACGCCGGTGTGCAGCGATCCATGTAACAGCACATGATCTTGTATGTAAGCTGCAAAAGGACAAGGCCAGTGAGAGGCAGAGCACAAGAGAACCCGGTGAACTCTAACTCTCAGGCAAAAGCCCTTCTGTTTCCCTTTTCACATCCTCTTCCACATGTTCTCTCCTCTTTCTCCTCATCTTTCCCTTTTGTTCCTTTTTGTTTCACTTCTCCTTTCTGCCCTTTTTTCATCTCATCTTCTCTTGTCAACTTCTCTCTCCTTTACCCCTCCCTCCATCTTTCCATGAAACTCCACCAAATTGCTGTTTTCAGGCTGACGGCATGATTGCGTGATTTGGCCTGATGTCATGGACAGTTTAGAGTGAAACCTCGATGCTGCATCTTCCCTGATGGACAAATTAAAGTAGAGGAAGGCTTTACTTAAACCTTGGATTTTTTTTTTTTTTTTTTCGAACACGCTCATTTTGCAGAGGATATTCGGGCAAGTAAATTTTAGTGAGGCAACACAAGCAAAGCGAGGCAGATCTGGAAACCCTCAAGCCTGAATTTGACCAAATAGTATCTGAAAACTAAATGTATTTTGCAGCTTTACTTATGTTTTTCTCTCTAATTTTTTTCAACACCCCGGCACAATGACACAGTCACATACACTCACTCTGTGGTCTCAAGGGGCGGTTTGTTATGTGAGTAGTTATGTGTTTCAGTCAAGCAGAGTTTATCCAGGTCAGTAAGTTGATCTGATTAAGTCAGTTTAACAGTTGCCTGAGGGACTCGCTCTCTCACTCTGTTCTTTTTTCCTCACTTTGAGCTTTTTCCCTCCTTCTATCCTTAATCTACCATCTGTCTGCCTCTTTCACTCATTTCTATCGCATGGTTTTTCATTTAACATATAGGAGACATCTGTTGATATCTCACACCCTCCTGTATCTATATCTATGTCTGTCTGTAATTTATTTCTAGTAACTATGGGGTGAAGAGGAGTGTCATGTTCAGATTAGGACTCTCCTCTTTCTGTCCTGTCATTAGTCTTCGTCTGCCACTTGTCGCCCTCATGGAGGTTCTGTTCACGGAGGAAAACTTTGTAGTAGTTGCATACATAGCCTAACGCTGTCAAAGTTATCATACATGTAATTTTACAATTCAGTCACATAGCTATCACAAAGCACACGCACTAAAATACAATACCTTTTTTACCATGGTGCATTTTCTTATTTCATTTTCTTATCTTATTTCATTTTCTTATCTTTTTCACTTCTTCCCAACGTTCGTTCCCTTTTTCCTCCCTCTGTTTCGATATGACTACCAACTGTATGAAGCCAGTAGTTACAGATAACTAAAATACAATTGTAGGAGACATTTAGTAAACCAGTCAGTTCAAATGCAATAATGTTTGGCAGAATACTTCAACATGTGGACAAAAGGAGTGCTGTCACATTCTATGACTTTTACACATGTACATGGTCAAGATACAAAATGTAATAAAAGATAAAATACAAAATTAACACACACTGTACTATCTGTTGTTGAATTACATTGATCAGGTGAGACTGGAATACTGTAATGCCTGTAGGTTAGAGAGGTGTTTTGGTTTTTTTTGTCCTGTCCATCAGAATTCCTCCTTGTTAATCCAGATTAATCCTGGCTAATGCTTCTTTTGTCCAAAGACATGTTGCCAGCAGGCCTCCTTTTCCTCCTGTCTCATTTCAAACAAATCAATTACTGCAGGATGGGGTGGCTATAGAGTGACGAATGCTTACCGCTGTTGTCAAGCATGGTGGGATTAGGAAATGAAAACTAATCTTGCATAAAAAACACAAAGCCACTGTACGCACATTGCGATGTACTGTATATGTATATGCAAGCTGGCACATCGTCCACACCAGACTGAGCAGCTGTACTGTCTGAAATGTTCCCTTACTAACTCTGAGAATATTATGCTGCTGTTACCACATATTCCCATCCATATGTGCGGAAGTGAATCTGCATTTCATGTGTACTTAGACATAATTTCCCCACAGCCAGTTACCAGAGCTTTTGAGCCCCTCAGAGCCAGATTTATCAAAGCCGTCTCTATCCAACACAACTAAACGGCATCTGTCTGTTGCTTTTATTTTTATTTTTTTTCTTCTGGTCAGGAGGAACCAGTAATCTTGGTCCTGTTCAGCTGCTGCACCATTTGTTAATGGCAAATAATGAATGAGCTGAGTTGGTGTCCTTAGTCACGTTGGACCGTCTGGTATCTCTGTCTGTACTCAAACTTCATCAGGAGGATTTATTTGATGGGATGAGTTGAAGTCATCATTGTGATGTGATGAGGATGAACCTTCAGACCCTCTGTAGGAATAGGTGCGGGTTGGTAAAATAAAAACATTTTGTATCAGTTCATTTTCATGCTTGATATTAACATAATTAACAAACTGTCAGCTGGATTCCTGGATTAATTAAAGGAAGTTGCTTCGCCCCCATGCAGCATTAATTAAATTTAATTAAATTAATTAAATTAATTAAATGGATGCTATTATTTTTGGTAAAAATCTGAAACTTTTAGATAGCTGTTATTTTTAATGCCAGGGCTCTGGATTTTATTGTTTCTCCAGTAAACTATAATTAAGGCCAGAAATAATCTTGGACATCAGTAGCTGTTGAAGCTACTGTATGTTCAAGTTTGTTATCCATTCTTCATTACTTAAGTCTAAAAAACAAGTCTTTTTCATATCATTTCAGTGTTGTGTTTGAGTTTCACTGAGCCGAATGATGCCTTTGCAGAGTTTGACACCGTCAGGATGTTTTCACATTCATCTGCTACAGATGGAAAGTTTCTCTGAGTTAAAAGCACGTACCTACAGGCAGAATTTATGACACTGAAAACATTTAGGAGCCAGTCACGATATCGTATGCACCTTTTTAAAAGTGCAGGGTTTAAACTTGAAGCTGTCACTGCATATATAGTGAAAACTGACTGTTTTCTACTTTTTCAGACTAGAACATTCTGTATCTAGTTAGACTTTCGAAATGAATAATACTTCCATATTTAAAGATTCAGCTTTATAGCTCAAGGGAGGTGGAGGAGATGTTATTTTGCCAATTTTTCCATTTCAAAATGAAGCTTTCACAGGGAGGTAATTACTAGCGATTATTTGAATATTAGGGTGGGGAGTCATTACCGTCTTCCGTTTTGCCAAACAGTGTCACAGAATTACAAACAATTTTTTGTTATTGAATTTCTGGATTGAATGTACATAGACCAGGATGAGACTGAACAGAGGTGTTATAGACTGTATTGGCCGACACTATTCACTGATGTACCTGCAGCTTGTGTGACGGTTTCAGATGCATATGAACTTTGTTGATCCCCAGGGAGAAATTCACTTTTTTGTCAGCTCAATGCAAATAAAGAACAAAAAAATCAACCCATGAGTCATCAGACTGAGGTGTTGTAGAGTCTGATGGCAGTGGGTATGAAGGATCTTCTTTACCACTCAGTCCTGCATCTTAATGAAGGTGAGGTTTAAGGTCAGGTTGCCATATTACATGGTTTGACAGCTCACTCACCTGTTGAGTTGGACTTTCAGAGTGTTAGTGGATAATGAAATGCATCTTTTCCATGATAGTTGTAGTATATAGGTTCCAGTAACAAAACTAAAATGACTTTTTCTCAAATACTTAATGAAGTTATCGTTGGTAAATCAATAAGATGGTATTTGGCATAGGGATGGGTATCGTTAAGATTTCATCACTCCTACTCTACATTGCTTTTTTATTCAGCACTTTAATGATATTTTTTCATCTTTTTTTACATTAGGATTAGGATTACAGTTCAATTAGTGAACAGAACTAATTGTTTCGTTTTCTCACTTGTAGCATAGGTCTTTATATTTCATTTATAATTAATATTCTTTAGTAGGAAAGTGCAATAGCAGTGTTTTGAACTAAACACTATCAGAGATTCTAATAGATTATTTTTGTTATATTTTGTTATGAAATATAAAGATTATTTACTGGAAAAGAAAAGAATTTAAACCCGACTGCAGGACTGTCAATATTTTGACAGTGTGGTGATTTTCCTGCAGTTTCTAAATCCTCCTGCTCCGAATCCATGAACGGCAGATCAGGTGATGCTCTGATCATTTCAGAATAAATTTATGAACGGACTCACAGCGAAATTATCAGCAGTTCACCGTTCACTTTAAATCATGAACTCGTGTTTGTTTTTGTGCTTCAGGCTGCAGGCATAGCAGTGCATAACATATACATCGCAGACAGATGAACAATGAGTTGAACATCAAAGCGTGCATTTCTCTGCCTGTACTTTCTCTAGGTTTTATCACAGAACGCTTGTGTTTCCACCTGAATATGTAAAAGACTTGTACCTCTGTCCATGGGTGAAGTGTCTGTTCCCTTGTAGTTTTCTGTTCTGTGGTTGTCTCTGTGTTTGAGCTGCTTGGATCTGAGCCTCATCTCACAGACCCAAACCCAGTTCTCTCATCTGGACTGAAAATCATTACAATGCATCACAAGTGAATGTCTTAATCAGAGGTTATAAGAAAAATGTGCAATTTTTATGTTGCCGTAATTCATTGGAGATCTACAGTATTTTTCTAATTCTCTTTCTGCAATACTGTTATGAAAACCTTAGAGATTATTGATACTCAGGTCTTTAATTGCCCCATTAAGGGGTTTGCTAGCACCCCTAAGTGGGTTTACTTCATCTCTGACCACTCGCGCTCATGCAGCTCCTCCCCTTTTGTTCAAATATGGTCACTTCCGGATCCAAAAGCCAATATGGCAGCTTCAAAACAGAAGTTCAGAAAAGAAATGGGAAATTCAGGCAATCTATGCTTGTAACAGTATTCATCATTCCACAGACAAATAATGGGATGGCATATAATATGTCTTTGAGAGAAGCATGGGAGGCTAATCATAAGATCCTGTGTTACTTATACCAGTGCTACCTGTGTCTTACAGGACAGTATGTGGCGGCTGTCTACATTTCACATAGATCAGAGCAGACAATGACAGACTCAGACTCATGACTGAACAGAGCTCGATGCTTTCTGTGTGACATCCTGAGGCTTCAGTCTGCTAATGCACTTATGTAATGATAGGAGTTCGATTTATCCCGCTGCACTTCTCTTGCTGCTTGAGTTTTCCCATCTCTCTTTAAACTTTATTCTCATACATATTGTAGATGAAAATGCTGGGAATTTGACTGAAAATGACTCGAGGAGGGCGGAGTTCCCAGCCCAGAGCTAAATAATAAATCCAATTGTATTGCTTTTCCTCCCACCAAGATGCCTTGGGTTGTTCCCCCCGTGTAGGAATTTGCTTTACACGGGGCTGTGCTTATGTAACAGAGGGCTTCACTCTGACCCAAATGGAAAAGACAAAGCCTGGAGCCGCTCTGCCATGAGGTACAGTAACTAGCACATTTAGAGGCTGATGAATGATTCAATACAACACTGCAGGCTACCAGCTGAACTGAACAGTTAGGATGGGAGATATTTTATGCTTCTGAATTTTGGAGAAAAAAAGAAAACACATACACACCCACCATAACTGCTGTTATTTATTCTTGTGTTTTTAGTATTTAATTGGGTTATGTGGGAAATATGAAGGCTCGGGGTTAGAGATGCCATCACTCAGATGGGGCTCAGCCGTTCTGAGGAATCACATTACATATTATTGCAGCATAACAGTCACTTTAGTTTTTGTTATGGATCATCATTGCCTATTCCCATCCCATTAATGACACACCGCCACCAAAGAAGATTAAAGCAAAAAAAGATAATCATCAAGAAAACCTATTTAAAAGCAGTTCAGCAAGCTGTGAGGTGCATTACCATCTGTTTCGTCTCTCACTTTTCACTGATAACGCTGGACTCATTTATCCACCATTATTTATCTGAGGGATCTTGAAATTTTAGCCACTTAGTATGAAGCACTTTCAGCAGCTCTCTGAGCCAAAGCATTTATTGAACACCATAGTGTGCAGCCATTAGGAGAAAATGGGCCTGTGGATGCTTACTTTGTTGATGTGATGAATGTGATACCTTATTGATCTCAGTAAAGGAAAAGTGTCTTTCAAATGGCCTCCCTTAAAGTGCAGATCAGAGTCCAGGGAAAGCAATGAACTCCCTGCTGCTACAGTACAGAAATAAACTTAAATAATTAGTAAACCCCAAAGACTCAAATGTACAAAGTACAGACTGAGGATTCTAGGGTTGCCAGATGAACTCCCGAAGCCAAAATTCTGCATAAATGCACCTTTTATGTTCTTTCAGAACCTTTTTTGCTCTCTGTGATGGCGGTACATGTTGAATAAAACTTAAAAAAATAAATAATATATTTTCTGTACCTCTAGCTTCCAGTGTTGCATGTGTCACAGATCAAAAGAGACTGAGCAGAGAGAGACAGTGAGTGGGAAGGGTTATGTGTAGTACTCATGCATGTCACTGTGTCCTTCACAGGGTCGTCCAATAGCTGCATCACATGTTTTATTCAGAATGCTGAGTCAGCCATCCAATAGTTACACTAGCATTACTGGTCCAAAGGTCAGCAGAACTGAGGCATACATTTCAATAGCAATACAAGAGCAACAGCAGTATTTATTCTGGAATTCATTTTTCTGTGTGTGTAGGTTTATTTTGACTACACTAAGATTCATCACTTCAGTTGTCCAAACATATGCAGAGTACATATTACGCCATTGTTTTGATTAGATTTCACTATAATAAATATTTTTGTGAACCCCTGAAGGTTTTTCTGGATATATAATTTTTGTGACAGTCTATCTATACCAATACGCTTATATCTGAGTCACCATTTAATATGAAATGTAATGTGATTAACACAGTATTCTAACCACTCATTTTATGCGTTCTAATGCTTTAGGTGATTATTTCTGCCCATTCAATTGTTCACAGATGTAATTAAAGGCTTAGAGAGAGTTATGGATGACAGCGTAGGAGAGAAGCCCAGTTCTGCACATCCGCAGCTTATAATTTTGTCTGATAAATACTGTACGTCAAATCTCATATCCCCACACCAGACAATCTGGTGGCATCTGGTACATTTGCAGCAGAGTTTTAAGCCCTAATGCAGGGTTTCCCCTCAGTCTGTAAAGGCCTCGTGGGTGCGTTTTCTCTTTTGTTGCTATTATTTTTACTAAACACTGTTGAATGAACTTAATTTTTGGCCAATATTATCAGAATATATTATACAGTAACATCAAGAAATGTGAAACAAATGCCCTGACGGCATGTATATAAAGTATAAACTCTATGAAATAATGTATTTATGGTTCTTTTCAGCCTTTATTAAATGTTTGATACTGACAACACACAATTTCCATTTTTTATAATTAATTAGATAAATAATAATAACACTAATAGATGAACCCATTTTGAAAAGGTTAAGGTTCAGGTTACTGTATCTATACCTGCAGGTAGATTTGTTTTAAATGATGATTTTTTTTTGTTTTCTGAAAACATAATTACATGTCACATGAAACCAAGACAGGAGTTGATTATAGACATGGTACAATAAATGTGCTTCACGTTCCATCAATCGGGACATAAAAGATAAGAGAGAGAGATGGGTCAATGAAAGAATGACTGTGATAAAAGATAAAAATACACCTCTGAGCCAAGGTTAAAAGAAGTTTGAAGAAGTTAAGAATCCTATAAAAAGGAGTTTTAAACCCATTCCATACCTACATAAATACAAGATAAATTCATACATAAGTAAATAAAAGTTAATTTGGATTTATTTTTTTTTCTTTTTCTATTCTTCTTCTTTTTTTCTTTTTTTTCCCTTTTTCCTTTGTGTGTGTCTGTGATCAGCTGTCTCTGGCCCTGTTGTTGTGGGTCGGTGAGGTTGTTTTGCCTTGCAAGTATGTAACTGTATTGTTGTCCTGTGAAAAATCAAAAATAAAATATAAAAAAAAAATTTGGAGGAAAAAACACAATGGTAGAAATCTCAGTGTAGTTTGTCTGTTTCTTCATCTGAGGCGCCTTGTCTAAGTCTGGAAATGGTAGGAACATGCTTTCAGACCAGAAAACCCTCATCCACTTATAGATACAATCAGTAGAAGTACAACTATGAGAGAACACACTACATACACCTATACTAAGTGACTTGTTCATTCTGTGCTTTCATAATATCTATTTCTATTAAAAAGGACAATATAACAGGCCTGTTGCTGCATGTCACCTCCTCTCTCTTACCTGTTTCTCAGCTAATGAGACAAACAATCAAATAAATCTCAACAATAATAGAGCTCACTGTCACTGTCACAACTTAAGTCCCATGAACCACTTCTACTCCCATGGGAACAGTCATTGAACTGCAGATTTTCTGAGTTTCTACTGCGCTCATATCTCTTAATATGGAAATGAACATATGCTAAAGATTATTTAGCCTGAATTTGTAATAAAATACACTTACAGTAGATTTGTGCAAAATACAGAAAACGTGCTTGTAGTATTTGCAACTGCCCTTCACACATTGTGGAATAGGTAAGTCCTGAATGCTGCTCTAAGTAAACTATTCATGAGCTAAATTTAAAGCCATCTGCTGCTTATTGCGACACGGTGGTAGGAAAAAAAGCTACGCTGACTTGGTCCAGTTAAAATATGCATGCATTATTACAGACTGCAATTCACAAGACGACCTCACGTACTCCACTCTAGCACGAATCAGCTCATGCAGAGGAAAGCAACACCGTAAACAGCACATTACACGCAGTATGCCTGTTTGTTGACATGAAATCCTAAAATCCATGCAGAATGCAGTAGTCACAACTTTTGTAGCGTTTTAATAGCTAAATTTCACTTTATGTCTGATTTTTTTTTCTCTAACTGTGACATGGTTTACAATATTTTGTTTTCATGGTGCTGTCTGTCTGCTTGTCGGTCCGTGCATATACAGTAGCCACATTCTTGTAAACATAATAACTTAAACATCATACATAATAGAAGACTCATACTCGCACTATTCCCCTGTGGAGCAGAAAATCTAATTAGATTTTGCAGCACCTTACTGCATATATTTAAATATTAATAAGGAAAAAGTTTTTTGTTTTTTTTTTTTCCTGTAAACTACTTCTTCTAATTGCTCAATGCTTTCGGTTATAGAGATCATTTGTGTTACCGGGAAACCTTAAACTATGAATATAAAATACAGGTAATGTGCTTCAGTTGGTCTTTTCTGCCCACTCTTTATACCATATAGATTCCTCATGCTGCTCTGCTCAAGCATTCATTTTGTGTCTTTAGGCAGCAGGTATCTATCTTTTAACTCTATGTCTTTATTTTACTTCCACCTATTTCATTTCCTCTCATTCTCCGTAACAGAATCAGGTAGATTACTTTACCCTTGCAGGTTTCTACAGTAATAATACTCAAAGATGGGGTGTATCTATGTGTGTCTATTCAATTACTGTAGTCTGTACTGTCTTGTTATTTCTATCAGTTTCTCTTCTTTTCCTCGCCGTTCACTCATTCATTCCTTCAGTTTATCCCCATCACTGTCTTCTCATCTCTCCCTGATTCCTTTCTGGAGCTCCTATATCAACCACAGCCCCTCCTTATTTCTCTTTCTATCTGTCTCCTGTTTTTCATGGACCAAACCATGCACTCAGAGCCTTGAGCAGAACTAAAAAAAAAAAAAAAAAAAAAATTCAATCATCCCAACTTTTATTTCCCAAAGTGGTATTTGTGTAACGATATTGGCCGGCCTTTTTTCCCCTTCTCTTTTTAGCCGGCCAAATTTCATTAGAGTTGCTCTTGCCAACAAAGAGTGTGTGAATTGGGATTGACCTCTTGCTCTCTTGTCTTTGTCTGGGAGAGAGATTATGAAGCCATTTCATATTTCAATTTCACTCATCAAATCCCCTGCTCTCACATGATGAAGTCCTCTCTCTCTCTCTCTCTCTCTCACACTCACCCCCTGCCAACATGCCTGCACATACTGTCTTGAGTGTAAAGTTTAATGTAGGCCTGCAGAGCTCGAGGGGAATCTGCTGTGTTCTGTAACATTGTCGGTTTGGCAGTGATATGACGATACAGTCCTTCAATTGACACCAACTGACATAATCCGAGGATAGGTGATGGCTATCTGGGGCTTCATCCACTGGAAATATTTCAATATAATTTCAATGTTTGGACCTGAATATGTGACAAACATTGAAAAAATAGTGTAGTTTTTTCTCTCTTTTTCTGTCGCTCTCTGTTGGTCTGAGAGAATGAAACTCATGTGACCACTAGAAGTGTGTACTTATCTTAGAAATTGAATTCATGATGAATTTAAATCACATTGATGCCATTACTGAGGGCCAACTCATGGAGAAAAGTGTATAAAGTAGGTCTGGCAGTAGCAGCTCCTCATCAGCAACACCCTGGTGATGTGAATACGTACACAATCAGCACGCAACCCCCCCCCCCTTTGTGTAGCTGTCATGCATAAGTGAGGTAGGATGTGTGTCAAAATTAGCTCTGCTGTTGTGTGAGGATGTTGGATGTCACTTGCTTGTCTATGGATTGTTCTGGAGAACATGTCTTCGAAGTCACTGTTTCTTTGATAGTAATTCATTTGTACTGTGATATTGTGCAGATTTTGCAGTGTTACTTTGTTCTACATTTTGTCAGTGTGTTTAGTTAAGGTCATCATGTTTTGTGTAATTTATCTATGTTAGAGTATATAAAAGCTTTGATACCATGAGTGAAAAAAAAAAGAACATTCACGTACGTCCATATTTGCATTGCTAGCAGATTTGTGTAGCGGCTTCAACTGATATAACCATAATAGATTGTGATGGCCACATACAGTTTCTGTTCACACACTACTTCAGTTAAATTATTGAAAAAACAAAGTTAATCCAATATAACAGCAAATCAGACTTATGCAGTAATTAAGAATGCTGCACAACATGGACACTGAGTGTCTCAGTTTCCTGAGTGCTGGGAACATTATTGCACACACACCGTTTTCTGCATCAGTTTTCCTATTTTAGATGAAGATTAAAATTTGACGATTGTTCTTATATTGTTAGGTAACTCCCATAATCCTGATGAAAGGGATTATAGGTATTTGGATTGTTTGGTTTTTTTTATTGTTAAATAATGTTCCTCGACACTGATTTAAGCTTGTTTAATGATACAGCTTTGATGTAATAATGAACATGTATGTCGGGGAAACAAAGCTTCCCCTTAGAGTCACATGGTGTCTAGTAAAGCATAATAGACAATTGAAACCAAAGTGATTTTCCAAGTAACAAAGCCCAGTAGGGGAAAACAAATTACAATTGGAGACCAGGCGTTTCCTAATCATGACATGCAATGCAGTTTTTACATAGTTGGATGCATAATGTGCTTAATGCATTAGAAGTGTAAGAAGATTTTTTGGCTGCTATCCCACAGAGTAACGATTATTTCTCAGTGCGTTAAGGTTTGTGCTCCCACTGACTTCTCTAGACGTCTGTAATGAAATAAATCCCCCTGCACACTTTCTTGCCAGCAATATTTGAATAAGTCATTGATTACTTAATGCTCTTGCATTTTGGCTTAGTGCTTTTAGTTAGAGCAAGGGAAAGCCATCATTTATTAGCTCTTGGCCATGTTTGTTTGTATTACTGATCTACACTCACGCTGCTCTATATAATGTTTAGGTTTTCACTTATTGACCCCCTGGGGGATTGATCTCTCTACATTATCCTATGCTATTAGGAGAAGCAGACTCAAGGGCCTTAAAACTCTGGAAACTGGGGCAAATTGGTGTAACATGCAAAGAGCCCAGGCTGATATGATGGAAACCTTTTGACCTCGTTAACTCATGCTGGAAGGATTCTCAGAAGACTCTGATATCTTACGCAGAAGCATTTATTGAAGCATGCACGATGGACAGGGATTACCACTCGAGCTGCGATTACATACTGCTACTCAATACTGAAGGCTACTCTTCTAACAGAAAAAAACATACTAGTAATGTAAGGTCTTTCTCTTAGAGCTAGACATACAGTAGATCTTGATCCCACAGACAAGGGCAGACTTTACATTCATAAAAAGTGAAATACTTCTTGACCTATGCAGAGACCTGAAGGAGGGAAAAATGTTTCACAGCTGGGGTTTGAACCGCAGACTTTCTTGCTGTAACAGTGTTAATGAGTGAACCCCTCACCACTCCTAATTCACTAAGTGTTAGAAATCTAGCCTACCTGTCATACTTACACAGAGCTTGCTGTCTTTGGTGAGGATGAGGCAATACATTTAACCAGATAGCAGGTTTAATCCCAATATCAGCCTATAAAATTATATAATTGCTCAGGGCTGCTATTTAAAATTCCAGATAAATTCTGGGGGAATTTAGGGTAAAATGGGAATAAACCTCTATTGTATGGTGATATTTTGGAGTCATTGACACTGCACAGAGAAAAGTACTAAAAGTTGCTTCTTTTGCATTTTTATGCAGGTATAAGTTTGTATATTTGACTTTAAAAAAATCCAAATTTCATGAGTAATACGTGCATTTTCCTTGAGAACCAAGCAAATAGACTCAAATAGCAATAATGAGACAATTATGACAATGAAACATTTTCACAGAATTGTGCAGAGCTAGCATTTTTAATATAACTAATATTGGTGGCTGTTTTGAATCTGATAAAATGCATTAATTTTAGATATGATATGATGCAGTTTGTATTCTCAAGTAATGTGGTGCCGTCCCATTAGTTACATTCCAGGAAGTTACCAAACATTCAGTCATGTCAAAAAAGTTTTGTGTTGGAGTTATTCTAAAGTTGGGTGTGAAGATCTTTAATTTTTTTACTACACGTTTATTGGTTCCAATCACCTAGTTATCAGTTATTGGTCTCCTCCATTACTAGTAATTGGTATTGGTATCAACCTGAAAAAACATATATGCTGATCTTCTGGTCTAACAGCCTGTGACTGCGGTGGCTGGTTATTAATTCCGGTTATGGGAACTGACCCAGTGATCCTACTGTATAGTGTGATTGTACTGTACGCAGAAGGGATTGACTATCACATTGCGCAGGATTTATAGATTACACAGCCGTATGTCCCCTAACCCACTTTCTATGAACACATTTGTGTCCTACTATTTTTACAAGGACATTCATCCGAGCCTCTTTCCCGAACCTTAACCATCACCACTTAATGCCTACCCTTAACCTAATCCTAAACTTAACCTATAACCAACTCTAAAAGCTGTACAACTTTTCATGGGAATGTGCCCACATACAAACACACAGATTAACATGATGCAGAGCTGTGGAACGGTTGCTGTAATATGAAAGAGACAGAGGAAGAGAGAAAGCTTTGGCTAAATTTAATTACAGTTGGAGACAAACCACATGAAGAAGAAATGAAAGAAACAGATTTACAACACACCAACCTTCTCAGTGTTTCATTTTCCTGCCTCTAATATTATACATGGACATATTATATTACTTAATCCTCTGGTGTGCAGCAGATTGCATTTTCCTAGACATAAAACAAATTTCGCGGTCACAAATGTATTCAGTGTGAATCACAAAGAAAGTGTCAAGGCGAAAATGGAAGAATCTACATTTTTAGTTCATGTTTTGTGAAAAGTGACCAACAGATATATGTAGATTACTGTCTCTCCCCTCTGTGGAGTCACATGTCCCCTCCACACTTGCTTTAATCACTGGTTGGACTTGTTAACCTTCAGTTACATTAAGTTAGCATCAATTAAGCAGGGAGCGCTTTAATTATATGAAAAAAAAACCTTTGAGAAATGAAAATGTTAATTGGGAAGCTTCATTGGACATTATTCTCTTTCATTGCTAAAGCTGATACATTTTAATAGAAGGCTACACTTGCAGGCTGAAAACACCATAGTCACAGGATAAATGTGCTATTAAAACACTTTTCAAGCAAGACACTTAATGTAATGACATTTAATTTAAAGTGCTTCTGCTCGGTGACTGATGGTATGAAATTGTGTTTATGCCTATTTATTTCCCAGCAGGAACTGTGTGTTTGAATGAGTATCCATTTTGAGGTGCTGAGAGAGAATGTATGCGTGCTCAGCAAAATCCTAAAAGGCTTGCACTGCATGACATAAATATAAAATAAATAAAAACAAAAAGACATGAGCTGATCTGAACCAAACTGCTAATGCTCATAGATTTGTAGTTTAGTCTTCTGTAAACTAGAAGTGATTTATAATCAAACTCTGTAAGGAACGGCTTCATAATTGGAAAAAATGCTGCCGTTGTTAAAAAAGGAGGAACAGTTGAGTTCTTTCAGTCTCTTTGTGACACTATATTTATATAGGAGATCCTCAGGAAGCTACATAAACCCAGTTTGTTCTCAAATCAGTTTATCCCAAATGCTCTGTCTGTGTCTTCGATCAGAAAAATAAGTCATACAGTAAGCTGCATGCACATTTTACAGACAGATTTGCTGTTAATTAGCATAACATTGCAACTGTACTGTATAACATGCTGTAAAATGTGAGTTTCCTTTGGGTGCTGTAGTCTCAGTCCAGTGTAAATGGGCTTGAGTGTTTTCACCCTAGGGCGAGTCTTGGCATTTTGGTGGGAAGCTGTTTTGGCTGGCTGTCTGTTAGTGTTGAGAGGATTAATGTTTGGTCCATTTTGCCTTGTAGTGGCAGTCTAACAGGGGCCACACAGCAGCAGGGGGTGGGCCTAGTTGTTAGTGCTATTGTAGTTGTTTATTTCTGTCTCTGATTTGGTAGCACTGTACTTCGCTAACCTCGTGTAAGTAAACAACTACGTAGGACTCGAACTCTATTAAAATGACAGTCAATGTAGTGAGACCAACAAAGAAATCAGGCAAGGTTTGTTGAGCTGTCATTTTAGAGGCATATTTTAGATGTTGTGTATTCTTTTTCTGACGTATAGATGAAAGACAGAACAAACAAAAAAAAAATGGCTGTCTGTGTTTTTCAACAGATCAAAGTTGCACCGCTTCAGTACTGTGTCTACAAACAGCACTGATGTAATAAAGTAGAGAGAGAAAGTTAAAATGATGACTGACGGTTTCAACCAGACTCTCAATCTTGTAACGGAATCCTTTTAAGTAGAGAACACACTTATGTTACATTTACAGTGGGAATCATATCATGGCTGGGACCTGATATGTTGCTGATATGAAATATAATTAATTTCTTTCTCAATTTCTAATTAAGACATGGGGTATTCCAATATTTAGGTTTTAAGGGCATTGTTTTTACATGCACTATACAGCACATTTACTATATGTGTCAGGGCATGTGTTTTTCCCAGGATATGTACAGTCACCTGTGTGTGTGTGTGCGTGTGTGTGTGTGTGTGTGTGGGTGTGTGTGTGTGTGTGTATGTATGTTGTACACAAACCAACTAGCAAACAGTCTGCAAGGCTTTGTTACAGATGAATGCCAAAACAAAAATCCCACGTCTGGTTGGAAGAAACATCTACAGTATTAAACATTACAAAACACTTGGATATCATCTGAATTTAAATAAATAAATAATTAATTGTATTTAGTGCGCGGCCAATATTGTTCATGAATGAAATATGAATTAAAGGTTGATCAATATGTTTTTGTTTTTTTTTAAATAAATATACCAAGTATCAGTAATCAAGGAGGCTTACAACTCATAGATGTTACAGGTACATCATTCCTCTAACAATGAAAGTCGGTGTCAAAATCATTAAAAAGTTTAATTAAATGTTTAATTAAAGGGGAATTTATTATTAAATATACAGAAATGTGTAGAAAAAAAACCCACAAATGGTACAATACAAGTTTCAGTAGCTTCAACAGCATCATATTGTGGTGCAGAAAGCAGAGTGTGCCATAGAGCAGTGACTACAGGCATAATGAGGAAGCTGCAGCAAAGCCGAAGCCATGCACTTGGAAGTTATTTTATGAAATATCAGATAAAATTAGTGATGCAGAATGAATATTTAAAGGCTGTAGTCATAGGATGCATGTCTTATATGCATGGCTGCATGCAACCAGACTAGTAGTGAATATTCATTTTCATTAGTCATGTAAACCTACTTTAGCCTGAATATTGTCTTTTTTAGAATAAGACCAAAAACCTGAACATTTTGTACATGTAAACATAGAGGTTAAAACCGGGAAGTTGAAACTGCAGATTTGACAAGCCGAGTGCAGCAGCTTCATGTCACATCCTTTCATCTTGGACTCTGATGTGTTGCTGTCTCTGTAACACGTACACCAGTTTTCACTCTGCATCAACAGCCTTCAGTTTAAGCCTTCCACTCTGTCTCTCTCATTTTTTTCCCACATCTGTCTGTACAGTATGTCTTCATCTACCGTCCTTCCACCTCCTTCCTGTCCTTCTCTTCGCCTCCTCCTTATATTGTACTACAGACGGTTCTCTTTGGATCTCCGGGACGTTCAATTAGCTCCATTATTTCAACTGAAATACACAGGTCGTATATTCATCTGTCTGCACCAATCAGCCGCAGCCCTCCACTGCATCTCCTGCGCTCCCTTACTCTTCTCACTTCTTTCATGTCTCTACTTAAATCCGTATTGTTTCGTGCCGCATCTTCACTCAGTTGAAGATATGTGCTTTAGAGCGGCTGTACTCTACGTCCTGAGAGACTTTTGATAGAGAGAACAGGAACAAGCAATGAGTGCTGTTATTGAGAAGAGAGAAAAGCATGGGTGACCTTGTCTCAGATTCAGTTCTTCTCTACTGAACTATCAATTCTAAAATATATTCTATCAGGTATACTTTAAATGATATTGGTTTCATTTGAGGATTGTAGTGCCTCGTCTGAGGCTACATGTTATATCCAACCTTCCCTCCCTCTGCCTTTACTATACAATCCTATCATTTCTATGTATTTCTTAACAGAGACATTATATAGGTCCAAATTCCTCCTTCTCCCCATTAATTTTACCCTCTTCATATGACACATTGTTCCTGATATATTCTGCCTGTCTCTTCTCCTCTCCTCCCTCTACCCTATCCCCTTCCATTGCTCACTCTCTCGTTCGGATGGCATCTAATTCCCAGGCAATATTGTCACTGTATATCAAGTTTCACAGGCTTATTGCTCAGGCCTACACACAAGTTTCACCCTCCCCTCCTTTCACCATGAACTCCTTCATTATTTCATCACCCAGTCTCTGTCTTTACTCCCTCTGTTTCTCACTGTCCTGTTTCTCATTGTAATTATTCTTGTTTTCAAGTCAAACCGTACATCAGCTTTGTGAAGCCCAGGAAAGAGGACTCTCTTCACTGTTACATTCCCTCTTCACTTCCTTGTTTTGTCGACTGTGTTCGGCTAAGAATTAGTAGTACACCAGCAACAGTGGGTTATAGCTGTGGCTTAAAAGTGAAGTCATTGTGAAAGGTTTTTTCAAGTATAACATCGCTGATGGCCACAATTTGCTGGCTCCGAAGAACTTACTCCCACACAATTACATTGAACGTCTCTACAAAGATACTAAGTCACTGATGTCTTTTCCAGGAGCCATCCTGGCCTGCTCTGGTCTAATTCTGGTGGTCTGGTGTTAAAGTCACGCCAAACACTAAAACATACTTTTGGAGCTATAAGCTGAATTATATAACTTAATTTTTCTGACATCAAAGTTGCTCATAAATGCACCATTTTATTGGCAAAAATGTCTCAACTTGCCCAGTTTTTACTTTAAAATCTTTTTGAGCCTTCCAACTTAGAAGATAAAGAAGAGTTGAACATTTGGTATGACTATGTTGTAAAATTTGTATTAAAAAAAAAAAAAATCATTGTTATTGCCTCTAAGCAGTATTCAGAGTATTGGTCCACCAGTTTTTCACTCATTCTGCCAAAGGTCATACATTTTTAGATGGGTGGAATTGAAGCTGTTTTACCACTCTATTCAGATCCACTGCCTAGATCAGTTAATCTGAAATAATGTATGAAACACCACAGTGATGCAATAACACCGGCTACAGAAATTATCTTTTGTGCTTTTGTAAGTGGATGGATTTTGATTTTTATGGTTTTCATAGGTGGGAAATCCAGTACAAAAATTCTAATATTTGCAGAGCCTCATGTAGTTCAACATAGGGTCTTGTGATTCCCTGTCACACAGATGTCCCTGAACTACTCCTGTGTCACATCCACACTTGTGGCCTCATATATGAAAAACTGTACAGTTTTTACTGAATGACGGCAAACACTGAAAACCGGGAAAGTACATGCATACAGAAATGTTCAGATGAATGAAAGTGTGCGTTCCGTCTCACCTTTCCTCGATACATCCCGACTGACTGAGCACAGCTACACATGCCACATGGACCGCCTCATCTCCTCCCATTAATAACTATGCAAATGAATAGAAACACATGACATTCTTTCACCTTTTGTCCAAGTAACAACAACAAATACATCAGCAACTTCAAAAAAGGAGAAGAATTCCACGCATGCACAGTTGAATTACAGAAAAAAATGTTTCCAACCTTAAACTTTATGTAAAAATCAGAGTTGTTTCGGTTACAGGAGGAGCCCCAGTAACATTCCCACCTCACTGTTTTGTTCTGTGCATTGTATTCTCCTGATGTTAGAGACCCAGTGATGCCGGAGCTAATCCCACATGAGGAGCAAGTGGTTTCAATCACACTGTCTGATATCCTACCAGCACATGGGACGACTCGGATATGTTAGTTATGTAATCCCAAAGTACATAAAATAAAAACATGATTTAGATC
This sequence comes from Apogon talboti, assembly GCA_037367365.1. Classification (NCBI taxonomy): domain Eukaryota; kingdom Metazoa; phylum Chordata; class Actinopteri; order Kurtiformes; family Apogonidae; genus Apogon; species Apogon talboti. The sequence goes on along the minus strand of JAPQRQ010000022.1, from coordinate 13,112,503 downwards.
TTGCTTATTCACAGAAATTAGAACCAATCATACTTGTAGTAACATGTTAGATTCATATTAAACAGACTGGACGCTCAGGGATACTGAAGGAAATGCCATTAATTACAGAAAATGTGGAAACTGGGGGTTGGAGAGTTACGTACACAGACACCCTCAGTGACTATGGGTTAGGTGCTAGAAAAGGATGACGATCGTGGATGTGAGGCCAGAATCTCTGCTGCTGCAACAGGAGGTGCACAGACCTGAGCCACCTTGGGTCTCAGCTGCTGAGGGACGTCTTTTCAGTTTACTTTGGATTTAGGTTTTATGGTGATAAGTATATTATAAGTGGGGAATTTTAGTTAAATGTGGTGTTGTTTCAGCGTTCAATGTGATAAGCAATATCATGAGCACTAAAACTCAAGTAGAAATATTATTTTCAAATCCTTCTTGACTCTGCAATTCCTGCTTGGCAGTCCGCACATTGTCACAGCAGGTCAAGGGCAAGTTTACCTACTGGTGCACACAATTTCACTCAAAGTGGATTTTTGTACATCCCAACGTATGCGTGGAACATTGCATACATAACACTTACAGAGCTTCTGTTTATTGAATAAAAGGTTAGGTTCAGACCTTGACTGATAGCTCAATTGTATTTGTGGTGGAGATGTTGCAACACAAGGCGATCACAGGAGCTTTTTCACAACTGTTTGATAAAGTGGAGCATTGTACTGTGTCATTGTGCATTAGTTCACCCATCACCCTTTGCACCAAATATGACAAATATGAAACTCCTGGTCTCTCTCCAGCTGAAAACCAGTGCGGGATGCCACAGTAGTTCTATTCACTCCTTACAGTCTGTACTTGGTAACTTCCTTTACTGTCATTTATATTACACTATCTTATCATGGGATGCTCTGCCTCCTTTGCCTTAATCTTTACATCACCCCATTTCTCTTCTTCTTACTGTTTTTGTCTCCTCTTTTGTCTAATCTTCTCAATCAGGCCTGGAAATTGATGAGAAAAGCCTACAATGGGGAGTAACAAAGAGATAAATTGTCGTTATATTCCTTTCAACCTTATATATCTTCCTTGTGACATAAAGTGTCCTATTTACTTGAATAGTCAAGCTTCACTATTGCAGATGTTGTTGCAGCTGAGTGAATGGTGTAAAAAAAAAAAAAATGTCGAGAGACAAACAAACTTTAGGGTGAATTTGAATTCATCAGAAAATCTGTCTGTCAAAGATGCACTTGGCATTATTTTCATGAATAAAATGTCATGGAACGTTATAACCCCCCCCCCCAGGACAGGACACAGCCCAGTTCATCCATTTCTGTGTCACTGCTTCTGTCTGTTTTTTGCTGTGGTCGTAGTGTGCATGTGTATGTATTCTTTATTATTCACACAGAATATACATGATTCAAAAACAAAAATCAGATGTAGATACATAGAGACAGAAAATAAACAGAAACAACGTAGCAGATGCTCAGACACATATACACTCACTCTGTCTTCATGTCTCTGCATAGACAGAGGAAGATAAAATACAGCATGCACACAGAGATAAACACACACAGCCATAGGGAGTAAAGATTAGCTCCTAAAGTGAAGAATTAGTTGCTTTTCCTCTGTCAGCATGGAGACAAAGGTCCAACATGTGCACCCTCCTAATGCAAACATTATGCACAATGGCAAGAATGATACAATAAAGGAGAACGCTATGGATTAGGATGTACTGTGTGTTGACTGCGAGGTGAATTTTGGCTGGATGGCCCTGCAAACGCCTTTTCAATAGATAATATGGTTTTAGGATAAATGCTACAGTGCTTGATTTTTTTTTTTTTTTGGCATCATTGGGCAAAAATTCCATAATAATGGCTAATCACTTTAAAACTTAGCTGAAAACATAGTCTTTAGTTTAGTTTAGTTTAGTATATAGGGGCCATGTGTCACAGATAAAATATGCACTGTGCCAGATTGTAGCCATCTGCATTCATCAGTGTTACCAGATTTTTTCAGGCAGGTAAGGGGAGTCATGTATTTATATATATATATATTCAGCTTTAAGTGAATTGCAGTCAACATCCTGTCACAATATAGGATTTTACAAAGTTATTATTATTGTCTTTTGAGCTTAAAGGAATGAAGTGCTTTATTACAATTCAAAGTTAATCCAAAATTAAAAAAAAATAAAATTATGTATTAAACAATGTCCCCCCCGCCCATTTAAAGTGGATTAAGATAAAGGAGAAGTGACTAAATTAACAGGAATAAAATCAAGCAGTTTTTCAATATCTTAGATAACTACATTTACATGATAAGATAACCATAAATTGTTAAGCTACAGTTCACTGCTAAAACCTACTGTAGTACACGTTGCTGGTTGTTAGTAAACATTTATGGACTACATTTGTGAGGTAATGGTAGCTATTTTACACTGTAGAGGAGCAGAAGAGATGCACTGAAGCATTCAGGAAAATATAAATGTCATATCTCTGGACTTTTAAGAAAGTCTGAGCCCTGACCACCACAGAGAAATCAGTCCTCAGGCTGTTGCTGTGGATGTTGGCAACTGAGAAAGTCTGGGAAAATGCAAATTTCTTTAAATTATTACACACTGCACCTTTAAGTTCAGTGTAAGGTAAAGTAGACTGAGATGAGTATCTGTACAATGATAGAGAGCCGTGGTTGTGTCAGTGTTACTCCCTGTAGTGCTGCAGCAGCCAGTGTCACAGTAGAGTGGAGATTTTGCCCTTGTACAAATTAGCTATAAGCCTATATAATGAAAGTTGATGGTTATAATCACTTACATGCGAGATAATGACCTAAAGGCCCTAGAGACTTGAATTTTATTACAGATTAAGTTCTAATAACCAACTCGTATCTAATTCCTACATGTTGTCACATTCAGTAAAGGCTGTAGCTCGCAGCTGACAAACTACTGCTGTATCTAAAGGCTTAGGAGCAGTGTGCATCAGACTGGAGATGAAATAAAATAATGTACCATGAGTGGAATTTCTTAAAATATCTGTTTTTGTCCTGCTACGATAAACAGCAACAAACATGAGCAATTATATATGTTTCTGATTTGCACGTGTCAGTGTGGGCAGAGGTTGGAGCTCGGCTGCGTGCTTGGATCATCAGGGTAAACATGATGCCTTTTTGCATGAAAGACTGTTTTAGTAGTTGGTTACAGGCAAAACAGAAGAAAACATGGGATGGGATATGGGGTTCCTTCCAAATTCTCTTAACATATGGGATTTAACACTGAGGACAGGAAATCAGCTGTCTCTTTCTTGCCGAGCCGATGTTCCACATCAATATAGACCAGTATTTCTTCACTGTACATGATTTTAGAGCCTGCAGCTGTGTGTGCATGAGTGTGGGTCTGCTATTTTTTGCAAAGCTGCAGTCTGTTGTGAATTAGTGAAAGTGGCTGGGCAGATATAAACATCTGTCTTTAGCAGCTAATTATGACATCCAGAGGACGGAGTGAACCACAGAGGACTTCCACGGATGGTACAAGGTCAATATATTATTCAGTCTTGTTTAATGTGGACTTAACTACAGCACAAGTGCTCTACAGCATTTTCAAACAGCATTTGCCCACTCTTGAGAGACATCATCCTACAGAAATGTAAACATTTTTACTTAAAATCTCATGCATATTTAAGATGGCTTTTACACCTTCCTTGTTTATATAACCCGTTGGAAATATTTAAATGCATCCATAGACACCATTTCAGCAATTCCATGGAGATATTGACTATATTAAAACATAAACTTGATGAAAAAAGTCCTCTAGGTATCATTCTGTTACTTTTTATGCATCAACCTTAAAAAAAAAAACTGTTTAATCTTGTCAGAGTAGCAAAAAAAGTGTTTCTGACTAATCTGGCTGCAGTTGTAATCCAATCAAAGAAAACATATTTATCAAATTCATCAAAACAAACAAAAACACAGGTCTCACTGACCAACCTTTAATAATCACAGTTGGTTTCAGCCAGTCCCTGAGCCATTCTTTTGGCACAGTGGAGCCACAAGAGGGTGGTTATTGTCTTGTTTATATCTATAAATCACAACAAATCTCTCAACCATGAGTCTGGGTTTATGAACTGTGGTCAGGAGCCACAAGGGGGCTCAGATCATCAGCTGATACATCTTCATTTTCTAAGAAAGACAAAATATAAATAGTATAATAGTACAAAAGAAACATACACCAGTACAAAGTACAATAGTATAGTTAGTATCATACATGGTGCGCTATTATTGGGATGAAACTATGGCAGATGAAGACATAAACACTGGAGAGACAGATTATTAATAGAATCACTTTAGTTGCAATTTATTCTTGAAGTTGATGTTTGGCTATTTGCAGCATTAATGTCTCTGTATCCTCAAATAACCTTCAGCCTAATGGCCCCTGCTGTACAGGGTGAGTGAGCCTGGTGTTATCATCACAATAACAGGACACTGTTGTGCTTCACAGTGAGAGGGAGTTAGTGGACTAATAGCTGCCACATACTGCTAGCATTAACATGATTTATAAATAAACTTGGTATTACAGTGAACTGACGCTGACATTGTTGAGATAAGTGTATCTGCTTGTGGTTTAATCTGTGTAAACCCTATCCTCAAAGACGCTATACCCATTTTACAGAATACAGCTCTGCAGTAGCAACAAGGTAAAAGAAGTTGGCATGTGACCAGGAAGTTATAAGTTACTTTTCCCTGACTGCTTAGGAAAACCAGAGCAGAGAAATTGAAAGTAACGCTCCATCATCTGCTCCAGTGGAGCTACTTTACTGAAGCCTGGATGCTGTTAGGGTAGATTTTAACATAAAATATAACCTGAAAGTTAAATATTTAAAGTCCTAGACTTTTGTTGAATATAATATCCAAATTCCAAATACTAGTACCTTTGTGTAATCGCAATTTGTAATGGCTGTACATATACACTGTTGGAATTATTTTGTTTTCATACACATTTCCTATTTTTAGTCCTATTCAAACACATCAGTAATCACCTTTGACCAGGTGCAATGATTACATAGCGAGTCCCAGTTACATTTTATCTATCAAGAATGAATCACATGTCACAATCATATCATGTGAAAAGGTAAAAATATTTTTATTCCAACTTCATAAGCAACAGTGCATATATTTATCCATGTGAAGTGATCACATAGCATCTTTTAATGGTTGATTTAAAATGACTTGTTAGAGAAAAGTTTCTAAGCAATGATAAATGTGTCCTTAAACGACTGTGAGACTGTATTATTTGAAGACTGGAAAGAATGCTGCGATCTAATGCTGTTTCCTAAGCCATTGCCTTAACTTACCTTTATGACTGGGACTCGTGTTGTGAGAGGAATGCGAGAAGGCGTGGGAGCTTTGCCTGCAGTTTGATGTTTTTATCTTCACAAGATGGAGCTGATTCACTGACATTTTACAGTGTAAATGTCTCTCAGTTAATGGACAGTGTCAGGTTTTGTGGTTTCTTTGCTAAAATGATCTCTAGTTGAGATAATTACATTCATGGCCCAACAATTTTACTCTTATTTTACTGTATTAGACAAAATGATTCCCTGGCCTGTCAATCAGTTTCCCATGTATGCTTGACAGATATTTTCCCTTGGGATTTTTTTCCACACCATTTAGTACTCAGATATACTGTATTTCACAGATTACCAGTCATCTTTGGGGTTCTTAACTTGAGGAACAGATTTTGAATGTGAAAAGTAAATGTTAACCCTGTCAGTTGGGGTGTAAAGTGCAAGTGAGTGGTTTTCCCATTTAGCCTCTTAATAACAGGCAGATCTCCAGGCCTGACAAGACATACTACGATCTGTGTCCCATCTGTGCGGCACAGTTTATCTCAGCTGTATGTGGGTTGGTGTATGCCGTCTGTGCTGTCCCAGTCACTACTGTCAGTTCATTGAAGTGGCCTAGTTCTGCTTGTTGCTGCTGCTGATGCTGAGAAACAGTTTGGTTGCTATTTGTCTCCTTTTTTTATCCATTTTCATTGTTCTACCGCTTAACCCTTTTGTCAGGATTTCTATCTTGCATTTCACCTTACAATAAGTTGTAATGTAAATTAAAAGCTCACAGGCGATCTGCCTCACTTGCATGCACCCAAGCATATGATAATTTCACATATGAATAAATGAGTGAACACATGCAAAAAAGCCTTGTCTCTGTCACATCAGCATATTCACCTCTGAATCTCTCCCTTTTTTCTGTCATGTTCTCTGTTTTCGCTCTTGATTTCTTTTTCACCCCGTCACACTCGTGTAACCCCATCCTCCGTGTCATCTCCGAAACAGCAGAAGGGTATGGTTGAAATGTCTTTCTCACACACCGTACACTCGACCTCCCATACACAATCTGGAGGAGTGTTGAGTACACTTTAGACTTTGACTGTGTGTGCCCGAGGGCATTTTGAAGAATGTTGAAATTACACTCTTAAAGTTTTAATTAGGATATATTCACATTCCTCAATCACACACACATAATCTACAAATACAACAGGTCCAATATGTGCACCCTCCTGCTGCAAACATTATGCACACTGGCAAGAATGTTGCTATAATGGAGAATGCTATGGATTAGGATGTACTGTGTGCTGTTTGTGGGGGAATTTTGATTGGATGGCTCTGCAAACGCCTTTTTGATAGATAATATGGTTTTAGGGGTAGAGTTAGCATTAAGCATTTAGTTTTGATGCTTAAAGGTAAAATTTTTAGCATTCAGAACACTCTTTTTTAGTAATGACAACGGTTGCAATAAATGCTGCAGTGCTTGAATATTTTTTTTGGCATCATTGGGCAGAAATTCCATAATTACCGTTCAGCATATAGTGAGACAATACAAGAGGGCGTAGAAAATGTACCCCATGACTCAGACGTTGGTTAATCACTTTAAAACTTAGCTTCAAACTTAGCTGAAAACATAGTCTTAGTTTAGTTACACCTAATATGCAAGTACACCTAAACTGAAATCATGCACAGGACATTCACTGTTAATCAAAAAATATTAAAATTGAGTTCCTTTAAAGTTATCCAATTAACTCTTAGCAGTCTGTAATATAAATGTCTGTTTTTGCAATACCTGCTTATAATCACCTTTTTATTCACGTCATATAACCTGATACCCCATGTGCCCCATGTGTCAAAATGAACAGAAGATTCTCAGCTATCTGTAGAATAAAGACTCATCTGTACTGGAACACTGTGATGACCCTGAAGCTGTAATATTAGAATTCCAGTTTTGAATGAAAAAGAAGCATGGCAATAAAGACATTGCAGAAGACTGCCTGAAATGCACTAGATAAGAAAAATAATCTTTTTTATACATGTCAACAGTGCATCTGACAACCCTTGAGGACTAAGCAGCTTGGAAAATGATTGAATGAATGAATAAATGTCAGCAGTGCAGTGCAGTGTTCTGGGCATGTTCAAATAGAAGGAGATCCCAAGGCAGACCTAGGACACACTTGAGGGATTACATCTCTTGCCTGGCCTGGGAATGCCTCGGTGACCCTCCAAGAGGAGCTAGAGCAGGTAGCAGGGGAGGAGGAAGTCTGGGCTGCCCCTGAGACCCAGACCTAGATAAGAAGAAAAAGATGGATGGATGGAATTTTACAACTCAATAGAGTTGCTGTTCGTAATTAAAATAGTAACATCTAGTTTTGTGTCAAACAGTACAGTGGACTGCATCTTACATTGCAAGTGACACACACATCAACACCAAAACAGCCATTACATCAACACATATAACCTCGATCTTCAAAAACAAGGTGAGAAATGATTACAAGTCTGGTTACACTAAAGCTTCAGTGACTCTGAACGGACTGTGGAGAGAGATAGTCACAGAAAAAGTCACAGAAAAAGAAAAAGTCACAGAGGTAACGTCATCAACGTTACCTCTGTGACTTTTTAGTGTGTAATTTTTTCTATTTACAACAGGTTTGCCACCAACTGCAACTTTCTTGACCTGCGGAATTATCTTTTAAATTGACAAACATCGTGTAAATGACAGCATAATTAAATGGAATAATAATTAAAAAAAAACTTACTTGTATTTTACAATTGGCTGTAATGCAGTTTTTTGTCATGCCTTTGAGAGAGAGTCCATTAGAGTTAGTGGGCTTTAGTCCTACATGATACGATACGACAGTTGTGTTTCCTTTCATAGTTATTCCCTCATGACTAGAGCATACAGCTAAATGCATGTTTCTTGGGCAGTCACATATTACAAAACCAGGCAGATGTGATGCATAAAACATGAGCTCAAGTTCCAGAAAATGCTGCATAATATCCACAAGTCCTGGGCTATTTACAGACCTTGCAGATGTAAGGAAAGACCTACTGTGAGAGATGTACAGATGTGGCCCCAGGTAGCTTCTGAACAGCTGCAGAACTGTTTTAGCTGCACAGACCAGTCCATATTTGAGGACACCGATATATATAATGTACTATATGAACAATGTCACCACCACAAGACAAGTGTGTCTGTATCCAAACAGTAAACCATGGATGACAAAGGATGTAAGATCTCTCCTAAAGGCTTGCAACTTGGCTTTTAAATCTGGTGACACAGAGGAGTACAGTAGGGCTAGGTCCAACCTGAAGAAAGGCACCAGGCGGGCCAAAGCAGACTATAAGAAAAAGATCAAGCACCATTTTGCCACCTCAGACAGCAGACGAGCTTGGGAGGGAATACGCCACATCACCAATCACCACAATAACTCATCCATCCAGCAACAACTGTGAACCGTCATTAGTAGAGCAGCTTAACAACTTCTTCTGCCGCCATGAGAGGACAGTGACCACCGGGACCACTCTTCTTACCCCAGACATCAGCCGCCAGGTCCTCACTCTGCGGACTGATGACATCACACTCACATTTCGCAACATCAATGTGCGGAAAGTGGCGGGTCTGGATGGCATCCCAGGGCGGGTCTTCAGAGACTGTGCTACAGAGTTATCTGGTATTTTACTAACATCTATAACCTGTCTCTGTCACAATGCATCGTCCCCACCTGCTTCAAAACATCCGTCATAGTTCCAGTTCTAAAACAGACTACTATCACCTGCCTTAATGACTACAGCCCAGTGGCATTAACACCTATCGCCGTGAAATGTCTGGAGAGACTGATATTGAAGCACATAAAGACTGCACTGCCTCCCACCCTGGATCCTCACCAATACACCTACAAACCCAGTAGGTCAACAGACTATACCATCTCCACTGTCCTCCACAGGGTGCTGCTCCATCTTGAGAAACAGGGAACATATGCCTGGTTGTTGTTTGTGGATTACAGTTCTGCTTTCAACACCATCAGACCAAGCAGACTGTATTCCAAAATGACTGACCTGTGTCTCAAGTGGGACATCTGCCTGTGGATACAAGACTTCCTGAAAGACAAGCCACAGAGGCCCCCCAGGGCTGCGTGCTGAGCCCATTCCTGTAATCTCTCTACACATATGACTGCACACCACTACATAACACCAACACCATCATTAAGTACACAGACAACAGAACAGTTGTGGGTCTGATCACAGGTAAAAAGGAGTATGCTTATAGAGAGGATGTGCAGAGACTGACAGATTGGTGTAGTGACAATAATGGGGCTCTCAACATCCAGAAGACAAAAGAACTGATTGTGGATTTCAGGAAGAAGCAGGATGACCTCAGACCTCTCTACATTAACGGAGGAGAAGTAGAGATGGTCAGCAGCTTAAGTGCTTTGGCACCCACATATCTTGTGATCTCACATGGTCAGTAAGCACAAACACACTGGTTAAAAAAGGCGCAACAAAGGCTGTACTTTCTGAGAACACTTAGAAAGACCAGGTTATCACAACAGCTGCTGGTGTCTTTTTACCGCTGTTCCATCCAGAGCATACTGACTCATGGGATATTGTTGTGGTGTGGCAATAGCTCTGCAACTGAAAAATCTGCACTACAGAGAGTTGTAAAAGCTGCAGAGAAGTTCACCAGCACAAGCCTGCCAGCCCTTGAGGACATCTACACCACTCGCTGTTTAAAGAAAGCATCCAGCATCATAAAGGGCTTGTGTCACCCGGCTCATCATCTGTTCCATCTCCTCCCCTCAGGAAGACGTTACAGGTCGATCGGATCCCACACCACAAGACTACTGAACAGTTTCTTTCCCAAAGCCATAACCACACTGAACTCTGCACTTAAAGGACAGACAGTAAAATTATGATGTGCAATAATATTTGTTTACTTTTAACTTATTAACTGAAATATCTAACTTTTAAATGACCGACTGCAAAACTGTATTGTGCTTTGTGTGTGTTATATGTATGTATATATATGTATGAATGTTTTTTAGACTATCTTTTATGGAGGTGCACTCAAATTTTATTGTATGAAAATACAATGACAATAAAGTCTCTTATCGTATGTATCATATCGTATCGTATCTTATCTTATCTTATCTTATCTTATCTTATCTTATCTTATCTTATCTATTTACAGTAAGCAGGGAATCCATTAAGAGGCTTTAAAGAGAATTATGTGTTTTTACCTGCTATTTTTTTTTGCATGTCACAGTTTTTATGGTTTAATGAAAGTTGAAATAGTACTCATTGTGTCTCGTGGCTCCCATGCCAAGTGCAGTGCATCTGTAAATACGATGCTGCTACTGCACTTACAGGAGTTTTCTTTAAAAAGAAAAAAAAGCAGACTTCCTTCTCAATCACCCAGAGAGCTTTGCAGTGTCACTGGCCAGGGCCCCATAGTGCATTTGTATTTTTCTGTGTCTTGTAATGTCTTTAAGCACGTTTTTAGTCACAGTGTAACTGCAATGCAGCAGTTTTCCCAGTTGTGTAGTGCGCTCATTCCCCAAATTCCCTTTGCGTTCATCGGCTTCTCTTTTATGTACAATACCACTACTTTTTGGTGATACACTCTACAAAATACCTTTAAAAATATTCAGAAAACTATAATGAGCTTGTTAATCCTGCTGCTTTTGTGTGCTGAAGTAGAAAGAGGTCTTGAGTTTGCATTCTGGTGTCATTTGAGAGTTTGATGTGGTGAGTGCTTTTGGCTTATTCCAGTAAAGTCTATGGGTAATACTGTATCCTGTGTACTGTATCTGAAGACAGGATGGCCCCTGCACATACCTGATAGTGCCACAGTTCTTACATTTTCTTTTATTTCGTGCTCATTATGTCTCCCACCTGTCAAACATGTTTTCATCAGTTTGCATGCATGATGAAGTGAGGCTGTTTTGGGTTCACAAACCAACAGGGGGCCGTCACATCTTTTCCTCACTCTCCATCATTCCCAGCTGTCGACATTTCACTGTTAACCACTGAGCAAGACAAAAATATGCCTCACCATTAAAGCAGAAGACACAGATGGTACATAGATCTACATTGTATTCAGTCACGTCAAAGTAAGATATGGTATTTCACAAAGTTTACTGGCAATTAGTTTTCAGTCATTGTATTTAACCCACAAAGACCCAAATATCCACCATCAACCTAAATCATGTACTGATGTAAAATGTTCAATAACTTCTGAACCACTAAACCTTTTAATATGTGTAAATAATTGGTGTAAAATGCAGTTTGTCATCTTTTCATGGTCATCAGATATGACCCATTTGGACCAGTAAAACCCATGAATTTCGGACCAATGACAGTGGATAGACACGCTTGGTTTTTGTACATTTATTGATATTTTTATGGAAAAAAGTCTTTTTTCTTCAGTTTTCTCTGTTTTTCATTTAATAACCTAAACTTTAATCAGAGCTTTTATGAATATCTACATGATAATGATGATTCCATTAAATATTAGAAAATACCAAATTTACACTGAAAAAATAAAGAAAATAAAGAAGATAATGTTACAATAAATGGTGATAAATCATTTAAGAAAGGTTTAATATAGAGGAAAAAAAAACTTTGGAAGCACTGAGTGTTTATGGGTTAAAAATACACTTTGTTTACCTCTAGAAACATATTAGTAGTCTTTGTCCTGAATTATTATTTTTTAGAATAAATTAATGGTAATCAGATGAACATTAAGCTGAACTAAATAACAATACACACTGCCTCCATGTGAACAGATAGATCAGAACAGAAGATAAGAATGAGATGGATATAAAGAATTTCCTACCTATTTGTTTAGATATTAGATGTTTATACATATAAGTTAATACAGCTACATGCTCATACAGTTGAGGGTGTATTTTCTTTCAAATAGACTATGAGACTGTATTGTTTTTTTTTCTGCTGAGAGTTGTTTGTTTGCACAATAAATTAAACGGATATATGTTTGTTAAATGAAATATAACTCCATGTATCTCCATAATAGCACTAACAAAAGCATATTTGTGAAGCTCTGGAAGGTAATTCAGCCAAAAACATTCAGCAGACAGTATCCTTATGTCCATTACAGTATGTACAACCTTTGTACTATTTTTTTAAATAATTCACAGCCATTATTTGTGTCATATGTCCTCTTCAGTTTGGATTTTGGTGCAACTCTGGAGCAGCAATTAAATGTTGAAACAAAGCTTCTGGACTCACACCCTAAATTGAATTATCCTGTCAGGGAAAATGACTCACTCAGATGCCACACATACACACACACACATACACTCCTTCCGTCTTTTGTGTTTCCTGTCTCACACAAACACATTCAAACAAACACAGACACATAAAGGCCACAGGCTAAGTGGTGTGACTGGCCTAACAGATGTAAGTCATTTGTCAGACTATTGACCCAATCCGCTGGATAAACCAAATGCCAATACCAGCCGGGTAGAGCTATGCTAATCCCTGTGTGTTCACTGAGGAAGTCTGTGTGTGTGTGTGTGTGTGTGTGTGTGTGTTTCCTTCCAAGACTTCTCTCCAAAGTCTCTTCTCGTCTCTAGAGTGCCCTCAGCTCAGCTTTGTGACTCTATCACTAGAGATAAAAAGAAAACCACAAACACTCCAGGATCTCTCTCCATGGTGTGCCAATAAAACTTGGTAGAAATGCAGTTTTAAAAGAGTAAAGGTTAAAAGACACCAATTTGCTCTCTGGATATAAAAAGCTGTGATTTAGATGTGAATCTTATATTAATGCATTGATGTAAAGCTAAATCTTTCAGAGATTACAGGGTGTTTCTGTTTAATCTATATTCTTTGTGACTGGATAGGATTAAACTAAATCTGGAAGAGATGATATAAAAATAGAACATTTTTATCAATATAAATGGAATCTTCTTATTCCGGGATTTTCATTTGTAGCTGGAAAGCCTCTGAATCATTCACTCACATATCTGGGGAAAAGCATCTAAGTCTTATTCTCCCATTGGTTGATATAATTTCCATATTTATCAATAATTTTTTTTTTAATTGTTAACAACCGTGATTGTGTTTTAGGATATCTTGAGCATGAGAAAAATATGATGTGCAGCAACAGACAGATTTAAAGAGCAGGACAGACGTTGAGTTTCAGACTCTAAAGAGTTAAGTTGGATTTGTCCACTGACTTTCAGGGTCTGTGCAATTTGGTGAACAATCAAATTTTGATTATTATTGCTATTTTGTGAATTGTGATTTGAGCTGATTTGCTTAGCCATCATAGAAAATGTTCATCGATAAGTGTTTTTTCAACTCAAAACAAAAAGCTTAACTAGCTTAACAAAATACAGAAAATATAAAGGCTTCCATTTTGGATGTTTTACACAGTACCTTTCTGTTTGGCACTGAATTCCATGTCTTAAATTTTAGACACTGAACTATTAAAATACACTGCAGGCTTTTGTGATTATATAATCACAGAGGCTGCTATTATGACTCAATTAATTGCGCAGCCCTACTTTTATCATGGTCTGAGAACGGGGCCAGCGAGCACGTTCCAGCGAGATCGGGCAGGGGCCTCGGGTCTCACAGTTGCATTAAGCAAATCACAGTCTGACAAGGCCAGTGACAGTGACAGAGTGACACTGATGACAGCAAGTGGCAATGAACAAATGAGAGAGAGAGATTAAGATGAGAAGAGAAGGAG
>JAPQRQ010000022.1:13083900-13098474 GCA_037367365.1 Apogon talboti | reverse complement strand
GGGGGGTCCAAAGCAGTGACGATCCCACACTGGATGGCGTTAATAATGAAGACGGAGAGCATGAGAGTGGCGGTGATGACAGACAGACAGACGGTGACATTGACAGATAGAGAGAATGGCATTGGTGATACAGAGACAGATGGTGACAGTGACAGAGAGACAACGGCAGACAGAGACAGATGCACACGATCTCACTGCCTTGAGGTGTGAGGTGTGTGTCCTCACTGCCAAACTATCAGACTGCAATAACCAGCACTGGCTACAATACTGTGTATGTGTGTGGGCTTATTTTGAAAGTGTTGAACGCCATGATGTAAATTGTTAAATTCTAGGGTGGAGACTTGAGCTAAGGCTATGGCTAGGACAAAGTGTGAAGTGGTTCGAGTTAGGGTTCAGTAAATGAATGTAAGTCTATGTATTGTCCTGGCTAATGATGGAAACAAGGATATGAGTGTGTATGTCTTGGCAGGTGGGAAGCATACTTTATGCACACAGCCCTTAGTGACATATTTTTTTGTCACAAAATGTTCTGAAATGGAAATAAACTCTTACTAACTGGTGCTGTATTTAGCATGGCTTCATTATCTGCTTTACAGGAAGTATCTCTCAGTACACCATGCGTCTCAGCAGCCCTGATTTTTATGGCTTCTCACCATTACATAAGAAAAATGATATCATCACACATCATGATTATTTGAGTCACTCGACGACTGTGGTCATTTGTTACATTTCCACAACTGAAAGAAAACTAAAAAAATTGGGGTAGGACAGTATAAGCTTGGCTTCTTCCTACTCCATTTTGGACATAAAGTGTTGTTGAGGAGCCACAATGAGGTAATTGTACATTGTGTTCTTTTTTTGGTTGGCTTGTTGCCTTCGATATTCTGGAGTGTTCTGTTTGAATTTGTGGTTTCTCTTTGCCTTTCATTCACCTTTGTATTTTGTTCCTATTTTTGTTCTAAATAAAATCAATCATTATTATCATCAAACTCAAAATATCTATATTCACATGATTATTTTTTCCACATTTAAAGAATTGACTGGCAATTTTTTGTGGCATCATCTTTGATTTCATGGTATCTGTGAGGGGAATTAGTACCATCTTTAGTTTATATTGAGGTTTTAGCCTTGAATACAAAAAGACAATCATATTAAAACAACAAATTGTAATGAATTTATCTTTGTGACAGTCATCAAGAAAGGTTTTGTGAAATAACTCATGACAGCTTTACTATGAGTGTAAGGAGCTGTTGTTTGACCAATGTGCTGTAAAGTGAATCAACTATATATTCTTTCATTTTCTCTGTCAACTGTGTTATTGGGGAAGACAGCTGATCACTGCACATCATAATAAGAAACACTATCAGAGGCGAAGTGAATAACAGCAGTGTTATGAACATCAAGCCTTAATACCAGTGATTTATCTGGATTTGCAAACTATTGGAACACCAGTTGCAACAACAGCCAAACACTATATAAAGACACAGTGACAGCGAGTGGCACGGACGGCAGAGAGAGTGACTGTCATGAGGCCCAGAGCTGCATCACCATGTCTTGTTCAACATTGGCTTTGTCTTCAAGGTTGATTAGTCCAGACTGAAAGAGAAAGTCACAGCTGAAATCCCCTGATGTGACCTCAAGATGTACAGACTTCAAACACAAAGAGACTTTATTGAAAGAGGCAGTTAAACAGATAAAAGACAGAACAGCGAGGGAGACTTAAGACCTCGTTGCTTGTTCTACATTTAGAACAGACTGCAGCCGTGGCCCAAGCTCACCTCTGTTTTAGAAAAGTACATCAACATAGACAACTGAAAGTGCTGCTTTGCCTTTGGGCTAGAGCTTTATGTCTGACGTCCTGATCAGAAGTATACATTAAAATTTTATACGTAAGAAGCCTGGTAATTTAATCCTTAAAAAGTTTTTAACTGCGCCGAGAACTGCAGCCGAACATCATTATAAAATAACTCTTCATTTAGACGTTCAGATTATCTGTCAAAAACAACTTTTGGCACAAAATCCCCTGAGTCTCTGCCGATGTTTACGTGCTCTGTATCTATTGTGTTGGCATGTTGTGGTTTAACATCAAATTTTACTGTAACATGAATGAGTCACTGCTAGGAAAGAAACGTAGAGACTGAATTTACTTTAGGTGACATTTAAATATTTTACATTTTTAGTCCTGTTCTTAAGTAAGTGAGTGACTTACAGTGGCAGCAGCGCATGAATAAGCTCTGAGGTCTATTGTTTTCTGGGTGCACTGAAGCACTCATGAGGAATATTAACTGAATACTGTGTCATCTCTGCCTGGTACAGCAAAGACTGGATGTGTTCACTCTGATGCTAACGTCATGTTGTTGACATAAGACAGACATCAGAGCAACTCTGATATGTTGACGTTTGCATACCACAGCATATACAAATTCATTTTTAAGAATAAAAAAAGATACTAAACCCTCATGTGGTACAGGTTCCTTTTTGTCAGTGTGAACCACAAATTTCACAGGATTTTCTTTTTTTGTGTTGATGTTTTACTCTTTTCTCCTCCTCTCTTTTTCTCCACAGTCGTCTGTAACTTCCGGGGTTCAGTGACTCAGGGTTTGGTACTGGAGGTGGGAGAGACGGTTCAGATTCTGGAAAAATGTGAAGGTAAGCCTTCTATTTGATGGATACTGCAGGTGTATATTTGATACAACAGTGACGTTTGTGTTACAGTACAACTAAAGCACCAGTAATCACTGTAAACATCCTGCAGGATTTAAGATAAGTGTTGCTCCTTACAGGTTTTACTCAAAAATGTTGATGTCAGATTCAGAATAAATAAAACTAGATCTATGTGTACCTCCCCTGATAATACAAGAACTCACATAACAGAAAGTATCTGCGGTTTACAGAAGCCTTCTGCACAGATTAATTATGTAGAGTAGCGAAAATCTCTCTGAAACTTCCTGTTTCAGCACAATTAAACAATGCCTTCCATTAATACTCCAAAATCTCATCACAGATAAGAAAGGAATAACGCTTGAGCAGCTTTAAGGTTGCTCAGTAAAATGTTCTTGTTAAAAAATAAGGACGTTTAGACAGATTACCCAAGTTGTAAGTTAATGGCTAACTGTCAGGCAGAAGAACTTTTAATGACCCTGCTCTTGAGAACCTGGGTTGGCTTAATGAGTGGATAACCGCTGTGACCCCACTTATGCCTTATTGTTGTTAGGCTTTTGTGCAGCCAGCTAATGAAAAGATATCCTGGGCGTGAACTTCATTTAGAGAAGAGGACCCTCAAGACAAAGACGACAACACATCTGAGATATGACATGACATGTCCATAAAATGTTTTTAAGGATATCAGGTAGAAATGATTCATCAGCTTTGGCCATGTTGTCAGAATTGAACGTAATGAAAACCAAATAATAGTAAAAAAACAAAAAACAAACTTAACTCATTGCTGCCTCCATAGTTGCACTGTCTTGAATAATGACAGCAATTAGCCTGACACAGGCCTGGATGAGAGCCCAAGTTATTAGCTGATGTTACTCCATTGTTATTCTTAGTTTGAATTAGCTACTCACGCCAGGATGTATCTGAAGCCAGGAAATGTTGTCTTTTGCAGATAATGAGTGAGTATGGGCCCCATTAGCCACAGCTGGGCAGGCTGCTACCATCGATCTAGTGCCAAAGTCTGATTGGGCCTTTCTGTAACCCGGGTGGGAGATGCCCATGAGAAAATCACACAGAGACAGAAAGGGGTAAATGTTTGGCTGATGGAAAATAGAGAATAACATGGGTTTTCTTTTCACTCCAATGGCCTCTTCTGGCTCCTTATGTTTTCATCTTCTTCATGACATCATAGTCCATATCACTTTCTCTCAATATTTATTTTTTCCACTCCTCCCCTCTTAACATTATCCTTTCTTTCCGGCCTCTCCATTTTCTTTCTGTTTTGTTGTTCTTCCTCTCTCTTCAGGCCTTTATTCAAGGGTCATCGACTTCTGTAGCATCTAATCAGCATGTTATTCACTTCTGTTGTGAAAGACACTCAATCCAACTGTGGACATGAGACCTTGTGGCACAGAAAAGAATTACAGCATACCCTTCAACAGAAAGTGATTACTAGGACAAGCCAGGGCCGGCTAGTTCCAGATCTCATTGACAATTGTGAATCTTCTCTAGAATCTGACATTATCCAGATACACAGCATGTTTCAGTAAAACATTATAATAGGAGAGTTTATGTATATGTTATTATTTCTTTGTTTATATGTTTGTTTGTTTATGAGCAAGATTATGCAAAAACTGCAGCAATTTTCCTGAGACTTACTGGAACGATGGGTTATGGGTCACGGAAGAACCCCTTACTTTAAAAGTAAATCCAGAAAAAGGAATTAGTAAACTGTGGGACCTTGGTGGAGAAGAGTGAGTGCTCTTATTTATAGTTGCCTGTTTTTAGTCGAGTAATATCATTCATGGGCACTTGGATTTCCTCCCTCTTCTTCTTAGTCTCTATTTCCTTTAAGGATTTAATTGATGTTAAAATTTTGGCAAATGATTAGACAACCACCTAAGTGTGTTTGTGTCTGTATGAGTGGATTTGTCATTGTTGACAGTTTGCTGCAGAAATGCTGCAAAGCTTTTATCCAGAGAGCACTCATCCGAAATGTGTCTTAAAATTGGCTTGGCCGTCCTCATGCACAGAAGGCCAGCACTTCTCTGTCTACTCTAATGACAAATTACCCTCCCCAGACAGGAACTCAATGGCTTTAACGACACTGATATGGAGATGGCATCCGGGGCCCAGGAATGCAATTGCCAAGTTCTATTCTTAAAATACAGATTACAGTCATAACACTTGAGAAAGCATTATACTTCGATCAAGGGCCCAGCAGCAATTTAAAGTATGAAATTTTGATTTGTACTGTCAGCGTTACTGAAGTACCCATAGTCATATCTAAGAACATCCTCTCATTATTTTAGGCTTCTCAGATGTAACAAATCTCTATAAGCAGCTACAGCTGGTGTTGTTGTGGATGTCCATGATTGAGAGAGAGCTGCACTAGTAAGTTACAGTTTCACAACACAACCAGGTTATGAAGAAGATCACCTGACAGTCTCTAACAGTCCGCTAAATGTCAGTATTAGTCTCCCAAGTTTTGTTTGTTTGGTTGGTTCAACAGGAAGTTGCAACACTCAGTCTCTCATTCAGTCATGCACAGACATTACTGTTTCCATGGCTGTCGTAATTAATTAAATCTGTCAGGCAGGAAATCTAAAGTGTGGGATCAATTTAAAGGTAAAGGATGACCCCCAAAGGTGAAATATAGACTTAGATAACACGCATTCTAAGCATCATCTAAGTGTTTGGGAGTATTGATAAGACGCCCAGTAAAGAAATAGCACAAGTTGACAGTCTTTAAATATGTTTTGCACATGTAGTTTACAGTAGTTAGTATCTGTACACTGGCAGTGTTGAATAAACCCAGTATGGGGATTTGTTTGGTGGCTCAACAGCAGCTCACACTCTTCTGCTGAATCACTATCATATACAGAATTACAATAAAAAAATCAATTTGGGGTATTAACAAGTTTGTATCAACAAGTTTTATGAACGATCTCGAGGTGTGTTATACATCATTTAGGAATCAACATACATTCAAATGTTAGAAACCTGCATCTGTTAAATAACACTATATTTTTAATAAGTTCACTCTGAATTTAGTTGACAAAAGGCTTGCTGAGTTTTGCCTCCCATTTAGTGTTATATTGTGACTTATTTTGATAGCGGTGCAAAGGCATTATTCTAATAACCTCTTGTTTGGATACAGCAGGTGAGGCCATTACTTTTCTATAGACGGTGAGATAACAGCAGTTGTGTAAGTTTCTTGCAGCCACACTGTACGATATGGACTTAATGAATTGACTGTGTGTGCAGATTGTGTGATGCTAACACCCATTGAACATAGGCTTTGCGGCAAGTCCATGCACGAGAATAGCACATCATCAGCACATGTTATCTGTGTATGCTGTTATGATGTTACAATAGTAGTATTTATATGTACAGCAAACATCCAAAGGAGAGGAGCAGGACGAGGATCTGTTTGTGGCTTGTGAAAAGAGAAATGTCAGTTTTGCAGAAAGCTTAGTACTTTTAGCATAAATATACACACCCATTTTGACATTCAATAGTGATCAGTGACTGTACATAGGCTGTAGCAGCAGTCACACTAAGAAATGGTCATCCTAAATGTTTGTTCCAGGCTGTTATTTGTCACAACAGGAGGACAACAGTCAACTTTAAGCTTCTCTCACTCTGACATTTAGCCACAATTCCAGATAGTGTTACATTTACATTTACAAGGCAAAATCAACCACACTGCTTTAGAGACCTGGAAGGCATGACAGATGACAGTAGACAGGTCAGGGACATACTTGATTCCCACAGATGTACCACAGAACACCAGCTGTCATCTATACACTACTCTAATACACACATGATTTCCTTCCCATCTTTTAATCTTGTTGTGTATTCTTCTTATCTCTTAGCTCCTCAGTAAAGTCGGTCAAACACAGGCACACACACGTCCTCATCTCAACCCTTACAAATAGGCCCAGACACTGCTGGTCCAGCCCCAGTCTGATTACCATATAGATGAGAGGCTGGGGAGTAAACACAGCCATCTTAACAAGGGTGATAAATGAATCTTGATTGGTTATTAATTAACCGGCCAATTAAACCTCCATTTCCATATTTATATCAGATTATGCAGAACTGCTGAGAAATGAATCTCATGATTTTGTAAAGAGATAAGACCAAAATTACAGCGAAGCATCCTTGCACACACATTGTTAGTATCACTGGAATATTTTTTTCTAAATGTCAGACGAGCTATTGGTGATTTTTATGGTGAGGAAAATGACTGTTTAATGATTTAACTGAATATGTTGTGTTGTTCTTTCTGAAATGTCTTAAAAATCTGTTCACTACAGGATGGAAAAGAAAAGAAAAGAAAAGAAAAGAAAAGAAAAGAAAAGAAAAGAAAAGAAAAGAAAAGAAAAAATAAGATATGACTTTATTGATCACACCATGGAAAAATTGTCATGTTTACAGCAGCGAAATAGAGAAAAACAAAGTGCTGAAAGTCAGTTGACAGTTGAGAGTGAAACATGAAATATAAAACAGAATTTACATCACTTGCTCTGTATATACATACATATTATTTACCTATTTCAAATGTAGTTGCACTTGATGTTAGTATTGATATGATATGGGGGATTAGTGTGAAGTGTTGTACTCTTTCATTAATGTATTGTCTTCTAGTAGTGTATTTTATGGTAGTCTAAGAACATCACAATAATATATATATTAATTTAATGCAAATGCATATTTCTTTGCTTCCCCCTTGTCACTGACAGACAATGGTCAGCCAGCACCACAGGCTCATTTTTGCGTCCACTTGGAAGGAGACAAATGATGTCTGAGAAGATGTCTGTCTCAACGCTCCCCCTTACATATTTAGTCCCTGGATACATTCTCATTCTCAACTGTCAAGATTTTACTTCACGTCAAGTCAACTTTTGTGACAGTTTTCCTACTCCACAGAGGCATGTGGTGAATGTCTATCCATTTGAAAAGAAGTGATGTGCTTTTGTAGTTGAATGGGGCACATGAGGAAATAGGTTTTAACCGTAGGTCACAAAGAGTTAAGAACTGTCATGTAAGATCTAATGTTGTGTATAGTTTTAATCCAAACCCACAGTGTGTAACATTTATGGATTAAATCATCTAAAACTGGCAAGGCCCAATGTTTTCTATGTTTGTATTATCTTTACTTTTGTACTTATTTGTACTTATAACGCTTGTCATTTCATTTGTCCACCTTTCAGTTTGGTTACATTTACTGAATAATAATATTAAGCTAACAAGGTGGCATTATTTACAGCTGTTTCACCAGAATGAAATGTCATGCATCACCGAATGCAATGTGAACGAAACTGAGAGTTTTCTTTGTGTGTTTGTTTTTTTCATCAACTTACACCACAACTAGTGAAACGTGAGTTCAATAGTAAAGTGTATATATTTAGGACTTTTATTGCAAAGGTTGATAATGAAAGTTTGATCATCAATATGTGCGTTGCCCAGTTATAGTTCTGATTGACAGACATCTAGTGGCAGAAAACGGATACAGTATGTTTAACAGGTGACAACTCAACTATAATCGGCTTCCATATGTGACATGTCAAGAGGAGAATTTTCAGTTTTTACTTTACACCACACATTTTTTCACTCTCCCACTATGTCTGCTCACAGGAGGCATGACTTTAGTCCTATGCTTCAGTCCAGCAACTTACTGTATTGTCACGACTTTTCTAATCCAATGTAAAGGTAAATAACACATAACACGATAAACTGAATGGTACATATGGTGAAGCAGAACACTAAACTTAAGATTTCAGCGGTGTAGCTAATGTTCTTCACAACTTGTTGATATAAAAAGTGGAACGTTCATGACAACCCCACTCAACACAGTGGCTGAACTCAATCTGAACTCGATTTTAATCTGTTGTTGTGAGTAAGCAGCAAAGCATGTTGTCTCTTTAGTGATGACAGATAGAAATCACTTGAAAGGAACTAGTCTAGGTTCATAAATGATACAAACCACCCATAATGCAATACGCTGTCTTATCTATAATAAGTGCTCAATATTAAGGGAGTGAACAGAGGATGTTAACTTTTTTTCTGCCTCCAATAGATTAAAGTTTTTACTTTTCTAGTGAAATAGCCTATCTGGTGAATGGATTACTATGCATTTTTAAGAAATATTTAAGTTGAAATGTCTGTATTTTTGACCAAATGGTTTGCCGCAATACTCATTACAGGCATTTAAGAGAAAAAATATAAGTTTTTACATCTTTTGTGATTATCATGTCAAAATCTTCATTTGTTCAGTGTTCCTTCCAATGATAATAATCTCACATGTCCATAATAGGAGTTTATTATCATTTAACTAAGTGAAGCCTATAACCAGAGCTACTAGCATGACTCAAGGATCATGTTTACAAATTCATCTCTTTTGCATCAGTTGCTCTGATATTACTGTCATTTTAAAGTTTAGAAGAAGCAAATTAGCACACATAAGCCTTAGAGCAATGGACTGAATCTGTCCGTAGTCTTGGGCGTCATGTCTCATGTCTGTCACTGTCTGACTTTGTCACGCACATACTATACATAAGCATCCACACATCACTCCTACTCAGATATACACGGCCAGTGACCCAACCTCCATCTCCATGAAGTTAAAACACACTTAGGCAACTGACAACTTTAATATCCAAAAAGGGGCAATTTGTGATGTGGCACAGAACACACATTAAGAAAACATCAGGTAAACTAAACAGCAGTAGTGCTAGTGCATCTATAGCAGTCATAGTGATATCATCATTTAAAGGACATTCAATAACTATGTAATATTAACAGTGAGTATACTGCATCCACAAATGTATTCATATGTATATTATTCCATGTTTGATGCCTACTTGGAAACACCTCCTTGTTGCAAAGGGCTGTTTTTTGTCATACCTCATTTTGACTTTATTACCTTACATTCACCTGTAATATATCAATACATTTACCAGAAATGAGGAAACATAGTAGAGTGCAATTTTACAGCTTCTGCGGATACATTTTACCATTTCCAGAATGAAAACACTGACCTTTTGTTTATGAAATTATTTTACTGGATGGTGTTCTTTAATTCTCAGGCAGACGGTGCTTTACATTCTCAGATAAAGTCCTTTATAGAAGGATTCTTTTTTTCTCAGTGTAAGCAAAAAAATCTCTTTGTAGGAAAATGTTCAGGCCAAAGTCACTTTGCATATTCAGTCAAACCGCTGACTCATAATGGTCTCATCTCTTCGCTTAATCCGTTTGCTCGTCAGTCTTAGTCACTTATGTCTGTGCTTTATTTCAGGATGGTACAGAGGATTCTCAACACGGAAGCCAAATGTCAAGGTAAGAGTGATAAGACTCACAGCCTCTGCTCTGTATGTTTTTGTTTGTTTTTCACTCTTAATTAGTTTTTCATTTCCATTTTTTTCACTGATTTTCATTCCCAGAGTCTTTCTCTGTTGTATTGATGTTAAAATATTAGATATTTGCATATCTAACATCACCAGCATCTAATTTGAAGACTTACCAGTTCTTTGGTTTGTGTCCATCTAATTGGCTGTCACTTCGCTCCCACTCTGTAGCAGAACATAAAGTGTCCAGGATGGTACATGATAGTGCACATCATTAACTGGAGTGTCTGGCATGGATTTTGTAGTCTAATAAAATGTGTAAAATAAAGTGTCACTAAACCACTAAATTACACAAGTTCCTGTAGCTTCAGATGCTTAAAAACAGCTAAATCCAGCAAACAACACTGGCTTAGAAAAGTTTGAAAATATCTTGATTTCCACATAATAAAATCAAAAACTAATTATAATGTACAGCATCATGTATAATGCAGAATAAGCCCTGTGCTACATACGAGCCTGAGAAGAAGTTTACATCCATCTTCCTTTTTTAAACACATCAGGATAATGAGCTGACAAGCTTTCAGTATTAGATCTTTAAAAATGGAGCATAGCTCTTTTGTGCTTAGCCCTCCTTTGTTTCATTCTCCTCTATTCACCAGCCTTCTGTTTTATTCTGCTTAGCCCCATCCTGCTCTTCAGTCTGTAAGAGGCTTTTCTGTATCTAGACAGCAGTGTTTCCTCCAGCTGTTGTGTTGGACTCTGCTGGGTGTTCCGTGTTTTAATACAGTATATCATCTCAGAAAAAGGTGAGAGAAGAATTTTTGGTAGTAAGTGTTATGAATACTTCTCATTTTTCTAGGAAATAGTGATGAACATCTGAAAGGAGTCACTCAACTCAGTTACTATTAGGTGGTGTCAGCACCACCTTGGCTGAAGCTCCAAGTGAGCTGATGCAATACTAAATGTTTTTACAGGTTACAGGTTAGTTGGTCCAGAATAATCACTACAACAGTACTTATGTGTGCCATTGTGTGGGACAATTTTAAATAACCAAGCCAAGGCAGGAAAATCTCTGAAAACAATGGGGCAGATTTTCAGACTCCATCTTGCTTAATTGCACACAGATGTGAGGTAAAAATTGCCATATTTTCAATTGTATTTTGAAAGCTATAACTTACAAGATGTCACAGTATGTTTACATGACATCACTGCGATAACCAGCCATATACTGAGGTTGCACTAAACTTCCAGAGGAAATACACTGTTGTTTATTAAAACTGAGGCAAATCGCCGCAGCTAGAGTTGATATCATCAGTGTAAAAGCAGTTTTAGAAAGGTGATGGGTCACTATGGCAGCTAACAACTTCATGGCGTCATGGTGGAGCAAAAACATTGCTCAAGAACTGTTCAAAAAAAGTTCTCAAAATTAGGGACTTAAATAATTCCAATAGTCCTTTCAGTGTCTGTAATGACAAATTGTCACTATAGAGATTTGTCAATGTTTTTTAAATTGGGACAAAGTATTTGTATGGGAATATAGCATCTTATTATACTGGTACCAAATATCAACATTTCTATCAAACATGTAGGTGGGATGTAACACTTTCTGCTGCCAGTCTGACACCAGAGTCACTAATTCATGGAATCATTGTATATGGACATAGAAGTTACCATTGATAGATTGTTAAAGAGGCACTAAGCTCAGACTCTATACTCTTTTTGACATTATTTAATTAAATTCTGTAAAAAAATAAAAAAAAATAAAAATCCCCATTTATTTCTCTTTTACTCTCTTGATAATGTGTACCATAAAGTGTAAGCGGTTATAAATAGGAGAAAAATCTGTTCAAATATCAGTCAGGTACACTGACAGACATAGTAAAAAAAAAAAAAAAGTTCTCTCTTGTTGAGAGCATCCAAAGCTCCACCTCTAGAGAAAGTCTCGCCTTGGAGTGGACTAACATAACAGCTTGGCAGTGGGCAGTGTGTTGCCAGTCTTTTCTGTAGGTTACAGCAAGGGCAATGGGATGCAGCACAGCAGGGATAATAAGCAAGAAAAAGTTGAGGCTCAGGTTTCCTCATGCAAATCAAATATCAGGGATCTTGAGAGCACTGCGGTAAAGGCATCTGTTAAACAAAGAGAGCTCAGGTGCTCTGAATCATGAATTCACCCACTCTGCATTGTTTCAGGGCCTCTCTTTCACTTTTGTTGCAACAGAGGGGAGAGAAAGAACAAAAAAGACTAATACTTCAAACAGTAATCTTTTAGACATTAATTCACTTTTGTTTATTGAGGTGCGTTATTTCCTTTACTTGTACGTATTGTTATTGATCATATTTCAGTACTGTCAGATTCATGTTCCTTCTGTTATCCCTCTGCTCAGCTCATACATACTAATACTTATTCCTGGTAGAAAAAGATTCAGGAGAAGGTTGGTTGGTCTTTGTGACATAATCGCTGCTCCGGATGTTCATCAGGAACAACATGTGATCATACATTGATCAGTGTAAACACCATAAACCCTCCAGAGATCTATGTAGATGCTGTAGAAGAAGCTTTGAGATCCATTTATTCCAACCCAGCTTTATAAATGTGAGATTTTAGCTGCAGGCTATTAGAACAGATCTTAATCACAGTACAGTCAGGTTGCCCACTTGTCTTTAATCATCCAACATGTATAATTTTCTCAAGTGACAAACCATTACACACTTGGAGTTTAACTTTAAAACAGTGTCAAGGGTTATTTGCAGCTTCATTAATGCCACTAGTGCTGACTCTGATTTTGTGTTAACTGTCGTTTAGGGAAAATACAGCTGGATATGTGTGCAAACAACCAGGAATACTGTATATTCATGCTCACATACAATACATGCTTACAGCACTGTATACCATGCCGTACCCATGTCTGTGCATGCCTACTTGTGCTGTGTGATTGTTGTGAATGAGGGTGCACACACTCGTTTCCTTTGCCTCTCTTTCCCAGCAGCGAGGCATCAACCCAATCCTGTTAGTTCCACCCTAATCACCTGGTTTCTCTACAATACGCTTGCTGGTCGGAACGAATCGCTATGTCTCCCTCAGGAAATGCCTTCTTGCTCTGCTTTCCCTTTAATCCACTAGCTCCACAGAGAAGTTCTCACTTTGTGGTTGATCGGCATTCAGATTAATCAGGGCCAAAGAGAGGGCAGCTCGCTGTCAGTGAAACCAATCAGCAAACGCCAAGGAACGGACATGTTTGGTATTAAAATAATTGGAAGATAGATATAAATAATTGGAAGAAGATAAGACAGAGAATTACAGATTATAGTTACCACATCTGACTCTGCAAAACAAGATTTAACACTTTCACTGTTAGATTGCTGTTGAATTATACTTACGTGTCAAAATAAAAAAGCAACACCACATTTTCCTTTAGTTTAAGGGTTAATTTAATAACCTGTCACCACAGATTAAATTGCAAATTTAATTATGTTTTGCTAAAAAAAAAAAATTGGTACCTTGATTTGGATACTAATCTGTTATTGAAAAATGTGGTAGTTGTTTTGCCCTTCTGCAATCAGTAGGATGAACCTGAGGTGGATGGTGCATTTTTAAACAAAATCCTGGGTTTTGACACCAAAGAATAGAGTTTGCATCTCTCAGTTCCATATAAGTTATAGTTTAGGCAGTAGGATCAGCATTTTTACCACTTCAAAGTACAGGAAGTGCAGGACAATAGTCATTTGTACATTTGTAACGTGGGTGCATTTTCATTTATAATAAATACTATTAGCGGTTGCAGTTATTTGAGGACAGGGTTGACATGTAACACAGTCATTCTTTTCTAACAAAGTTTCAGAATGTGTTACCTGACTTTGAAAAATTGCAGTCTATGGGACAATGGAGAGGTTGTGCTCCAGACTGGACTGAATTAAACACAATACTCTCATTGACTTGTTATGCAGGACTATGGGATGTGTCTAAGATACTGTCCATCTTTGACATATAATTATAAAGCCAGAATAACACTGCTTTAAAGCATAGGTTCTTGACTGACATTTTTGCGTCCGTCCAGCTCTAAATCAGTAAAGTTCAGCTATAAAAGGGTTTCAGAGATATCAGGTATCCCTCCACCTGGACCTTTAAAAATAATGCACGAGTTTCTCTTTGGAATAATAGCAGCAGGAGTGGCTGTTCAGACAGAGAAGAATGTCCAATTTGTGCTTTTGGAAGAAACACACCTGGCATTTGGGAACGTTTGTGTCTAAGATTTATGGACAGAAGTGACTTATTAAATCAGTAATGTTCTTTTCTGCTTCTTTGGAATCTTTGTACATTAGAAAAATAAAACATCTCTTAATTTGCCTTGTGGCTTTTTGTGTGACTGATACAAGTCACACAGCAGAGCAGTGAAGGGAGGTACACTGTGTGTGAGGTGAAGTTGAAGTGAACACACACCTGTGCACTCAGAGACCACAGTCTTCATCTCCTACTGACATCTGACCTAAACCTCCTAGGACCCACTGTCCACGTATGAGGACAAGAAATTCACAGCTTTATACAAAAAAAAAGAAACAACTGTCC